>VWZK01001609.1:0-50020 GCA_013396935.1 Baryphthengus martii | reverse complement strand
GCAGTTCTGGGCCCCTCACTTCAAGAAGGATATTGAGGTGCTGGAGCAGGTCCAGAGGAGAGCAACAAGGCTGGTGAAGGGACTGGGGGAAAGTCTTATGAGGAGAGGCTGACGGAACTGGGGTTGTTCAGCCTGGAGAAGAGGAGACTCGGGGGAGACCTCATCACTCTCTACAACTACCTGAAAGGAGGTTGTAGTCAGGTGGGGGTCTGGCTCTTCTCCCAGGCAACTAGTGACAGGACAAGAGGGCATGGCCTGAAGCTGCGCCAGGGGAGGTTTAGGTTGGATATTAGGAAGCACTTCCTCACAGAAAGGGTCATTAGGTGCTGGAATGGACTGCCCAGGGAGGTGGTGGAGTTGCCATCCCTGGAGGTGTTTAAGGAAAGATTGGATATGGGACTTAGTGCCATGGTGTAGCTAGGTGTTGTGGTGTTGGGTCATAGGCTGGACTTGATGACCTCAGAGGTCTATTCCAGCCTCAACAATTCTGTGATTCTGTGTAACATGTTTTGGATTTTCATTCAGTCATTTTTCTTAACACTGCACTGCGTAAAACTAGGTTTATGCTCTTAGAACGTCGTTTACTTTCATCTTGCTTAATTATAGGCTGATATTCACAGTAGAGGAGTATGTGAGGCAGTGAATTGTGTTTGAAGGTGATTAAATGTACAGTGAAGCTAAGACACCCGATAATTGCTAAAAATTGCGAAAAAAAACCCTGTTGGCTGTGCTTGTGTTTCAGCTCTGCAAACATTATTCACGTTTTATGAAGAAAAAGGTAAACAGCAACAATATTACGTTTTTTTCAAGTGCTTGCCTTTTTTTTTTTTTATCTTGGGTAAGGGCAGGGGAGTTTATTAATAAAATATATATTTAGAAGTTCAAAAACTTCCCTTACAGGTTGAATCTTTTAAAGCTTGGTAACAGAATTGATAACATAGCCTTAATATTCTCATAAAAATTGATTATTTTTTTTTAAAGAGGAAAAAAAGCTTTTTCACTTCTAGAAACAGCAATACATTATACTGTAAGAAACGATACTTTCTATTTTTACAATTAAGACTGCATTTCAACTGACCGGGGAAAGGTGACCTTTTTCAGCAATGCTTATCGCTTTCTGCCATCCGATTACGTACATTCCCATTTATCATCCTCCTGGTTTGATAAACAATCCATCAGCTGCTCCGAATACTGCAGAACCATTTGAGAAGGATTGGTGCAGGAGGTGGGACAAGAGGTCCTCGCTCTCCAGAGCTGCATCAATTTAAGAATTCAATCCTGCAACCGCTATTTTCTGTAGGGAGGAGTAAGAAATGTGTAATTCCCTGTTCATAGTTCGTATCAACCTAATATTTTGCTAGAATTTGAGCCTTCTTTGCTTTCTTCTGGCTGCTGAGGTGGGGTGAGGGGGAAGAAATACTATTATTGCTCACTGTTTTTTTGAACTTCAAACCCTCTGATGCTTTGATTTTTGGGAAATTGGAGAAGGCTTATCTTATTGACTGAGCTCAGATTTTCAGTGTACCTGATGAAATTCATCTCATGACTGCACGATGATCCAGTACAAATCAAGGGAAGGAGGACTACCTGTTTTTAAGGATAATATGCAATCATTTTGCATCTCCTACAGATTATTTTTCATTTTGAGTGTCCTTGGAATGCTTTTGTCCTATATCAACCAAGCATGACCATCATAGCTGGATGCAATTACAGGTGTGATTCATTAACACTAGTGGAGAGTGTCCTTAATACATCGTTTGCTGAAGTGAAACAGAAAATGTGGGAATTTGTGTCACTCACTGTCTGGCTAACCCTTTTTCTTTTGTCATAGCAACAGTGATGGCACAGATCATTAGAGTAATCCTTATTTTGGAGATTATTTTTAACGGGGGCAGTGGTACCAGTAGCCTGATGTGCCTTTAATCTTAAGGAATTGCTTTTTTTGACCTCCTCAAGTACTGTGCTGTAGGAATGCGTTTTCTCAACTGCAGAAATCCGTCATGGAGTAGGGAGCATTAAGGGATAAAGCTGATCACTAGTTGAATCTCATGTGCCTAAGCTGTATGGAAACATATTATTCTCATTGTTAAAGTATGCAGATAATACCTATAAAATAAACTAGTAATGAAAATATTTTTATTATTTTTAGGTTCTCTTACTCTCTCAAAAGGGAAAAAGATGGAGAAAAAAAATGAGTCAGGGAGGTGATGTTTGTTTTGCTTTGACCAGATTCCCAAAATTTCAATTTTCAGTTTCATCTATAGGAAACTTTTGGATATTGCTTTCAGTCATTCTATTCCCTGTGTATTTCCTTCTCCTTACTAGAGATCTAGAAATCTTTTGCCAGATTGTCAGTGGTTTCCCACACTGGTGCCTACTTTGAGGCCTTAATGAGCTTTTAGTTGAGCACGCTTGGAGCTCCTTCTTGGGCACCACACAGCCACTCTAAAGTTTGTAGTTCTTGTTGCTAAATAATGTTGAGTGGTACTTTGCTGAGCCACAGCACCAGATAGGGGACGTGCGATCAGTTGCAGTTAATTTTCTTTCCCTTCTGGTGTTTTATCGATCTCTCAACTACATGTCCTCCACAGAGTTTCTTAGCTGCTGTTTATTTGTGTGTGCTGTTTTTTTTTCACGTGACTGACTGGAATGAGACTCTACTAGACCCTCTAGAAGGCTTTTGCCCAATTTTTGTCTCCTTAAAGTAAGACTTTATCCATTTCTCCGCAACGGCCCGATTAGAATAATAGCGTATCAAATCGTAAGTTAATAATTAGTAGCATAGAGCTGCCTGGAAAGTGAGATCTTTTCTTGTGCAGGAAGAGCTTACTTGTACCTTCTGCCTTAACTCAGATTGAGACTGACTTAACCTTTTTAAATTAAGGTTATTCTTGAAAGTACACCAATGTTCTGTGAACTAGTTAAAATGATGTACCAAAATTACCATCCCACAATAGATTACACATTTTATTTCTGATGCTGCAAAGCCAAGCAAAGAAGTCCTGGGAAGTGCAAATTGTATTGTACAAAGGATGACTTTACCTTGAGGCTTTCTCTGCTTTTACCACCTGCTATCATTTTAAATGCTACAGTGATTTAAGTTATTTACTAACTTATTTCAAAATTTGTCGTATTTTTGTGTTAGTTTCAGTAAATGGATAACTTCTTACACTTTAAGACTAGAATGGCCAGTGAGGTGAGCTGATTTGATCACCTGCATATGACAGGCAAATGTGTTTTATGAAATTGCTTTCTTATATTAATCCCTAAATTAGACTAAATCATGCCATCCTCAGGAGATAAAACACAGGAAGAGAGGACAGGAGAAGCGATGGCGTGTAAAACCTGTTAATAAATAAACCTTTTCAAATGCTATTTTGGAGGATAGTGTTACTCAGGTAATCATTTCTTCCCGCATGTTAATTAGGCTATTTATGAAATCTAGAAGGGGTTTTTATTAAAGTTAAAACTGTCACTGTCAGTTTATTATCTCTGAGTTGCTCATATAATCCTTTTGTGGAACAACAGCAAAGCCACCCTGAAAGGAGGTATTCTGGAGGAACTCTGGCCTGCAGATGCTGCCATGGATGGATACAATCAGAACCGTCTCAGCAGCACCTTCTGAATGCTCCAAAAATGTCTAGGGACGTGGCTCTGCTGCACATCCCATCGGTGCCACTTGGCTGAAAGTGGGAGTGATAGCTCACTGAGTAGACAGTGCTGGAANTTCCAGTGCTCTGTCACCCTCAAAATAAAAAAAAAAACCCCTTGCTTATTTTTAGGTGAAACTTTCTGTGTTTTGGTTTGTACCCATTTCCCCTTGTCCTGTAGCTGGACACAACTGAGAAGAGACTTGATACATCCTCTTGACCCCCACCCTTTAGATATTGATAAGCATTGGTAAGATCTCCTCTCAGTCTTCTCTTCTCCAGGCTAAACAGCTCTATAGATCTCTTAGCTTGTCCTCATAAGGAAGAAGCTTCAGGTCCATATTCGTCTTTGCAGCCGTCTGTTGGACTCTCTCCAGTAGTTCCCTGTCTGTCTTCAACTGGGGACCCCAGAACTGGACACACTACTTCATGTAGCAGCAGAGAAGATGGGAAGGAGAACCTAGCTCGACCTGCTGGTTACACTTTTCTTAATGCAGCCCAGGATACTAGTAGTAACTGGTGGTCTTGGCTACAGGAGCGCACTACTGGATAAACCTTGTGTAGTTCTGGCCTTGTGAAACCAAGCATATTGGTGCCTAAAATGTATGAATGATTGCATGTTGGATTTAGGTTTTAGGATTACTTAGAAACCTTGAGGGATGTGTCTCTATTTTTAGGTGCTTCAAACCTTAAAAACATGGCCATTCAAGTTTAACAGGGTTGTTATCACAGAAGTAAGGCTACATAGAAGCATCCACTGTTTGTTGTGCCCCAGTGATGAAGATCGTGTGATCTGTACTGGGGATTCCTGAAGGGCTCTGCCTGTCTGCTCACCCGGCACCTTTTCCTAGCGGTGCTGTGAAATTAATGTGGGCTTGTGCCTTTGGGCAGGAAATCATCTGCTGTAGAATGACAAGTCTGCTTGGGAACACTTCATTTTTCAGTTCAAAATTAATTTCCTTCCACTGTGGGCATGAGGTAACTATTATGGGAAGGTAATGAGCTCCCGGCAGCTCCCGCAGTTGTCATGCGGCAGAGGATGTCAGGGGTGGGCGAGCAGCTCGTGTGCGGCTATTCATCATGATCACATCGGCCTGTGAGCGCTGGTACCTGCAGGTCCATTAGTTGCTGACTTCTTTCTGCTTTTACTGAGACCTTCTTGCATTGCTTTTTAGGGGCAGCCTTTTGATCTAAATTTTTTTAGAGCTTTCAAATTCTGAAGCGTTCTCTTATTTTTAGGTTGAATTGCTGGCAGATTTGAGCTCTGATGTGTGCTCATGGATTTTGTTGTGACTTTTATTCTAATCTTTTGGTTTGTTTTTCAGTTGGAGAAATATATTCTTGTTTTGTTTAGTACCAGTTGGATTTTTGTCCTGCTGCTATATCAATGCTTGGTTTCTGAAGCTGTGGGACAGTTTGTAGGAATATACAGATGCTGCAGTCACAGGCTGTGCTGCTCGTGAGTTGTCAGAACTGAGAGCAGTGCACATGATTATGCGAAGACCACAAGGTAGAAGTTAGTTTGTTTGTTGCTTTCTGCAATGAGAATTCCAGTAAGAAATTAGACTGGGAAAGAAAGAAGCCCTACATCTCTGCTTTCCTATTACAGCAAACATTGCCATCACATCCTGCTTGTACTGTCCAAAGGATAAGTAAGAACAGGGTGTATTGCTAAGAATAAAAGTGAATAAAGAAAAAGGCAATTTTTTTATTGAATGTTAGTTTGTTTGTGGGTTTGTTTGGGTTTTTTTGGAAAGGCAGTTGCACAGTATTTATCAACTGACACTGAGTTATTTGCAGCTGAGCACAGGAGCAAGGAATTGCCTTCAAGGACTTCAAGGTTTGGGGAAACATTTTGCACAAAGTTTTTAATTTCTCTTCCATTCTCCCTCATTGTCTTGAGTGCATTTAAAAATTGTGGTTTGAGTTTTTAAATTGCTATAAACCCAAGATTTTCTGATTTTAAGCTCTAAGTTCTGTCCTACTGTGGGAAGTCCGTACTAGACAAGTCTGAAGCTCTGGCCAAACTGGGATTTGGCTGTGAGAGGCAGTAAGTTCATATGGCCACAGGAGTATGAAACTGAGCCTCCAGGGAAGCTCTCAGCTACAGACCTTGCAGGCTGTATCTTGGGGTGCAAATGTCTCATGACGAGAATGTTGCAGGGCTCTTTTAGCTCTAGCTGTGATTCCCCTGTAGAAATAAGATACTTAAGAAAAGAGGAGCGATGCTTCTTCCCCCCACCCCGCAGTGTTTCTGTTTCTTACTTTTAAATCAGTGAAACAACTCCTTGTGTCATCGGATTCTTTAGTGCTGATTTGACCTCTGAAAAACATTTTTTTGCTTTGGATGCGGTGTTAGACTTCATGAGATGGAATATGCCCCAGTCAAACATTATGTTAAACTAGTATTTAAAGTAGTATTTTAGGCATGGGATACTGTCTGTAGCGTGACTGTTTGTGCAACTAAGGAGAGCTTTGCAGCTTGTCGATTACACCACAGTTCCTACCTCTCTCTCCTTATTGTAAGTAGGAGGTAGGTTAGTCCCCTATGAGTCTTGCATTTATAGTAGGGTAAGAGTAGGCTGAATGTTACTAGTTCTCTAACAGCACACCCAGGGCATCCTCTAAAAGCTGTGAACTCTTTCCTTGTGTTCCCGGTTGTATCAGTGCCCAGCTACAGCAGAAACCTTGAAAAACCAAACCACAAAACTCCTCACCTTGTAACATTGTTATGAAGTAAACATCCTAGTCCAGAGTAGAAAAGGATACTTCCAGCAGTGACCAATGGACAGTGCTGCACAACCAATCTCCATCTTGAAACTTTTGCTGTAGGTGGGCGTTTTTCAGATCTGACAAATCAGGAATAAATTTATTTTGCACAAACTACAGAAGCTCACTTGATGGCTGCAACATATTAACTGTTATCACACACTCACAACTCATTTCCATTCGTGGCTTCAGTGATTTTCTGTTTCCTGATTAAGTAAGATCTTAAATTAATTTTTAAAACTTAATTTAGTAATTATTAATAATAAATTTTAATAAAAATTAAATAAGATTAAGAGTCTTCCTGGTCTGGTTTGCTACCTCAGTTAGCACTTGGTTGTCATGTTGTGTGTATTTTGGATTTGAATGAAGGAAAAATTGAAGAGATGCATTTTGGACATAAATTGCACACATTTTTGGTTTCATTGCAAGACCGCTCTGAGCAGACCAAATCCTGACACACACTTGCAGAGGGAGATAAAGCTGTTGATATTACAATAGGAAGTTTCAAAAGAGCTTTTCCAGGTGACTTTACCAAGTGTTCTTCTAGAAATTACAGTGAAACTAGATGTTCCTGTTTGAAGACAGAGGCAACAGTCATAAATATTGATTGGTGAAAATTAATCTACACTTTCAGATTTATTTATTTTCTAAAACTTAAACATTTAAATCTGTGTGTTCTAGCAAGCCTGTCTCCTCTTCTTATCCATTGTTTTGCTTTTCTATGTGTCTGCTCTGGGAAAGAATTCCCCAGATATTACAGTTCCAGTATTGCTGCTCTGCTGCAGCTGCAGAACTGTACTCCTTTTCCTTTGGGCACATTTCTGCCCTGACGCAACAGCAATTGCAAGTAGATAAACACAAAATGAAAAGTTGCTAAATAATAGACTGTAGATATTTTCTAAAGAAGTTTGGTGTTTTCCCGCAGAACCTGAGTACAAATGCTCAGGTGGTGCAACAGTAACAGCTGTAGTCTATATGGGAAGGGACTGAAGGATACTATGAAAAGATTCTTTGAATCTATGAATCTCTGCTCTGGAAAGAACTGGGTGAGAGCTTAGTGCTCTGTCTACAGCTGCCCTTGTACTACCTGTGAGAGTCTTTACCCAGGCTTACCAAAAAAAGAGCGATGGTGGTGTGGTAGAAGTGGCTACTCGTCAGTCAGCCTCTGCTTCCACGCTCTAAGGCTTTCGAGGTTCAGAAGCTAAAAAACTGTGCTCCCCTCTCCCTTCAGAACCAGTTCTCACAGTCCCGTTTGCAGGGATTGAACAGCAGTTTCTGTATGAACAATAGGACTTTGAAGCCTAGGTCTGCCTTAGAGGTGCTGCAGAAATCAGCCGTATACCAGGGGCAATTTAATTTTCAAATCTGTCAAGAATAAATACCGCATTTACTGAAAATGGTTAACTTTGTGGAGATAGAAAAGATTTCAGCTATAAGGGTTAAAGTAAATTGTTTTATATATCACCCTTCTGCACAGAAAGGATGCTGGTTCCAGTATACTCTCTCTGTGTAGGTTATTTTTGGGCATTGTGGAGAAATCTGCCCAATATAATTTATTTTCTCATATTTTTACCTGGTGGGGATGCTTAGCAATTCTATGACTCCTTACAGCCATTTTAGATGTAAATGTTGTAGAGCTCTGCTTATACTTTTCTGTATTATCTAAAGCTGTGTTTCCTGTTTGAGTGACATCTCTAATTAGAGACATCCTCAGGTTTTTTTAAAGACCATGAGCAAGCTAGACTCAGAATTTTGGCCCTGTTTGCCAGTTTATGTCAGAATCTGGAGACAGACTTGTGGTGATGTGTCTGTCTTTTAATTCTGAAGTTATTTATTTATTGCATGTTGTTTTGCTCCCAATTCTCTGACAGTTTGGCAATAGTATTGATTTATTACAACCAAATAATTTATTTTCTCCTATAGCCCTTGGTTGATCAAACACCTAACTTTTCTGTTCTCACCCTGTGTTAGATTTTAGTTGTGACTTTGATAGTCTTCTTACTATCATAATCAGTTTTCTCTGTATAGACCTGTTCTGAATATATGTTCGATTTATGGTGTCGTCACACTGTGTGTGTTTTTAGTATCCAGTGTGTTGCCATTTGTAAATTTGAACCGTACAGTTTTTAGTCATATTGTCCTGTTGTGATAGCTCATATGTTTCTCCCAGTTCATTCACAGCATAAAACTTACCTTTCTGAATAGCTATAATTTGTATTTTTTTCCCCTGTGGACTTTTTGAAAAATAACCAGAGTTTTTGGAATCTCTGAAAAGTCTTCCACTGTCTCTGTAGCCAAACAGTAGGTGGGGCAGAGGAATCCTCCTGCAGGTTGTAAATTAAAATCTTTCTTGACTCTCAATTTTAATATGGTGATCAGGTGGACTGTCTACCTGCAGTACCAATCACCTGTCATTTTGTTTGGTAGGGTACCAACGTAGATGATGGTGTGAAAATTACAGCCATTTTCGTAGCAACGTTTTCTGGCCAAGTTGCTGTGATGCAACACAACTTATCCTGTTATCTGTGAACTTGGTCAATGCAAAACACTTTTAAAGTTTCTAAATGTGTTTTTTGTTGTGCTGCTTTTTAAAGTACTGTTCTGTAAAAAGACGTTAGTAGTTGGGCATCTCAGGTGGGAGAGCCTAAAACATTTCAGTGGGATTCCTGAAGTGAAATCTTAAAGGAATTTTGCTTCTGGGTGATGAAAAGCAACTGCAGTAATTGTACAGAAGATAAAGGAATCTACACCATGGGAATGGTTAAGGTAAAACTTTCAAGCATTTGCTCTGAATACACAGGGAATGCGTTGGGCCTGATCTTCACCTGCTTGGGTGGCACTTACCATCATTGCACAAGCTGCAGAGTGGGTGCACTCATGGAGTGAAAGTTTTGTCCTTATTTAATTCTAGTAACACATATAATTGGGTCTTTTTTTTTTCAATTAAAAACAAACAATATGCATTAGCACTCCTGCATCCTCCTCCAAGCAAGTGTTAGAAGTTATAAAATCAAGAGCAAAGCAGTGATTGGGACATTCTCCTTTTTTAAGTTAGGAAAATACACATTTTTTTTCCCTACTGTGTTTCATTTTCTCTAGGTGCCACCTATGTTTAAGTCCAGGAGTTTTAATTTGAAATACACTGAAATTAATCCCATCGAGCAGGAAGAATCTCTCGGGCGTGAAGGATAATAGTATTTCTTCACTGTAGAGAGAAAATTATTTTGTTCACTTTCTAAGGAGTCTTCACTACAGTGCCTCATAAGTACTTTATGAAAGAAGCCACAATACTTGTCCTTCATGGACAAGAAATCCTATATTTCCTGGGATTACTGCCTTTCTCTAATCTGGTTCCTCATCAGCTATTGTAGGAGGAAAAGAGCAGCAGGGGTTTTGGTCTCTGCAGCTGAAGAAATGCCTGCCAGTCTTTAAAGGAATCTTGCCGGCAAAATAGACAACATGGCTATTATGGTAACGCTCTGGTCCTGGTATGATGATGGAAAGGAGCCCTTGCCATCTGCTACAAAGAACAGCCATTGCCCATGACCCACTAATTAAGCTTGTACCAACATCATTAATGGCCCTATTTGTATAGGACAGTCTATCTGTGGGTGCATGGGCACAGGTGTGTGGATCAGAAGAAATTGTTCCTTTACCTCAGCAGCGATCAATTTTCTTGCAGAAATGCTGATTTTGATGATTGGTGGTGTTTTAACTGGGTATGTGCAAATGTTGACTGGACATCTGCATTGTCATATGGGTGGTCACCCCACGAGAAATGTCGGCCGATCTTTGAATTCTCACACCAGTGGTTCCTGTTCCTGCACACTCCTGGGAGAGCAGGAACGGACCACGGATGTAAATGCAATTTGTATGGTCCTAAACCCCTCCTCCCCACTATCAGAGTAGCAAGTGTAGATGATTTGGTCTCTGAAATATCTTTTGCTGGTGATAATTTCTTTGCACGTGCCTCCTTTTCGTGTTTGGGTTTGAGAAGCAACCTATCACAGCATGAGGTTTTGGGATTTGCTGTCAGCGCTGTCCTCAGGGACCTCCTCTCGCACTGTTGGGATCTGACTGTTGGGAATAGTCTGATCAATCCATGTTTGGACTTAGAGTGAATTCTAGTGCACAGAGGCGGGAGAATCGGCTTAACCTTTTAAAGGGAGGATCAGCAAGTTTGAGATGCATGCAGAGACTTTTAAGATAATCATCATTGCTCTGGGAGGGGTTAGCGGGACAGCTGTCTCTTCCCTGACAGCACAAAGAATAAAAAAAAAATAAAGATAGAGGAGTACCCTAGCTGGCATCCAGAGTGAATGAGTCACTTCTAATGCCACTAAAAGCTAATTCTGCCTTGACTTCAAAGAAAGACATCAAAGACGTTTTTGCTGTATATCCAGGTGCTAAAGAAAGAGCTTTTCCGTGCCGCTGCAGCTCTGGCTGAGAGTACGGAGGAGTGTTGTGCTTGCTCGCTGTTGATTCTGAAATCGTTACATTCAAATGAAGCTTATTGAATGTGTTGCTGACACAAGCAAGGGAACTACACCAGCAGTTTGACAACTGCTCTGTGATTTTTACGGAAGAAAAACCACAGAAGAGAAACGAGCCAAGACAGCAGGAAATGAGGAGGTGTTCCCTGATTTTCCTAAAGAACAAAGATAATATTCTTCACGGGATCTGTTCCATAACTTGCTGTTATTGCACGTTTCTCTTGTTTTACACCTCAAAAGCTCCTTGGCTTTCTGCATCACTCAGTCTTTATGTATGTGCTGTCTTGGCTGTGTGTGGCAGTGACCATCAGGCACAGAAGTAGCCTCCTTGACACCATGTCTGCAGACCCATGGTGTCCAGATTCCCCACGTGGCTGCAGGTGTTCCTGAGCAAATGTAAAGCTCTTGATTAACTTTTGAAGGGAAGGTTAATTAAAGACACAAAGCCAAGTGAGAAGTGGCATTTGGAAGATTCTTCTGAACTCCTTATAGTTTTCTTTGGCAATAAATAATTTTCTGTGGAGACAAGTGTAGTAGTGCTTATTTTTGTGGACTTCATTAAATTGTTTAAAATGGAGATGCGTGGGAGAGGATGGAGATTGTTGTGAGAATTTAAAGGTAAAGAAATAATTGATCATGTGAAAGGATAACATTGGTTTGAAAGAAATACTTGCTGGGAGGAAGATTACTAGCAAAACTTGTCAAGGACCAGTTTTCAGAGCAAATGTAGTTAGTATTTTCACGTAGTCCTTGATCTCATTCAAAGGCTCTATGTTTAATGAAGGTTAAATTTACAACAAGGTTATGATTATTTCATTTAAAACTGTGTGCTAAACAAGTCTTCTAGTTAGACTTGGGTAATACTTGAAAGGCCCTGGTCAAGTAGAAAGACGAGGTGGTGATGATGATGATGAGAGATAGAGAACAGCAACTTTCTGGCTTCAGCTAGGGCTTCATGCAAACATTGGTGCTAGAAAAGTTTATAAGGTGTTTTTTGGAAGAGTTGCAAGTTATGAGGATATAGGAAAAAGTTCTTTTCCATCACCTTTTAAAAAAAAAAAATGATTAATTCTATGAAATAGAGACTATTCAGTAAGCCTGAAAAGAAATTTGTTTCCTTCCATGTCTTTGTTTAGAGAACTGTTGGGATGAAGTGTTTCACTTTTGCTAGTGTGCCATTTTAAATATTTTATTTCTGCGTTTTCTTTCTGTTTTCCTGACTTGTATATTTTGAGAACTTGTGAGTAAATGTAGCACTCTTGAAGTGAGAAATCTTGTTGCCTGGTGCATGCAAACTATCTCCTAACACAGCCTCTACTCCCAGCCTCTATCTCGTCTCCTTGCTGAACTGTAACATAAACTGTTGGTTAGGTCCACTAAGAGATGACCTATAATGCCAAATTGATTTTCTTATTTTAATGACATGTAGACTGAGCTCACGATTACCATTATTCACGTTTCCCTTCAATTGTGAACTACAGCTGAAATTGAATCTGATCTATGTGGTGAATTGTGTCAAGCCTCTACGCATTCCCTTCTCTCTGGCCACCTATATTTGACATCCTCTATACTGTGTTTCAGCTTTTTGCAATAATTATTGTCTGTGCTTTGTATCATTAAATAACAGAGATGCAAAGTAAGTTCACAGGATGAGTGTAAAAAGTAAATGTCGTGGTAGTCAAAATACTTTTCAGCTTCTGATTTAAATCAAAAAGGGGGGAATTCTGGAAATTATCAATGAAATCAAAGCTACCTTCATCTCTTGAAGATAAGATGGGCTGCAAGTGGGTTAGATTTTGGAAATGCAGCTGGGGAAACCTGAGTTCTTACTAGTGCAGATAATAACTTTGGAAAACGTATGTTTCTGTTCTGTACTTTAGCCTTCTTATCTCCAGGTTAAAGGATAATATTTCTCACATACGTATTGAAACTTAACAGCTCTCTGCAAAAATCATTAAAGAAGCTCAACTAAAGGTGGTCTGAGAACTTTCCAATTTAGTGTCACCTCTCACTGTTGTAGAATGTTCTTCTAATGCTCTAAATTCAGTGCTTGGGAAGAAAGATTGCCTGTTAAAGTCAGGGAAAAATAAAGCACATACCTGGAACCAAAGGGGTTTATGGATATGCCTCATTAGCGAAATTCTAAATAATATTGGTGGAGGAAAGAACAGAGCCAGCAAGTCTTGTTGTTTAAATTCATTGTTTCTCACTCATCCTTGCATGTATATGTGCAGACAGTATATTTTCTGAATAGATCTAAACATCATTCATGATTTTCTGGAGCTTGCTAAACTCAGGAGGCTTTTAAAATGCAGATACGCTGTTTAGGATTAATCATATTTCCACATACAGTGTTTTTTAATAATTGGGTTAATCTACAGTTTGGAGGGGAAAAAAAAAATCCCCAAAGGTGATATTCTGTCTTTATTTATATATTTGTGCACATGTATGGACAAAGGTATTTTATCCTGCTACTGTAACCTTTCTGTTCCTTGCTTTCTTCTCTGCTGGGCCCCAAGCAAACACCATAAACAGAAGCTCTCCAGCAGCTCGTGCGGTGTCTGTGGCACCAGTGAGACCACAAATTCACACTTGAAAATGGGAGACAGCACGTTCCCTCTCACAGGCATTTGCAGCATCATCAGCACAGAAGCTTCTATGGCCTTGAGGCTGAGCAGCTCTGGAGCACCCGGGTAGATGGTTCTGCCTGTGGTCCAGCTGCACAGGCAGCTTGTGGCGCCAGCAGGATGCAGCTTGCACCTCTCCTGAGGACTGGTGTGGCTGATAATTACTACAATGTACGAGTCTGGATTAATTATGCTCTTCTGGGATCTGAAGCTCTCAACTGCATGCTAGTTTCTCTGTATTTGAGGTTTTTTTTTTTAAATACTAAATATTATTCATTGCAAACCTGTATCTGTTCTGTCTCCTGTTTTAAGTGGGTGGTGAAAAAATACAGTGCCATTGTAAGTGGAAATATTTAATCAATTAAAATTGAGCAGTACTATTTTCATGCATTTCAAGTGTATGGAAATATACAGGTACTTTAGATAAAACATTTCGCTTTCCAGCTTTAGAAAATTGCTATTGGAGCTCCAAGGCAACTTCCTTTATCTAAGCAGAAAGTGCTGGGGTCTAGCAGGTAGCCATGACACAATAATCCATTACAGAGATGCAGTTCTAGACATGTGTAATGAACTCACAGAATCGTAGAATAGTTCATGTTGGAAGGGACCGATAAAGGTCATCTAATCCAACCCTCATTTTGTTTTTTCTTTTTCTCCGTGCAAATATTGCAGTTGGGGGTTCCATTCCCTCCCTCAGCTGCAGGAGACATGATGCTCTGCAACACTTTGTTTTTTATCCATGCTAGAGAAAGGTTTTAGCTGTAGATGGACTCAAAACATGGTCCCTTTGAGGTACTTGATATGAATTACGTTGTTTCAGGCATGCTTTATAGCCTGTCCCAGGTCAGGGTTTTCTGTGAAATGCTCTCGCATAACACCTATCAGCATTTGCAGGTGCTTGCTTAGTTCTGATAGTGCAAAGGGAGAGAAATTCTGCCTCCCAGGTAGGATTTCATGCTGTGCATTGTGTAAGGAAATGCCACTGGGCCTTTCCTTAACAATCCAGTGTCAACTGCATAGTTTTTAATGCCTGATGCAGGCTCTTTAATCCCAGTAGCTGGAAATTTTCACTCCCTCGCCTCTTTCTACCACCTAGCAATATATTATTATAACATTACATTAGTGAAAACTCAGACACAATTGCAGTGATAATTGACACAGAGTCAGCTGTGTTATTTGGAGTGGAAGGAGGATGTTCTTTGTGTGTAATATCTTGTAGTGTTACTATATCTTAATACTCCCACTCCCTTCTATATATAATTTCTAAATTAAACCAAGAAGCACATGTGCAGTTCTCACGTTTGAGGGTTTTACGCTAGGTGTTTTATGAACTGTGCTGCTTCTTAGTTGCTCTGATAGAGGAAATATGTGGGGTTTTTTTCCCAGAAAATCTATTTTTTTTTAAATTATTCTGTTACTGAAAGGAAAGTATTCTCTGATTCCTGATCTTACTTCATTTCTACTCCCACCAACCATAAATCAAGTTTAATGGCAAATTGTTTGAGACTGGAAAAGTGTTTTGGAAGAGCATCATGGTAATGCTGGTCCTGGCTTTCTCACTCATCCTCAGACATGTGCTTCTGTCTAGTGTTTGAGGATCAGTGTTGGGTTGGACAGACTTCTGCTTTCGCCATGAGTGACTGCTCCTGTATTTCAGTGTTTTATGCAAGCTTTCCTCTCACCCTATGGCAAGACGTTAACATTATGAGAGACTGCCTGAGATCTAGTTTTTGTTCTTTATATTTGACACTTCTGAATTTTACACAAATTATTATGACTGACTTGAAAATGGATAAGGGAGAAGAATGGGATTTCATTTCTCGATGACACATCGTGCTGGGCAGGTGGCTTTCAGAGAGATCAATATATGTTTGCCTTCTTGCTGAGCCTTGGAAGTTTCTTCTACTGCAAAGCTGCTCTAAAATGTAAGCAAACATTTAGTATGTTAAACTGGCATTGGTGTGGGTTTTTTTTTTTTCACTTCAAGCTTTTAAAAAAGGAAGGAATTCTAACTAGCTAGCAAGAAAGCATGTGGTTTACTTTTATAAAATCTTATTGATTTTGTTGAAAGACTTTGAAAATCAGATTTGACCTGTCTTTGTCCATGAAGTACTCAGACTTGTTTTACAAATGGAAGGCGGGGGGTGGGGGGGTGGGGAAGGTGTGTGGGGGATAGTAAATAAGAAGGAAGAAAGGCAAGTATAGTAAAATGACTTTTTAATTTTTAAGATTCATCTCAATTTCTAAAAAAGTTATTAAAGGTAACTAGGACAACTCTGACTGTAAAGTATTAAAGAAAGAATATTTAGGTTGTCTATTTAGGTTGTCTCTAAGTTGTTAAAATCAGTGTTTCATTTGTTTCTCTGTTTATTCGGTATACTCTTTGGTGTGCTCTAAAACACACAAAAGTCTCCAAATAATAATAGGAGGTGAACTAGTCAGTGAACAGCCTTCTTCCCCAGTCTTCCTCTATACATGGGGAAAAGAGACTCTGTGTAGTCAAAATTTGGTGGGAGTGGAAGAGCTACACTGATATTGACGTTCAACGTAGCAATGTGTGGTTATGTGGATGTGGTGCTAGTTCCCTCACTTTGATGATAAGCTCAGCAGTTTCCCAGCACTCAGCACTGAAGGATTCAGAAGGATACTGCCTGTCTGCACAGGATCACATGTGAGCAGAGGTTTCTGACAGTGGGACTGCCAAATAGCTGACCAGAATATGAGATCTTATACAGCAGTTGAACTGGCGACTTTTAGTTCTTTTGCTGCTCTGCATTACTGCAATATTGGGGCACAGTAATGCAGGTCTCCCTGGCTGTGCTCTTCAGTTAAGGGTTCAGGGGAAGCTGCTAAATACAAGGACATCTACTCAACTAAATCACTTTGTTTCTGTAAAACTCTCTAAAATCCATGATTAATATCCAGGATCTTAAAAAAAAATTCAACCTTTCCTTCTTAAGGAGCTATATTGCAGTTTGATACTCTGCTGAGAGAGTATACCTCATAGCAGGAGATAGCTGGGACACAGGTCCAGCAGGTCAAGGGAGGTTCTCCTCCCCCTCTGCCTTAGAGAGACCACATCTGGAGCATTGTGTCCAGTTCTGGGCTCCCCAGAGAAATACTAGAGAGAGTCCAGTGGAGGCTACGAAGAAGATTAAGGGACTGGAACATCTCTCTGATGAGGAAAGACTGAGAGACCTGGGGCTGTTTAGTCTGGAGAAGAGAAGACTGAGAGGGGATCTTATCAATGCTTATTGATATCTAAAGGGTGGGTGTTAAGTACATGGGGCAAGTCTCTTTTCAGTGGTGCACTATGACAGGACGAGGGGCAATGGGCGCAAATTGGAACCCAGGAAGTTCCACCTCAACAGGAGGAAAAACTTCTTTCCTGTGAGGGTAACAGAGCCTGGAACAGGCTGCCCAGAGAGGCTGTGGAGTCTCCTTCTCTGGAGACTTTCAAAACCCGCCTGAATCTGTTGCTGTGTGGCCTGCCCTGGGTGATCCTGCTCTGGCAGCAGGGTTGGACTCGTTCTCCAGAGGATCCTTCCAACCCCTACCGTTCTATGATTCTATGCTGTCCTTGCACTTGGTCTCCAGACCATGTTCAGAATGGTTAACAGTAGGATTTAGTTAGGTCGGTGTCCTTCCTGCAGCTCTGGTTTCTCTGGAGGGTTAATCAAGGCATACAGTATTGCTGCTATTGGGGTTTCTCTGTGGACTTATTTTTGCTGTTTTTAAACTTACCCATCCTTGTTCTGCCCAGAGGATTTGAATGCCCTCTCACCACCCTCTCTTTTGCAGCTGAATTCTCATACCAATTTGGAAATATTAATAACTCCATGTACTATTTCATGGGACAGGAGATTGCTATCCCTGCCATACAGAGAGTGAGATAAAAAATAAAAGCAGCTTCTACTCTGATTTTCTGTTTTGCATGTTCTTACACTAAGATGCTGAATGTGCAATTAGATGCTGCTCAGCACAGTCATTCCTGTAATCACATAAAAGCAACTGAGTTTCTGAAACTGAAATGCTCTGTGTGTTTTGCAATACTGGAGCAGAGCGGGATATGTCTAGTGGCTTCACGTATGTACTGTTCTGCTGCCACTACTGGCAGCCCAGCCAGGTGACAGGGCAGTGCTGCATCCCAGGTCTCACCACATGGGTCCTTGCCCTGTGGCTGCAGACTCTGCTTTGCAATAAAGCCACTGTGGGTACAGTTTAAAGCTTCATTCGTGTAAAAGTTAATTCTTTTAAATGGAGTTCACTACTAATTAAAATGCAGATATTAGTGTGTTCTTACAAATGTTCAAACCACTTAAATCTCTCTAATTTATTTGCCTGAACGATTTTGCCCAGTTAACCCTCTGCTCTCCTACGGACTATTGCCTTTTTATCTGTTTTAAGAGGTGCTACCTTTCAGCTTTGTCAGTGCCCCCATTTCAGGTTTCTCTGTAGAGCTGATGTTTGATTTACCACTTGATGAGAAATATCCTTGCCTAAGGAAAGCGACTTGAATTTGGCAGCAAGTGGCGTGGGTGAGTATAACAGCTGCACGGAGCTGTCACTTGGGCTCCTGCTACTCTGTGCAGGAGATGGAGTATTTCCTAATGAATTAAATCCCTTGAATCAGGTCACAACAGGAGAATTTTATTTTTCTGCTGAACAGCAAAGATAAAAGTCCTCCCTTTAAGCTTTTTTTTTCTATTCCTATTTCCCTCGTTCACTGAAGATGCTAATTTTCTATTTTTGAGCTTGGTAAATGAAAGGTCTGAATGAGAGTGCAGCAAGTTTTTTTTATACATCTGTAGAATAAAGCAAATTGCTTACATCTGACCTGGTCATAAAATGATTCAGGTGACTGGTTGGTTATCTGGAGAGCTACTCACTGGAACTGGTGCAGAAGCCCATCCAGAACCGCACAGAGATTAGTTGAGATGCCACATGATTTTCCATTCCTGGGGAAAGGTTGAAGGCAAATGGCTTTAAGGCAGCTCCCACTATGCGGTATGCAGCAGGAAAGCTGCATACCCTAAACATGCTGTTCTGTGGCACAGCAGCTCATCCGAGGGCTTCAAAGGACTTGTCAGATTTCCCCAATGTACAAATAAGTGCTCTGGTGAGGAGGAGGGATCCCTGACACACAAGGTAACTAACTGCATCTGACTTTAAGCATCTAAGTACAGGTTCTTGAATGTTCTCGCTTTTATTTAATAATGTTATTGTGTTTATCTCGTGTTCCTGTATAGCCGATGGGGAGAAAGAAGCATATTTAAGGGATGCTCTGCCTGACCCTATTTTGCTCCTTGCAGGAGATGCATCGATGAGTGGCTGAGGTGTGAGCCTCTGCCCTCGCTCTCAGGGAGAACCTCCTCACAGCCATGCCTGCTGCCTACCAGAGGGCTGCTTGGGGGGGTAACAGACAGCTACAGATGGTAGGAGAAATGGGGCAGTAGTAGTGATCCTGAGATGGACTGGTGGTCGTCCTCGCTCCCTCCTTTTCCTCCTCCCCAAGAGGTGCTGTTGTGTTCAATCGTTTATTTTTTGGAGATGGAGGATGAATCTGGGGAATACTCTAAAGTATTTGGGATCAAAATAGAGGGTCCTTTACTAGGTAGAGATGGTACAGCCCCAAAATGCTGTCAGCTGTCTGTCAATGCTTTGGTTCATTTTTTGCTCTTTGGATCTCTGGATAGCTGTAAACAATGGCCATTTCCTCTTACTTCACTGTTGTTTCATCAGAGGGCCTACATAGAATAGTCTTCCCTATCTTTGGTTTACATTAACTTTTGTTTATATGTTCCTTTGATCTCTTGATAGAAATCCACGTACTCACACGCACGCTCACAATGTAGTGGTGCCTGACCATCTGCTTTGAATTACTGGAAGGGAAATTGTATGTAAAGGCCATCCAGAGACTATTAAAGAGAGAGGCAGAGGGAAGGAGTACTCTCTAATCAGCAGTTCATTAAAAAGCAACAACTTGTGGAAGAATTGTGCTTATGAGACTGCTGAGCACTTAGGTATCCTTAATTGTTTAAATTGGGAATTTGAAAACTTATTAGGATATTGGATAACTGCTTCTGAGTTACCCGAGAAAGACAAAGTAAAAGACCTTATCAACGTAGAAAAAGTGATGTGTAGCAAAGAGAAAAATAAACATTTAGGATTTTTTTTAAAATTAGACAGAAAGGGCAAAAATCACAGGGCAGAAACCAAACAGAAGATGGCCCCGATGCTGTCTGTTTATGGATGGATTTAGGAGTTTGCAGTAAACCTCTTTTGAGAGTCATGAAGGTGCAGAGGGGTTTAAGGGTCAGGGAGTGTATTTGGAGTCTGTACAAGAAAAATAATCATAATTGGTAACCAGGAATTTCAGGGACCAGGCTTTCCTGAAAGTAACTTTAGACAAAGATGCAAAGTCAGCTGTATTTTTAAAAATCAAGTGACACAGTCAAGGTTATACTATTTACTGTGTATTTTGGGAAGAAGAAGATATGGGTACTGTAAAAATACTGCAGTCAAGTTTAGAAGGAAAAAGTAGGTCAAGGATTTTCATCCTTCCTTTACTTTTGCCATAAAGGGATTAAATTTACTTCAGATCTAGGAAGCATATAGGCCCGTGATCTATCTTATGTAGGAAGCTGTAGCATTTGTACAAGCAACATTTAATCTCAGTCTCTGTGCTTAGAGAAATGTATGCAGCAGATGAATGCTGAGTCATCAACTCAACATTAATAATGTATTAATAGCCACCTTATGGACCTCAAATTTGCAGATTCTTCTCCAGTGCCAGGAAGCCTGAAAGCTTAAGCAAAACAGACTGAGAATACTGTACCCCCAAACTGCCTTAAACAGAAATTCTGAAAATGGAATTTGAATAAAAGACTGACATTTTTTTCAGTACATGAAAACCAGGATGAAACTTCAGGGTGGCAACCCTACCTCTAGCTACTCCATCATATTTTTATGATCTTGGCCATAAAGATCATATTTCAGCTAAGACAAAATGTTCATATGTCAGTACCTAAAATCAGACAATTGAATAAATAGCCTGGCTTTTTTTTTTTAAAGGTACTGGTTAAAGGCTTTCTACTTGAATTGGCTTTGAACTGTGGAGAGACAGGTGTCATTTGTTATTCTCCTGAAATAGCACTACTTGCATAGATTTCCAGAAACAGGTTTCACTGCAAGAAGCTTCCAGACTCTGAGAAAGGGAGGACACATGGAGTCTCCTCTGGGTCGTAGTGGGGGTTACATTGCTCCCTGTTGCCTCCTCTTACACTGCAGAGGTGTAACACAGCACCAGTTGTCATGAAGGTGGCCAATTTGCTGGGTGTTATGATACCTTTGTGGAGACAGGGCCTAGATTTGTCAGCTGGAAGCAACATTAGCCGAGCGATTTAAAGGAGAAGCAACAACTGGGGAGAAATGGAGGTTTTTGGTATTTTCTGTCCAGAAGCTTCTCCTAAATTCAAAGCTAAAAACATGGTAGAAGGATTTCTGGTATTCTCTCAGGTGCTTCGTATTGATCTAGGGTAGCAGGATGTAGGGATTGTTCAGGAAAGGGCAGAAAGAATTTGAGAGAAAACCAGTTTGCTCTCATCCTTCTTATAACTTGCATATTCCTCTCATGTTTGAGAAGTCCAAACCCATTTTGTAATCTCTATTTAAAAATATTCGAGGACTGGGAAATTTTGTCCTTTATGACAGCCTTGCTCTGGCTGCCTGGCTTGAATTGCTGGGTAGGAACATTGCCGGAGATCTTACGGTCATGATTTCGTAAGCAGAATCTGCTGCTGCTTTCTGAGTTACCTCTGCGTGATGGATACATGCACGAGCAACCTTGCAGTGCCACCAGTCCAATCTTGTGGGATGCTTGTTAAGCAAATTCAGGCCGATAGGTGAGCACTTCAATTTTCAGTTGGTGAAGGATTGTTTCAGTGCGAGTATTGATAACCAGAGTGACAGTATGCCTTGGATTTCTTTGTGGGAACTCATACATTCCTCTGCAACTCACTGGTTCTTTTTGACAGTCTTTTCCTTATAAAGGAGGTCAGAGATTGGCCAAAGGGCTGAAGATTTCCTACAGCAGATTTCCTATGGCAGCCCCTCTTTCACAGAGAGGTGGGTTATTTTTTATTTCACAAATGGGCTGAAGCACTATCACTTCTCCCTGTAAAAACCTGCTCTGCATGTGGAGCAGTGTGGGGGGAAGGCCTGAGCACCCCACTTACCATTTTCCCGATGGGGAAGTGATTTCATTGCTTGCAGCTGAGGTGCATATAGATTGCCCTGGTGATTTAACTTGCTTTCATTTTGACAGTGGTGAACAACACACGTTACACAGTAAACAAGACTGTGGAGTGTTTTCTGACAGAAATAATAAACTGAGATGCCCGTCATCTGCTGTAGCAAATACTGAAAGCTAAATGGTCATCATGAAATGCAGGAGTTGTTATCGATCGTTTCTGTCTCTCCTGACTTGTCTAGGAGACACATAACTGTGGTGTAGGTACTCACATTGCCTTTGGGTTTTTTTCCTTAACTCACAAAATTTCACATTTGAGTTGGCACTAAGTGACTGGTGCTGGACCTTTGACAGACAAGAGGTGACGGTTGCTCCAAGCCCAGCAGTCCCTCTTTGTTTGAGGAAAGGCTGAAGAGTTTTACTGTCTAGCAGGTGGCTGCAATTTTGAAAATAGCTTCTTAATGAACTTTCTTCCCCCTGTTTTTTGTCTGACAGGCTAATTAAGCTCACCGGGGAAGTGAGTGACTTGGATTCCTCCTTTGCTCTCAGACTCCTGAAAACCAGTATCAAATGTAGATATATTTATGCTAGTTGTGGCAAGAAGAGGAAGGTATCCGAATTCTTAACCTGTGAGCGTACCGAGGCGTTTAATCTGAGAGCGGAAAAACAGGGACATGCTATTCCTGAGGCACTGTGGGCAGGGCAGGGGTGCTAATGAATTGGAAGAGGAAGGCTTGATGCCCCAGAAGAGAGTGGCAAGTGTGTGAAAAACAGATTGTGTGAGTAATTACTTTTGCATACCTTCCTGACCATTACCAGCAGGACTGGATTTTTGATGGAAAATCTTAATTAAAAAGTTTATTTTTTCCCTCTTAAGAAAACTGTGTACAAGAGCTCATTGGTGAGTGAAATTTTGGATACTGATTAATTGCTGTCAAGAGTTCAGCTCTGTGAATCCTGCTAAGACGAGAGAAACAAAAGTTGGCAACCTGCTGGGCTAATGGTTCAAATGCTTGAGCACCATCTCTAAGGCTTTTCTGACAACTTCCCCATCATTGCCATCACAGGTTGGTATTTGCAGGAGGAAGGGACAGAGGGAACGCTGGTATGTGGCAGCTGCACATATTCTGCGGTGTTCTGTCCCTTGATTACTTCTGTCTGATTATTTCTTTACCCTTAGGAATCTTCCCTAGTGCTGGCCCCTTCATAAGGTGCAGTGCAAATGCAGACCTGGCATCTTTCTTCTACAGTAATGCATTGCCCCCTGAGCAATACCCCTGGGTATGTGATTGCCTGGGGCATGGAGCTTGAAGCAGGAGCCAGGATGTAATAGCATGAGGTCCAGGCTAAACTGCAGATGGATGTGAGGGGAGCCAGCTCTGTCTTGTGTCAGATGCATGGGATTTGACAGATCTGCAAATACCAGGCAGATATCCTGACTTCGAGACCTTGCTGCATAACAGAGGCTTTTACAGGCAGTGGGACACTGATTGCAGTGGTTTTCATGTCTTTATTAATATAAATGCAGTAATTAAAACAGTTAATAAGATGCAGCAAGGCTGTGGTTGTACATGGCATATGTTGTGGTTGCGTGGCATCTCTTGTTTGAGAACCATGGTTTTTTATTCCTTCCAGGCTTACGTTGTTGGTTCATTTGAAGTGCTGTGGCATCATTCACTCCTCATATGGGTTCTTGTGGGTACAAAAACTACCATGTTACAGCACAGCTAGTCCAGGGCAACTTTAAATGTTTTTTTTTCCGTAGTATGGGCAAAAGCTGAGAATTGAAACGTGATAGTTTACAAATGCTTAGTTTCATCTATTCAGTCTATTTCTTGAAGACATCTCAAGTAAAGTACAGTTGTCACTGACCTCAAAGTGAGAAACACTAACTTTTGCCAGACCTCACGCTAAGAAATTGACAACTGTGGTCCCCTTTGACACTAGTCTCTTGCCTTGCCTTTCAGCTTTCCACACTGGAAGATAGGCTTCCTATAGAAGGGAGGGAACATCGGTTGTCTCTGATGTCTTCTGCTGCTTTCTTCTCCCCAGCTCTGCTTCTTCGTTTCTCATTCAGTATCCAGCAGCAAACTGAGAGCCCAGAGCCCTGGGACAAGACAGGAGGCAGCACATGAGCCTTTCCACTGCTGCAGCAAGCTCCAGTCTTACTGCTCTGCTCTCTGCACTGCGCTGCCTGGCTGCAACCACTATCCGGCAGCTCCATCCCTCCCACTCAACCTGCCCCATCTGGGAAACAGAACAGGTACCTCCTGTGCTGCTCCAAGTAGCTCTGAAAGACCCCATCCTTTATTATCCTCTCTCCCAGAGCTGCATCTCTAGAGTTTGCCACCTGACACTGTTCATTTCTTGAAGATTTCCTAATCTGTGTTGCAGATTATGATCAATTGCTATTACTCCAGATCAAGGGACACTTGACTAAATTCACTCTTCCATCAGTCTTTTTAAGCAGACTCTCTGATGACTGAGATCAAAGACGGGGCAACTTGGACCTGCAGGCAAGGCCTTCTGCACTCAGATGTCGCTAAGGAGGCGGTGACTGGCTGGGGTAATGTGGCTGTGTCACCGAAGACACTACAGTCAGTCCCTCTTGCTTGTGAGGAAATAAGTCTACAAAAATTCAGGAAAGAAAACTTTTACTAAGAAACAATATCGGGGCGGGGGGGGGGAAGAAGAGAGAAGAAGAGGAGCAAAAGGGTTTCGTGTCAGTAGTGAATGATACCCGGGAATAGGTGTTGCTCGGAGTGCCTGAAGTGAGAAGCTGTGACTGACTGCATGGTCATTGCTTCCCCCAGCAGCAGGGCTGTGGTGCACACACTCTCCAACTCTTTGTATTGCATTTACCACTCATCCCTCCCTTAACACATTAAAGACTTACCACTCGCTCCCTCACACATACTTTGGGTGTCCTTGAAGTTTTCAGAGAGCAAGGAGGTAAAATGGGGTAATGTGGAAAGGTACCACTTTCTAGTTGGGGATTATGATTTCTGTAATGTTTTCTGTGCCTCTGGGATGAGGCTGAGAGAAGATGTGGAGTTTTAAGAGGAATGATGGAGGAGTGCAGTCGTTGACATTTTTGTTGTCATCTAGAGAACCATTGGAGAGCAAGCGCCTTGTGTGAATCCTGTGCTCTGCACGTGCTGCGCACTGGACAATTATGGTCAATTCAAACACCTCTTGTAACCCAACGTCCCAATGAGGACTGTACACGTTGCGTGACGACTTTGAAGAAGCAGCAGAAAGAATGCCTGTCCTGTAGGTTATTTTAATGGTGCTTGTAAGTATTAGGCATGCAACAGTGGTAAAGGGTCACAGAAAGACAAGCTTTCTTCTAATGCTACATAGAGAAGTTCATTATGATAAGGACCAGAGCATTTTTCCTCAGGCAAGAATCTCTCGCCAACAGAGATATTAGAGCTGGATTTTTCCCTGCTCTTGTTTGTGCACAACTTCTCTGCTCCTTTGTTTTGTTTTGCAATACAGGTGATCTATTGGTTATTCATTTTTCTTATTCTTCCCCTACCCTCGAAAAGCCTTGCTACGTTACTGAGAGCGTGTGTTTCTCACTATGCCATTTTCCTCTTCATTTATCATCTCTATATTTTTCCTTATGAAATATTGTCTTTTCCTTCCCACTATCTCACTTGCATTGCTGAAATTAAATATTTTTCTCTTTGGAAAGAGTAGCTTTGAGGCAGGATGCAGTCTATCTTATTCCAAACATTAGAGTTTTAGCCTGTTTCGCTCTTACCAGTATGTGGAAACATTAAAAAAAATAAAAATATTGCAGTAATGAGAAACAATTTAAGATAGGAACAATTTAAGATCTTGGTAATAAAATGAGTGAGGTGAGCAGCAATCATGATTCCAAATGCATCCGTTCAGAGTGCATCTGAGTTCTCCTACCTCTGTACCTGTTTCTTTCATCAATATAGACAATATCAAGAAATACATCTTTCATAACTGAAAAGCAATATTGTTGGTTGCTTCCCTTGTTCTGTTATCTTACTGATTTACAGAAAATGTACTATATCCTCAAAGCTAAAAACCAGGAGATTTTAACACATTTAATGTTCTGCAAATAACTAGACAAGTCCAACTCACACTGTAGATAAACTCTAGATATGAGAACACACTTTAAAGCACAGAAAGGCGCTATATAGGGAAGGCATATTTAAATTAACTCCTGCTCTTCTTTTCCATTCCTCTTCCTTCTATCTTCCTTTTCCTTAAGATCTGCTTGTTTATAGCAAGTCCAAGAAGAGAATAAGGATTCCCAGTGCTTCAGGACCTTGATCTTAAATTCTGGCTGCATAGACACTTGTATTAATGAAAACAGCGAAGTTTAAATTCTCTGCAGGATGTCAAATGAAAAGTACATTTCAGTCAAGCTTAAGGATGCAGTTACGTACAGAATAACTGCACTTTGTCCCCAAGTGCTCAGGGAACCAAATGACAAATTGGCAAACCTTGTTGCAGCTTCTGTAGGTGTAAGGAAACAGCACTGAAATAGTAAATCTGGTACTTCCTGGATTGTTTTTTTCTTCTGAATAAATTGACTAAGATCCTAGACAGTTCTGTTTTTCTCAGATAGTGATTCAGGGCACAAGGTGATTGCAAAAGGCAGTTACTGGCTAACAAGGTGGTACTTCAGAAATGAGGACAGTTGCCTGTCTAGAATTGCCTATAGTGAGAAGACATGTTTTGGAAAATTGATGCCATTAATGAGCTCATGCCTCTCAATGTTTTATTTGGTGGCTTCCCATGCTGAGAGTTTGGACTCACTGCTTATAATACTTGAGTTTGTGCTGGTGTCACTTGGGCTTATGTAAAAAGCAGGATTGGTCTCTATCTGAAAAGAACTATTTATCAAAAACTCTCTTGTAAAGTTGGAAGGGACCCCCAGAAGTCATCTAGTCCAGCTTCCTGCTCAGAGTAGGACTAATACCATAGTTAGATCAGATAGAAGAGACTGAAGAAACAACAAACAGAAAGAAACACATTAAGGACTGGAAAACATTAATAAACTAGCTATATATATTTCCTAATTATTAAGACCATCTTTTCAGGTGCTTATAATTTTTGTCCCACTAACTATTTAAGCTGAAGTTTTCTGTGCTAATGATTCTGGATCTGAATGGATGGCTCATTTCTGAAACAGAATTAAAGAATATCTTCTCTCCCCCATGTAAGTATTTTCATGAACTTTCCTTTGATGAACTCTAGCACTCCTGTGCTTTGGGGCAAGGATGTGACTTTCAGCTAAGGTTTAGATCTTTGTGTCCTCTAAATGGAAATCCATGCAATATGCTTTAAATTCTTGGAATTTAATAGCTAAGATTTCACAAGACTGACTATTGCTGTCCCTGCTTCTGGAGCCCTGGGCTCCAATGCTGAGTTTCCAGTGCTGAGGATGAAGCCTGCTTTATTCCTAAACTCTCCAAATTCCCATGCAGTGTCTAGGAAAAGGCTGCCTAACTCAATTGCAGATACCACAAGATTTAAAATAGAATTGAGTATTGATTTTTATGCCACATGATAGCATTTTTGGGCTGTTAAAAAAATTATTCTGTTAAAACTCCACAGGACTTCCTAGATTGTTATGCAGGTAACAAGGTAGCTCCAAGAACATTATTAAGGCTATAAAGGCCGGTGCTCACAAGACTGTGAAATGCCAGAAGGAAGGGTGTTTCCATGACCCTGCTTTCCCCTCTGTTGTTTCTATATTGTGATATAGTATTTCTAACTGGCTGATTGCACTCGTGAGTTTGCCACTATACTTTGGCCTCACTTACAGTAGAGAGCAGAGGCTGTTGCACTTCCTTCATTTCCCTCAGCATCTGAAAAGTGCTCAGCCACTGAAGCAAGAGACTGCGAGAGGAGATGATACAGTTAAAGGCAGGTGAGAGCTGCCCTATAGAGCTGCATCCTGGTTCTGCGTGTTGCGTCATTTTCGTGAAGTGGCTTAAACCAAACTTCTCCCTCATTAGTAATGATAAGATCCTCTTTCACTGGGTGAGACTGAGGCCTGGTTTGCAGAAAGGTCAGGCACCACAACCACAAATGAAGTCATATCTCAACCAGAGAGAAAATCATGTCCTGTACTTCTCAGCTGGGGTTCCTGCAAGTCGGGGGATATATTTTTGTCCTTGATCTCTCTGTAAATCAGTGGCAAATATGTGTCATGTGGATGATAAGTGGAAAAAAAACACACTGATATTTGTGAAGCAGTTGGGTTCAGCTGAGATGGTAGCACAGGCACGGTCAGCAGGAAATTAATGCTTCAGGCTTCTGAGCAGAATGTGACTAGCACGCAATGTGCAAGACCTGCAGCTAAATGGAGTACGATGAGAAAGCAGTCACACATTATAGTTATCCAGTAGCTATAGAAACTATAGTTTCTGTATGCCCTAACTAAGGGATGGACTCTGTAGAAAAAAAACCAACAGAAGAGCATTTACATTTTGTATTCCAAAGTATGCTTGGGAAGCTGGGTTATGGCAACTGAAGCAACTGTGATTCTGACATTTCTTTAAAGCTTTAAAATGCAAGCATTAAACTTGCATGATCTTTAATCTAGAGTTCTTTTAGTAGTATTCCATGTGTAAGCTATACTTGTGACCTTCATAAAACAATATTAATAAAGACTGACTCTGCCCACTCTAGCTGTCGTCTTCGCATCCTAACTTTCTTTATAATATATAGGCAGATTTTTATTGTCAATGGCTTGGGTATTTTTTTTAATATATACATGTATGGCTGTGTATTGTCCAGCAGATTGACGAAACATGAGCCTTGCACCATTTGAGACATTTACAGCAATGCAGATGACTCTGTCATGTAGGTAAAATGCTGTCCCATCAAGTAAGTGGCTCTTTAGACCGTTGATAGGCTTCATACTGATGTAAATGACTGCAGAAGATACAAGGCCACAGGGAATCAAGCTCCATGTTTTAGAATAAAACACGTAATTTTGCTCAAAGTGATTTACAGGCAGAGGTTGTTTATGCTTCCCCTACCACAGCAAATAAATAGTGCTGTTCTGGATGCTCCATCAAAACAGTGTTGGAGGTTTGTGAAATATGTGGCTTGCTGTAACAGGAGGCAGGCTCTGAATTTATTTTAGAATAATTAGCTAGCTTCCTTCACAGATTCATTTCACTACTTGTCTTTATAAATTTCAATATAATACTTTCAAGGGAGCGAATTTAAGCTTGTGCTTGGAATATCCTCAGAAGTTTATTATCTAGAGAAAGGGGGACAGCCCTTGTTGCAGACTACACATGATAATCTCTTGCTTAGGGCTGGAGACAGGCTTGAACAGTGCGGGACTGCCTCCCTGCCTTGGCTTCTGTGAATAAATCACTCTGTGTCTGTTTCCCCACTTACAAGGCAGGAATGACATTACTTAGCTCCCTCTGATTTTAAAAGGTTTCATTCACATAGAAGTCGGTGATGGAAAGTAGTTCATATTGTTAATCAGGTGTAGTTCATTGAATGTGTTAGACTAGCAAGCTAAAGGGAGAACTACAGCCCTAGAAGAAGCTTAAAAAAAAAAGCCAGTCAAAAGAGAGTATAAAATTAAGAGTCCACCTAGACTTTTTATTTTCTTTCTTTCTGTTTTAACTTTTTTTTTTTGAGTTTGTTTAGATTGTTTAGCAGCTTAGACCTGAATGTCTTGTTAATCTGTTTCCTTCCATTCTCTGGCCTCTTGTACCTCTTGTGGGAACTTGGTCAGCACAAGTGGTCACCTGCATGCCCTGGCTGATGCAGCGTGCCAGGAATTACCAGGTCATCCTGGTGTGGAGTGCCACCTTTCTTTCCTTTTCTTGGAGGAAAGTTCAGTTTTGGAAGGGCATTCTCAATTTGTAGCTGCTTACAGCATGTCCATCGTGAGTAGGGTTTGGAGGAAGGCTCAGGGCCAGCCATGGTCTCCAGTCAGACTCCACCATTAATGCAGATTCGCTCCTTGGACCAACGAATGAAGTACGGTAGGAATTTCTGAAAGAAAACCCATGTCTGTTTCATTATTTCCTGAATTGTGTTTGCAGAGCCTTAGAATATTTCCAGTTTCTGACATTTTTCATTGACGATAGAGGTGACCTGTGCACTTCTAGTCATTAGCTCCTGCTCTTGTACACGTGCAGCAGGTAGCGTAGGCATGACGTAAAGATGCAAAGCGGATTGCAAAAAGCAATATATAATTTAGATAATTATTTACTATAAAAGTTATGTGTTGCTTCCTGGTGAAGTTGTAATTGTTCGGGTGAGTAGTAAAGTACAAAATAAGTGCTGATGCAACACCAGAGGAGTTTCTGCAGAGGAGAAAAGCATGTGCTTGCTTCAAAATTACAGCAGATCTACTGACCCAACCAGACCCATGACTTAAAAATCTCTTTCTTAAAACTGCATATCTGTATCTTAAAATACAATTAAGAAATAAGAGAGTGCCAACTGAAAACGTGCCACTTGCAGTGGGAGGTCTGTATTTTTTTTTCACGTGGTTGTAGCTCATCACATGCCTGTCGAACAACCTGTCTGACTGACCTGCCTCTGGCTGGTGGCGCAGCCTCAGCGCAGCAGCACTGATGAAAGCAAGCGGAATTCAGTGGATGTTCCAGTGTCTCGTCCTGATGGGAGGAGGAGCGCTCTGCTGTTTGAGATGGGCAGGGTTTCTGCCCGATGCTTCTTGTGCCTGTAGCATGGTCACTGCTGCAGAAGAAGCCTGTGGAGATCAGGCTGTGTCATGTGGTTGAACTCTTATCTGTCCGTTCCTCTGTCCGCACTTGGAAGAGTGTTCCTACAAATTTGCTTCTGAAGTTGCACCTGTGCAACCTGTGTTCACCAAAGTAATGGCACTAAAAGAAATTGCCATTAGCTCTGAGTAAATATTAGTAAGCAGGGCTTGCTTGGGTGGTTTTTTTTTTGTCTGTTCCTCAGAATTCACCCAGGTCTTTTGCACAAGAGGGCTGTAATTAGAGTGGAGCAGAGCAGCGTATGGAAAATGACAGCACTTATTCCCTGGCAGGAAGATTTCTTTTCCCTGAGACTTCAAGTTGTCAAGCCTACTTTTCCTGATGAGAGCACTGCTGGGCTGTGAGTGATGGGTTACTCTGAGAAGACAATCACGATCAACTGCAAAAAGGAAGCTGATCTGAAACTTTCTCCTAAACTGAGTCTCGATCAGAAGCGTTTGCCTGGCAGCCAGCAGAGCTGGCTACAGCTAACAAAGAGGCCTGCCAACAGTAGCAGGAGAGGTTTGATAGAATTACATTTCCTTACATTGTAAATGTTCTGGATCCAAACCTCTACCTCTGTCTCACTCATGAAAAATTATGCATTTTGGGGGAACTGAGTAGTGTTTCACTTCTGAAATGCTGAGGTATTCAAGTCACATCTCACAAGATGGAGGAGTGTTGGGCACTAGAGAATTGGGATAGTTAAAACACTTAGACTCCTTCAAGAGTTTTATTTCAAGCTGTTCTAATTGTGGCAATTTTTCACAGAGGAGAGGATGAGAAATAGTTGGTGATGCTGGTTTGGTTTTATTTTAATTCTCTGCTGGCATGACTCCCTAACACTGCCTGTCATGTAGCAGGGTATTTGTTTTGGACTGAAAACTAATTTTCCAGTTTCTCCTGGAGAAAGAGAGTAACTTTCTGACATTAAAGTCAAATATCCAGGGGGTCGAAAGGGTGGACACTGTAGTGCTTCTCTTCAAAGTTTTCAGCTGTTGAAGCGATAACTTTGCTATTTTACTACCACTGTTATGATGTCTTAGATCAGATTACAATTCTCTTGCAGGCTGGATAGACCTGTGATTCCAGTTAAAAATCTGTTTCTGATGCTATCTCCAGATGAGCGTCCTGGAGTACTGGTTTTTTTGCGCAGACTGTCTTTGAGGATAGGGTACCATGGACACTGGTGTACCCAAGTGGCACTGCTTGGGGGAAGAAGGTCCTTTGGAGGAGGGGCAGCCGCAGTGTTGCAGAGACTGTGGAGGGTGGTGAACTCAGGAAGCACAGTGCGCTTGGACATCTGTCTTTGGCACATCTCTTCCAAAGTGGCCACTTTGCCTTCAGTAGATCCAGCCACTCACCTCCAGATACTATTGCCACAAAAGTAGCTATGTGCACATCTCTGTAGGAGCTCCAGGTTTCTGGAAATACTGCTTATGGGTGACTGTTTCTATATATCTACTATATGCTTTGCCCTGTAAACTCAGCCAACTTCTTTTGAAAGCCTCTGAAACTAGACTGCATTTGTTTTACAGCAATACAAGAGACTTTAATTACTAACACAAAGTTTGCTGATCAGGAAATACAATTTTCATTGCATCTGTGTTACGAAGCTGGCGTAATTTTTCAAAAAACTGAATACCTTCCATCTTCCAAATGCATGGTCTCATTATATTTGAAATACCTTTTGTGATGTGTGACTCAGAACATGTACTCTGCCAGGGTGCATCTTTTTGTTCCAGCTTCATCTGACTCAATTGCATTTGGCATGATTTCACCAATTTTATTTTTGAGGTCTGATGAGCACCTAGTTAGCTATCTCAGTGCATCATTATAAAGCCTTGGCCTAGATACAGAATAAAATATAGTCGTCTGATCATCTATATTCAAATAAATCAAGATGAGTAATGCAGGAATCTGTTGTAACGCTTGTTTAGTATGATGCATACCACTCCCCAGATGTTCTTCTTTCTCTTCTAATAATCGCTTTTAATTCTTTGCTGATTGCCATTAAGAAAAGAATTCCGCAGAACTGAACAGAAAGAAAAAGACGAAAGCAATAAAAGATGCTGAAACTAAGGAGACTTACTGTCAAATTAAGGCATTTGTGTAAACTGTGGGGCAGCTCTGTAATCCTCAGGCTATAGAGCAAGGGGAGACTCTTATGCTGGCAAAAGTGCCCTAGGGAAATAAGAGAGTCTGTCAGGATAAAGGGGAGCGAGCGACTGTCATCGTTCCTTCCCCATGCTGCCTTCCTTTTTTGCTTAGGGGTAGAATAGAATTTAGGCTGCCTCCAGGACATGCATCAACTTTGAGATGCATTAGTCATATTCCAGCTCCTGGTTTTGCAAGTGTGATGCCTCCAGTTATATCTGCAAGCTGTGCACCACCTTCTTGGTTCCTGGCCTGGCTCTCCAGGCCATGGCAGCATGGATCAGTGGAGACTACTACTCAGGTGGGGCTGCTGTACAGCCTGGGGTTTCTCCCAGACGTTTTCTGTTTTTCTGCTTTCCAAATTGTGCCTTGGTGGGTTTTTCATCACAGCAGCCTGACTCTGGCTTTGTGCACCACCCCTAAAACCACTGCAGCGAAGGTTAAGGAGGGGATGGGCTTGTCTGGCCACATGGACCAGCTGGAGAAGGCCAGGGATGGAGAGAACTGAGACAGGGCTGGAAGCATGGGAGTGTCTGGGACAAGAGCTCAGGTGTCTGAGTTAGGAAGTATTTTTGTGGCTAAAGGACTTGAAGGAATGGGGACGCAGGTTTGAGAAGCCCAGGTAGGCCCAAAGAGGTCAGCAGGATATTGTGTGTATTTTGGGGGCCAAAGAAGTGAGGTGATGGAGGCTTTGAAAGGGAGTTTTGCTGGGTAGTAAGTGGGCACTGCCAGGTGGGATGCTAGTTTGGGACAGGGTCATGTGCACAGAGGTGCTGCCAGGTAGTGAGTAGCTAACTTCTTGCTATTAACTATTAAATTACTAAAAGCTTGTATAAACCTACAGATTAGTAAAACTGTAAATCATATAAATACTTCCTGTTTCTTATTCATTATAGGTGTTAAGGGTGTTTGGGACAGCTTCTAAATAAGCAAGTCTTTTTCTTGGGATTTGTTTTAAAGGTCATAAAGATTGGACAACTCCAGCTCTACTTCAGAAATGGGTAATGAGACTTTGTCCATTTCAGAATGAAACGTCTTACTTTTTACAGCACCGGTAAGAATTTTCTTGCTTCTGAGCAAAATGGCAGGTTGGAAACGTGTTTTGGATGGACAACAAACTGGAATGCTAACTGCGAAGACTTATTTCCCTTCTGCTTAGAAGGGAGAATTGGAGAATGATTGTGGGTGTGATGGAGGCTTCAGCAGCAGTGACTTAATTTCTCAAGCAACAGCGAGATGTTATTCATACTTGAGTATGAGGATGGATGGAGCTTGTTTACTCATTACAGAGGTTTTACTTCAATGGTCTGTTCTCTTAGGTGATGACATTGATAGCTAAGCCATAATCATTTCAATTCTCCTGTGTATTGATGTTGTGCTGCTGTGTGACTTGTTTTTATTAATGTTTCAGATACGCTTGACTTAATCCAACAGATATGTGTGTCCTGTAGTGTCCACGTGAATCTACCTAGAAGGACATTTACAGATATCCGCCAAAATTACAACTCAAACTTTTCTAAGTATTCACTAAGCATGGAAATTAAGATGCAATGCGTGCAGAAACAGTTGATTCATTGTGCAAGTGGTCATGCTGTTGAAGTCTTACAAAAGTAAGGGGAGGGGAAAGTTCCAGCCTCCCAAAGCTGGAAATTTTTGGGTGAGGTACTATGTCAATGAGCTGCCTTTTGCAGGTTGATTTTATTCTTTGGCTGTAGAATGGATTGATACTAAATGATGTATACCGTATTTATTCTCTTTTGCTGTCTGAGGAGACCCTATTCAGACATTCGCATACATCTTGAACAGATTAATTCTGAAAGAAAAGAAGTCACCTTCCTCATAAGGTTCTTGTTGTGACTTGGCCGTTTAAAGCTTGTGTGTGTATAAATTCAAAAGGAAGATGTGGAAGATTTGTACGTTCCACAGAGGTTAATTGCTTTCCTTCTTCAAGGAGCTCTTATCGTGCAGAAATAGAGCATTCCCACTGAAGAGCTAAGTATTTGAGTCTTGCCTAAACACCAGCAGAATGCAAAATCGTTTGAGTGAAGAAAGATAGTGTAAGCTTGAACTCTTACCAAGCTACAATTATGCTTGCTTGAAATAGGTTGCTAACATTATTGATCTGAGGATACAGGGGTAAATTAGGCATTATGTTCCTGCAGCTGACATGGCAGCGAGGATGCCATCTCCGTGGGCTTTAGCGAGCCCAAAGCCACACTCTCTGTGAGATGATGGAAATGTTTGCCGTGTGCAGTTTTCAAGTTCAAATAAGTAGGTTTAAAAGCTTGGCCATTAACATTGTCCGTTCCAGCTTGTACATGTCACAGGCCATGAAGGTTTGTGTAGTGGAACTGAGTAGGGGATTTGGGATTTCGTTTGATCTTGGAGAGTATTAGGAAGTGGAAACTGAGGTAGGAACAGTTCAGTAGTCTATCTCAGTGTTGATATTTAAGGTCACCAATGGTGGAGCCTTTCTGGCTTTGGAGGTGGGATAAGATGTTCTTAAATACAGCTGTTAATTTTAGAATTATTGTTTTTACAAAATACATGGGTTTTGTTAGGTTTTTTCTAACATCAGGAAAATATTTTTGTACTTTGAAGCCAAATGAAATTCAGTGTTTAAATACATTTGAACACAGACCCCAATCTCTGGGTGGCATAATCTCCTTCAGCCGTCTGTGGAGTTGGCAGTGCAATTCTGAGCCTTAAATCTGCTTTTCATGCAAGAAAGTCTGACATTGCCATAGCTCAGCAAAGACCTTTCATTAAAATATGGGACCCTGCTTCCCACCTTCCTCACCCACTGCTTCACTGTGGATATCATTACAAAGCTGGTGTATGGAATCACCTTGTGTTCTATATGAACTTATGCAGGTTTTTGACTAGTGGTCACATTATACCTGCTGCAGTTCCAGTCGTTTTTCCATTTGCAATTTTATGTTTCTTTGAACTCTGAATGTAAAATGACCTGTGCTCAGGGGACCACTTAAGCCCTCCACTTGTATGGATTGAAATCTATGAGGTATTCACAGTGTGGGCAGCGTGAGGGAGAACCTTATGAATTTGATTTCGCAGGGGAGGCTTTTTAAGTCCTGTTGAACTGATGTTAGCAATACTGAGTACTTTAAAGGAGTCAAATTGCCAGTTGCTGACAGTGTTTTCAGCAACTTGCCATCTCACTCAGCCAGAATCATTTAAAATTGACATGGTGCTGAAAATGAGGAGGCTATGGAGTCTGGATTTGCTGACATATCTGTATGTGGGCATGTTTTAAATACAGCAGGATAATCTTGCTTGGAGGTTCTGTACACCAGTGCTGCGTGTTTAGTGCATTAGAAGATGGGATACTTGCATGGGGACACTTGTTTCTAGAGACACCAGAACATCTAGAAGTACTTTCTAAGCTATTTTGAAGCATGTAAACTACCTGCTGCTGTAAGGGACACACCACATGGCTTATCGCTGGTGATACTTGAATTACCAGTTTCACTTCACTAGGAAGAAGCTGTGGAAGCTAGAGGATGTGTATTCTGCACCTGAAGACTCCAGAAAGTCACCACCTAAACAACCATCTCACCCATAATAGCTATGAGATCATGTGCACCGTTGCCAAGCATGCGTGAGAGTGAACTACTTATTCTTGTGCACCCTGTTTTTTAAGGCTCTGTTATTTTATAACACTTGGATTTTCGACTAGAGTAGTAATTTAAAATATTTTTTATATTCTTACTCCAAAAAATGGTCAGTGGATCTGCAAACTATTTTTGAAATTTCAGCAAGAGTAGTTTTGAAATCACTAAGGGTTAAAAGAAACTCTTAGTATTTTGAGAGGCCTGAAATATGGCAAAATAAGCTTCCCTGGGTGTTACGCAGAAAATCACAAATGCCTTAGTCTTTTTCCAAGATATATGTACAAGGGATACCTTGAGACATTGGGTGACAGATGTTACTTTGCCTCTCAGCAGGCGCACATAGGATTCCTAAAAAGGACAATGCAGAGACAGAGAATAACTTCTGTTGTCCTGAATTTCACCTTGGAGCGGCCTTTCTCTCCCTCCAGTGACAAGAGAAGGAGCTGGCAAACAAACTGAAGTCATTGCAAAAGCATCCCTCTGTCCTGAACGTGAGAAATGGCACAGACATCCCTTCAGTGTGACGAGTGGGGAGGCTCATTTCAGTATCTTGACCACGTTTCAGTTGTGGTAACGGCATCATTGATTCACCTTCGGTTTTAATTGGGTGAATTAACTTCCTTTCCAGGAAAGATAGTGAATTGTGTAACTACCTCGCACAGAAAGACTTATAGGATCTGTCATGGAAAATGGGAACTGCAGCTTATTTTACTGCTGCATACTGGCAGCTCTGCACATCTATCGTGAGAAGGGCTGGGCTTGTATCTGCCTGGTAATAGTAGACAGGTTTGGGAGGGGAGGCTTGGGGAGGTGTGAGAAGGAAAAGGGTAGGAGGTGGGTTGTAGCTCACTGATTAAGAAGAGGTGTACATGACTCATTCTCTTCTAATAGTGCTGGAGAGAGAGAAGGAAACCAGTCACAAAATCACAGAATGTTAAGGGTTGGAAGGGACCTCGAATGATCATCGAGTCCAACCCCCCTGCCAGAGCAGGAACCTAGAGCAGGTCACACAGGAACGTGTCCAGACAGGTGTTGAATGTTTCCAGCAAATGAATATCTCCAGTCCTCTAATCCTTCTCTTTGCTTCTGTGGCCACCCTCATTCTCGAATGTTTAAGTTAAAGGATCAAATGTACAATCTGGGAATCTTTCCAGATATGCTTTTGAAGCACTGTTTGACTGTTACAAAACCGGTTGCACTAAGCACCACAGTATCTGAGTTGCATCCCAGGGATCCTCCCCAGCTTCCTACTGTTCGCCTTGATGTTGTCTGCTGTCCTGTGTGAGGGGATGGGAGTAGACAAATACCTAAGTATCTCCTCAGCAATATAAATGCTATCTAGATAGTTACTCATTATTGCTAACTTTCTAACTCACCCAGTATTGAGACGTATCTATGTGTCTGGCTTCTCTTGCCTCACCTCTCCAGACAGGGTAGCTTGGCTGTGCCATGGCCTATCGTTTCTAAAGGCAGAATTTCCTGCCTGAAATGTAAAGTTGAGGTCTTGGATACCAGCTTATATTAAAGAAGCTTTGTAAATAAGGAAGTTTTAAATCTACAGATGTGCCTGACTTCAGTTTTGCATTGATTTCCTAAAATCTCCTTGCACTCTAAATGAGTTAGGGTCTTCTCCAAAGCTGATGTTAAGCAGCTGCGTAACAATGTCCAAGTAGTACCACCATGGAAGTAATTAATTTTGATTGATAGGAGAAGTGGTACCTACACCCTTCCCCACCTCCTGCAGTCTATCTCAACTATACATTGGTATAACAGTTTTTAGAGCATTTGAAGTTGTGGATAGAAATGTATCTAGATGTACACAAGATAATTTTTATTCTCTGGGAATTTCTGGGGGTTTGCTGAGAGACACAGCACTCAGTACAGCACAGTGCCTTTTATTTACTGGCCTCTACAGCTCTGTCGCTGTGCTGGCGGAGCCTAACAGTAATGCAGCTCTTGTAGCATCACTCCAGATAGTGCTAGACATAGGGTGGCACTCAAACTAATACAAACATGAAGTGTTTCTTTGATCTCCCCAGACTTCTCATGGGCTACTCTTGCAGTTTTTTTTCAAGGTCATCAAGTGTTGGTCCTAAAGAAAATGCTGGCTTTTGTGCCTGCGGTGGGCTGGCTAGAAAACACACACCAGTCAATGAGATGATGGAAAAACATCACACTGTTTGGATCAGACACTCCTGAGGCATGAGCAAAAATAATTGAGGGCAATTTGTATCTTCTGGGCATAAAAATGGGCAGTGGTAACCAGCCTAGTGTCCAAATAGTTTTGAAGTCTTAATCACTCTCCTGAAATGAACTATGGTTTCAGTAAATCATGATGCAAAGCCCTTTAGCTTGAAAGCTTAGATGGCCTCAAGAGAATACACATGTTTGGCAGTGCAGTCCAATTATTCTACTCGGATTTATAGCCTTACACCTTCAGTTGAATTTTACCACTGAAAGAACAGGATGGAATCCGGGGTATTCATGTATTCCCAGGTGTTACTGTGAGATAACTCTTATTTCCAGCTGTTATCAACTCCAGTGAAATAGCCTTTTCATTCAACCTAGCCAACAGCGTTTAAGTCAGCGATGAGACTTCAGCTGTTTTATTCTTTCAAGAGGCACAGGGCTTGTGTCTAAATGCTAGTTTGAAGGAAGACAGAGTAGTTATGCCAAACCAGCAAGCGATGGTGCCACTGAAGTACTTCTCATTCGAGTGACGTGTTGCTTGCCAGTTGAACTGGTATATAAATCCTGGGACTGCTAAACAAGAAGTCCGTTACAGGGAATGCATTAATATTCATAAAGTGCTGTGCGATTCCTGAAGGAAGGATTTCCTGTGAGGAAAGGCTGAGAGAACCGGGACTGTTAAGTCTGGAGAATAGAAGGCTGAGGGGGGATCTTATTCACGTCTATAAATATCTGAGGGGTGGGGGTCAAGTGGAACGGGCCAGTCTCTTTTCTGTGGTGCCCAGCAATAGGACAAGAAAGAACGAGTATAAGCTAGAACATATGAGGTTCTGCCTCAACATGAGGAGAAACTTCTTTGCTGTGAGGGTGATGAAGCCTGGAACAGGCTGCCCAGAAAGGTTGTGGAGTCTCCTTCTCAGGAGACTTTCAAAACCTGCCTGGATCTGTTCCTGTGTAGCCCGCCTTGGGTGATCCTGCTCTGGCAGGAGGGTTGGACTAGATCTCTAGTGGTCCCTTCCAACCTCTAACATTCTATGTTGCATTATAAAGATGTGCATTATTATTAGCAAAGTTTATTTGTGTCAGGCATCATCTGTCAGTGCAAGGCAGAGCTCACTGTTCCACCCAGAGTAACGATGGGTCTGGGCACCGTCATGCAGCACTTAGCTCAAGTGGGTTGGCACTACATGGCATCCCACTGGCCAACTCCATTTCATCTCCAAGTGTATCAGCACTACTGAGCTCGCCAAGAACATGCTTGTGCAGTGGGAGTGCCCTGCATAAGGTAGGTTGGTGTGTAAATTTACGTGACCGCCAAAGTATTTCCACCTCTCATCGTACAGAGAAGCCTGGAAATAACAAAGCTTAAAGGAAATATTTGTGGTTTTCTTCAGGCTTTGATAGGAGTGGATGCAAGATTTAAATCCAGAATTTCTAGCTGTTTCTGAGAATGCAGTATTCTTCCCATTTTCTTCATGTCTCCTTCCCTTTATTCAAGGTTTTTTAAATCGGATGCAGAGTCACTGTCAGGCAGCTTCTAATACTGCACTGCGGATAGAAGACTCCAGTAAAATTAGTGGTGTTTCTTCCAGATAGATTTAAAAAAAAGTGAGTTAAAGTATTATCTTTGGCTAAAATAAAGGAATTGCTTTCCTCAGTTGTGTTCCTAACAGACAGGCTGCCGTGTCTTTTCAGTAAGGTTATTGAAATAACCTTTTATATGAAGCACATGAACAAACCCCAAACTTAAGCTGCATTATTCTGATCTTTGGGAAGAAGTGTAAGCAAGAATATCAGTATTTTCAAAACATGCATTTTAAAGAAATTCCCAAGTCACCAAAGAGCATCTCTGTCATCAATAGGTACATGCAACTGAGTAATCTGTCTTTAATTTAATTCAATGTGATTTTTTTTTTCTTTGTTTTTAACACCAGAGCCCTCAAGTAATTTTAGGCTTCAGGGAGGAGGGAGTGATTCCTTTCCTTCCTTCTTATCAGCATCAGAAATCATTTTTTTCTGGCTGCAGAAATTTTTTTCTCAGTGCATCCTGATCAGCTCTTAGGCAGTCAAGAATAACCAATCAGCCATCTTTTGTAGCACGTTGTCTCTTTATTTGTATTCAGCCAGTCTGCAATTTGCTGCATTGAGAGCAGCAAATACTCATCATGTTAATTCATTTCTCTTGTTCTGTGCAGTTCGAGTGACATTCATCCATTCATTCCTTTGCCCATTTCACATCTGATTAAGGACTGCTATTTCCAATGCAGAGAAGGAGTTGAGGAGCTGGGATTTCCTTTCTTATGAGGAATAGCTGGGCCAGGATAGTAGTTGCAAACAAGGGAAAGGATAGTTTTCAGTCTCAGCTAGTGGCAACATTTTGTCTTTAAACAGCAATGTGAAAGTTACTTTCTTTGTAAAAAGAACCTGGAATATCTTTTTCAGATTAATTGCTAAATCAAATACAAATATGCCAAACAGAGCCATGAACCTCAGATCCTTGCGGGAAGACATCTTCTTGTCACGTCAAAGAAATTTATAATCAAGGCAAAATATGTGTAATACTGTTTGCACATACCTTGTATGAGAACTTCTAGAGGAGGATTGATGTTTGCTTTTTGTAGCCTGTTCGGGGCTGAGATTTCTAAAGGTGCTTGCACTAAGAGTTACTTGCCTACACAAAAGGTATCCACTGCAGTATAGATGTTCATATATCCTACTGGCAGTGCTCTAGGTCAGGTGACAATAAAACTTACTGTACTGTCCTGTACAGATACAAGAGTCCTGTAATAGGACTCTTTGATTATTTTGCTGTCCTTCTATGTCCTGTTCTCTGTCTCAGATCTCAGGCTGTCATTAGCTTTAAACTGATGCTGTATATTTTTCCTTGTTTGTCCCACAAAGAATTTTCCTTCTTAAAACCTGTATTGCTTTCAGATCCTTTCTTTAATGTAAGTTTTAATGATGAATTTTGTGTGCCTGAAGAGTAGAAACAGCAGCTTTATTCTGTTGGCAATCTCCTAAACTAAGTCTTGCATCTATAGCAGAAAAGACACTGAGTTTTATTTTCCTACTTCTAGTTCCTGTGCTTGAGACTGGAGATAGTCACATTCTGCCAAGTGTTTTGTACATTCTGTGGTTTACAGAGATAAGATAAAAGTGTAAGAAAAAAAAAAAAACAACCCCCCCTACAAAAGTAGAAAATGTGTCTTGCTATAGTCTCTTAGCCGTTGTTATGGTACCATGACTGCAAGGGAAATCAACTTAATATTTTAACTTCATAAAATGAATATGACTTTTAAAAGTGCAGAAGATAAAAACAAGTTGAGCCTGCTCTGAAGACCCTATGAAAAGAGCTGGCAGGCGTCTGCAGTCATGCATCACATCTCAGCTGGAGCCACACATGCTGGCACGAGGCACTTGCTCTTGACGAGGTCATCAACCAAGGCCAGCAAGGATGGAGCAGCTCTCCAGAAAAAATCTGCCTGCTGACCGTGCTGTGCTCCTCAGCACCTGGGGCAGAAGATGGTACCATCTCTTTTCTCTTATTCCAGTGGTTAGAAGGATGAACCAGGGAACTGTAGGCCAGTCAGTCTCACCTCTGTGCCTGGTAAGATCATGGAGCAGATCCTCCTGGAGGCACTGCTGAGACAGAAGAATAATGAAGAGGTGATTGGGTACAATGAACATGGTTTCACCAAGGGCAAATCATGCCTGACAAACCTGGTGGCCTTCTATGAGAAGGTTACAACATCAACAGACAAGGGAAGAGCAACTGATGTCATTTACTTGGACGTGAGTAAAAGCCTTTGACACTGTCCTGCATGACATCCTGGTCTCCAAGTTGGTAAAATATGGGTTTGATGGATGGACAATTTGGTGGATAAAGAACTGGCTTAATGGCTGCACCCAAAAAGTGGCTGTCAATGGGCCCATGTCCAAGTGGAGGCCAGTGGCAAGTGGAGTCCCTCAAGGATCAATGCTGGGACCGGTGTAGTTTAACATCTTCGTCAGCAACGTGGACAGTGGCATTGAGCACACCCTCGGCAAGTTTNTAGGACGTCGGGTAGTTCTAGGACTAGAGGGAATGGATTAAAACTAGAGATGGGTCGATTCAGGTTGGACATTAGGAAAAAAATCTTCACCATGAGGGTAGTGAACCACTGGAATAGGTTGCCCAGAGAGGTGGTGGAAGCCCCATCCCTGGAAGCTTTTAAGCCCAGGCTGGATGGGGCTCTGAGCAACCTGACCTAGTGGGAGGTGTCCCTGCCCACGGCAGGGGGGGTGGAACTAGATGATCTTTAAGGTCCCTTCCAACCCTGACAATTCTTTGATTCTAATTCTGTTATTCTGTTTGTCTCACTGGAGCTCCGCGGTGTCGTAACTCACACACGGTCCTATCTCTGTGGCAGCGATTTAAACTCATCCACTGGTTGAAGGCTGGATCAGCTGGAGAACAAAAGCATATGATAAAAGTTTTTTCTCTGGGAGCTAGGAGAAGGGCTTAGTACCCTGTACCTGTCCCTCACTTGCCTAAAACTGCTGTAGTTTTCCTTTGACAGCCACTCATACCTGTATCGAGCATATTTCACAGCTCTCAATTCCTAACTCATCAGGCCTGTGAATACTCTCTTTGAAATTAGCTCTTCAGCTTATGACTCCAGTGAAAAATCTTTGACCTAATGCACAGAGGCTTCATCACTTGAAAAGCTTGACCATAGACCTTTGTCTGTGTCTTGCATTAGCATCCTAAGGTTGTGGTGTTATTTATCCAAGAGCCAGGGCTAATGTGATGTTCTGAATTATTGTAATGCCTTGTTTACAGAATAATGATGTTAAGAAAGTGAGGGCTGTTCAGTTAAAATTCTGATAGCATACTGAGTCTTGAAAGAGACAGCTAGTAATGCACCAAGTGTTGAAATATATGTATGTTACTGACTATTTTTTTATTCTAAAACATGAGAGTAATGCCAGGCAGTATATCAGCAGCAGTTACCAACCGTCACCATTTGGTTGACAGAGTACTAATTGCTCTGTTTCAAGCAAATGTTTTCAAAGTCGATACACAGAACTGATTTTTGCTGTTTATTTGAAGGCTGTTTGTTTCATCACAAGCAATTCCAAGAACACACAATACTGGCCAGTTAAGAAAATAAGACAGCTTTATTTTGTGTGAAAACTTTTATGCAAGCTGCAGCCCCTGATGCTTCATGGGTTTGTCTGTTTAAAAAAAAAAAATAAATAAAAAATACGAGGTGATCTGAGAGATCGGGATTTTGGTTTGTGTGTCTGTAATTGGGAAGGGGGTGGTTCATGACAGTGGTTGAGGAGTACATTTGGGTATGAGGGACCAAGCAGCCCTATGTGCAGTGGTGTCTCTTTCTCTGTCATAAAGAAAGGAATTTAGTTTCAATCAAGACGAGATACACGTCCTGATTTTTAAAAGAAAGGAATCTGCTGAAGCATAAGTAAAAGACTGTTCCAGATGGCAGGATTTGCAGAGAAAAACACTACTGTATTTAACAGCAACAACATGTATGTGCATGTGTATACATGTATGTGCTCCTTCAAGGATCCATAAAGAAAGAGAAAGTTTACACTGTCAGTTAGAAATTTTTTTATGATAGTCTCAGTGGCTGTTGTGTGGTGCTGTGCAGGAGAAGAGGCAGATCTGTTTCTTAGTACCTAGAATGGGCTTTTAATCAAACATGCAGTGAAAACTCTGTCCCTTTTTTTTTTGAGCTACTTCTGTATAGAACTCCACTTGAGGGAGTCCAGCTCCTTTCTCTGAGGAACCTGGTAATGATCACAGTCAGTAATCTTTAGTAAGGATAAGTGTTGATGTGACCCAGTATGTGATTGTCAAGTACCTTGCCTTGAGATCAGAACTGCATTTGGGCAGATGATGCCTGATAGGAACTGTGTTGCACAGGGTGTATTTGCACCTTCCCTGATGTTGGACATGAGAACATAGTTCACATTGCTTCCCACCAGCTGGAAAGATGTCCTGAGCTCCCTGTGCATCCTGTAGGGGCTTTCCCTGACCACGTGCAATGCTCCAGCTCCTTTGCGGCACTTGAGGAGCAGTGATAAGTTGAGGAGCTGCACTGGGAACATGGGCGTTTCTAGATCTAGGAGAATGAAGGCTAATAAGACAAGGGAGTGGGAGACACCTTTTTCCCCCCATCACTCCCATCTTCTTCTGTGCCTCAGCTTAGGTATAATGGTAACAGGTATTTCTGAAGCCCTTAGACAGCTCTAGAACAGCGAGTGTTACCAGGCAGCCCAGGCAGTAGCGTGGTTGTGGTAGGAAGGAAGAGTTCTGTGGATGTATTAGACTGGAAACATGCTCTATTATTTCCTTAATCAAAATCTACGAGCTCTTGTGATAGAAGGCAATTTCCATTTGTATGTCTGTGGGAGGGGGAAAAAAATATGCATAGCAATATTGTATAATGGGGAGATGAAATTAGATACATCAACAGTGTATTGAAATATATAAAATAACTTACTTAAGCTCACAAAATGATGTTGTGTTAATATTGGTAGACTAAAACTAAATGGGATTTTTGTGCCTACTTTTTATTTTCTTTTGATTTGTTGTCCGGTATACCAAGGATTCGGCCAGTTTGTCCATGTCCCCCCTAACAAAAATGTCCTGAGCACGACTTTGTAATCTCTGCTAACTACTGAAAGTCCCCAAAGGGCATCCCTCCTTTCAGTGTGCGATCAGCCCTGTGGTTTTTCAGCCTGCATTGTCCTTGTGGGAGAATCATATATAAAACCCAGTAAGAGTTCAAGGTTTGTAGCTAGAATCCTCACCACATTGTTAGAAAATCTACTCCCGAATGTTTATTTTTCTCCGTTTTTTGAGCTCACTGGACAGTTGCTTGAGTGTTTTTAGTTTCTTTTCTTCCTGTTTCTGCACCCATAACTGAGTGGAGATGAGAAGGATGAGAAGGACGAGATTCAGAAAATGGTGATGCTTCCAAGTGTCAGTCAGTGTATGATTCTGGGGATGCTGTTCGCAACGCTTTTGGATGTTTGTAGTGGGCCAGAGGCCACTAGTCAAACCTGTGCTTATTTTTATGGCAGTGGTTTTTTTGTGAAAGAAAAGCAAGACAGTCCTGAAATCATAGGGGAGCCGAGATTGAGGCTGGTCTGCTTTTGTTGACAAGTACTGCTGTATTTTCATTTTGGAAAAACATGTAGAAACAAGTGACCGAGCGTGAATGATTTGTACTTCTGCCGCATGCTTAATCTGTGGTGACATTGGTCTTATGGTTGGTTATCCCTTTAACTCAAAACTATCTTGCAAGTGTTGGCAAATATTTTTATAGAATCGTAGGATAGTTTGGATTGGAAGGGATCTTGAAAAGTCATCTAGTCCAACCCCCCTGCATTTAGCAAGGACAGCTTCACCTAGATCAGATTGCCCAGAGCCCTATCCAAGGTCTCCTCTATTGTTTCCAAGGATGAGGCATCTACCACTTCTCTGGGCAACCTGTGTCAGTATTTCACTACCCTCATTGTAAAAAAAAAATTCTTTCTTCCATCTAATCTAAATCTCCCTTCTTTCAGTTGAAAGCCATTGCCCCTCATCCTATCACTGCAGGCCCTTGTAAAAAGTCCCTCTCCGCCTTTCTTTAAGCACTAAAAAACTGCAGTAAGGTTTCCACAGTGACTTCTCTTCTCCAACCTGAACAACCCCAACACAGCTGTCCCAGCCCTCTGAGTTACAAGTTAGAGAATTAAAAAAATGACAAAACAGGAACAAATACTCTTTTGTTTGAAATTATATCTATCCTTTTCATTGAATTGTCCATGTTTGGAGCAAATACTTTTTAATTAGAGTAGCACTTTTTGGAAGAAAACTCTTTCATGAGTTTCAGATTTGGTCTTTACAGTACAACTTATCATTCCTAGCTGGTGATAATACCTTGCTGTAGGAAGTTTGGTACCTGTGATTTGTGAATTTTCTGAACTGCAAATTCCTGTGACTTTTGAATCTGCAATCTTTTAATCAAGCTTAACTATAATTATAATATTAAGAAAAATGGTGGTATTTAAATATATATTTTGAAATATGTATTTTTTTGAAGAGGAAGACTTGCTGAAGCCATGTCTTGGGAGGATGAAACCACAAAGAACCAGGGCAGCAACTGAGACGGCTGGTTTTGTTTTGCTCTTTTATTTTGCAATCTTGCTCTGCAAACTCCTGATACTCTGCTTCTGCTAAGCTTGGCAGAGGGAGTAAGTCTGCTGTCAGAAAGTGTTACGTGAAGCTGCCAAGCAGGCAGAGCAATCCCTGCTCCCTGTAATCTCGCCCTTCAGACAGCCACCGCTGCTGGGCTTTGCCTGGCTAATGTATTTTGCCCGATAGAGAGCCTGCCAATACTGGTTGCTGTCACAAATTGCTCCCACTTCACTGTCAACCTAGGGAGCACAATCCTGGTGGTTTTTCAAGGTGTTGGCTTTCAGATATTTTCTGTTGCACGGGTGGGATCTAATTTTAGTTTTGTGAAGATTTATTTAATACTTTTGTCATTGATGAGCTTGAGCTGTTAAGACTCAGAATGATGTGTGAGTAGTAGAAAAACATCACCTTACTATGGTAGGGAAGAAGGAAAAAGGTCATCAGTTATTATCAACCAGGTCGAGGGAGGTGATTCTCACCCTCTACCCCGCTCTCATGAGACCCCACCTGGAGTACTGTGTCCAAGTCTGGAGCTTCCAACACCAGAAGTACATGGATCTGTTGGAGAGGGTCCAGAGGAGGCCACAAAGATGATCAGGGGGCTGGAGTACCTCTCCTATGAGAACAGGCTGAGGGAGTTGGGTCTGTTCAGCCTGGAGAAGGGAAGGCTCCAGGAAGACCTTATAGCAGCCTTCCAGTATCTGATGAGAGACTACAGGAAAGGTGGGGAGAGACTTCTTATAAGGGCCTGTGGTGATAGGACAAGGTGTAATGATATTAAGCTAGAAGAGGGTAGATTTAAACTAGATACTACAAAGAAATTCTTTACAGTGAGGGTGGTGAGACACTGGAACAGGTTGCCCAGAGAAGTCGTGGATGCCTCCTTCCTGAAAGTGTTCACGGCCCAGTTGGACAGGGCCTTGAGCAACCTCGTCTAGTGGGAGATGTCCCTGCCCATGGCAGCAGGGTTGGAACTAGATGATCTTTAAGGTCCCTTCCAACCTAAACCATTCTATGATTCTGTGATTACTTGGATTGAATACCTGCGATGTATAGTCATGGTTAGATTCTACTGTAGTATTTGAAATTATGATCCTTCTCTAAAGAGGATGATTAAGAAATAGTTCCGTGAAACAAAACCCAAAAAACCTGCTTTGATAGTAACTGTCCAATGATGCTGAATTTTGCATTCACCTCCCTGCCTTTCCCTCAGTGTGCCACTAGTGGGGTCTCCAGACTTCTGCACCTGGTGACTTGTGTTTTCCAAACACATCTATAAGCTTGGCATTTTTGGACTCTTACTGGTGTGTTTAGCTGGGCTGAAACTGATCAGTCTGATAAAAGAGGAAGACGCCTGGCAGACAGACAGACACAGACCAGTGCGTAGACCGTACTACCATGTGAAGGTTGCTTCTTCAGGAAAAACTAAGTCTGAAAATAACTCTCCCGTGGAGAGAATTCTTTGTGTGACTATGCAGATTACATACCTCCATGATAACTTTAACACATGTTGATAAGATAGGAAAAGTGCTGTTGTCCTGTTCTGACTCACTAAAAACACAGCCAGTGGAGGAATCTCATTTTGGAATGGGAGGTTTCTGATGATGAGGGTGACAAAAAAATGAAACAAATCTTGATGTTTGGGGGGAAAAAAAGTCAGTTTTCAGTAGTGCATGGTCTGAGGAGTTTAATGAGGAAGTAAATTCACTGTTTTGCTGACAGTACCACCAGACTGATACCACCTTTTCCCAAGCTGTCCTTCCTTTGTTCCTTGACTGTGACCACTTCAAGGAGTGGCAGAGGAGATGTGTGGATGTTTAAACCACTCCATATTTCACCGCTCTGCCAGAGGCTGGCACAGTCAGAGTACCAAACATGGAAATAGATTCAGTAATATAACCCTGTTCTTGAACTTTAAAGTGTTACTAAAAATAACTCTTATCCACAAGAAGTCGTCTGATGTCTTGCATCTGGCATTTGTGACCAACCCCTCTGGGAATATGGGCTAGATGCCTGGCACTGCATAGATGCGTGTCCCAGTCATATAGGTAGTAAACACACTTTTCTTTTTTTTTTTTTACAGAAGTTTCTTATCTTTAAATTGTATACATCCATGTAATCTTTTCTGTTCTAAAAAGATCGTCAGGAAGGCCCATCAGCCTGTCAGCACTTTACTGTAGAGATGGAAGGTGTAAAAGAAAGTGGATTGCTAACATTAGAAGGGCTCATGGTGCTGTGCAGGGCAGGGTAGCAGATCTGGACATCGTTTTGTGGTGTATGATCCCATTCCAAGACTGAAATCAATCTCATTTATATACCCTGTAGGTATAAATGTAAAGACTTCTAAGAGTACCAACTCATTTCATGTGAGGTACTGAATAGGCTTTTATTGCTTTTTAGTGGACATACGCTCAAGTCACCACCATCTTAAAGTACTATATGCATATGTGTGCAGACCCTTGAGCATCAAATCATGATGTAGGAAGTAATGCCCTTAAATCTCTCAGGAGGGTGGACCTCTAAACCATTTTCGTAACAGCATTTTAACAATCCATTGAAAGCCTCCAATCTTTTTAGCAGTGAAATCCATCACTTGCTCAGCAAGTGTCCTGTAATGCAATAGTCTTGCTTAAAAACTCTACTTATCCAATTATTATTTCTTTTCCCCCTTGATTTACAGCCAATGTCAAAAAGTATAATGTCCATTTGCCAAGTAAATAGAAAAATACGTCTGCTCCTGTTCCCATTTGCCAAGTCCCAGGTATTATCATCGCTTTTGGGCTTTTTATTTTCCTGATAATAGCAACGTTGCAGTTTGCACTCGGGTTTAAATACAGATGTAAATTCAGGCATTTACCACTGTTATTCAGTGAAGTCTGTCATAGTGTCAGTGTTTATTTAGTGTATCCAGCTACTAGAGGTTAGTGAGCAATAAAGCTTTTCCTTTTCATGGCACTAACAGGTGCTGGAAGAGCTGATGACCCCTTTACAGAGAGTAGAGTGGGCATATTTCACCTTGTATCTGATGCTCCCCAATCTCAATCATAACAATAAGACATATCCAATGTTGCTCTGTGTACTGGTTCTTGATTTTGAGATGGAAGTAAAGATAGAGGTGGTGAATTTTCACATGTAGGGGGAAAGGAGTGAGCTCTCTTCTAGTGCGGTGGGGTTAAAGGTGAGCAGTTTTTACTGATCCGTGCATGTACTTGTTGTTTTGTAAGCATCTGGAAGACGGTGTTAATTTACCTGTTCGTAACAGATAAATCCCTGTTAATATCATAGAATCATAGAATGTTTCAGG
>VWZK01001607.1:0-156936 GCA_013396935.1 Baryphthengus martii | reverse complement strand
TTAAATTAATTTTGAATAAAGTGATATATATAGGTAGGAGGTAATTTCAATAAAGTTTTTAATTACAAAGAAAGTATGTTGGGAAACATAACGTATACATGAGAAGACCTGTCCTCTTCTCATCCCATACTTTTAGGGCAGTTGCCTGAAGTACTTGTATTAAAATATCATCAATTATTTTGGAAAAGTCATGGAGGGCTAAGAAGATGCCAGGAAAAAAAACTCTAATAATGATATTCAAAAGATGTTAATAAGACACAGGCAACTACTATCTAAAATTTTCAACTGAAAATCCTAGCAAGAGAGAAAAATGTACTGATACCCAACAGAGTAATGAAACTTTGATCGCTACACAAAAGAATAAATCTTACCATACAATAACTTCTTTGATCAAATTAAGGAATCAATAAGTGAAGTGCAAATTAGTGACTAAGATAAAGGACTGTACCCAAGACATACACTTTCAAATCACAGCTCACTTCTGCGTGACAGAAGTTATTTAACCTTGTAAATCAGGATCTACTCTATCTCCATTCTTGTTTTAGAGCTCATTATGTTCCTGCCTTTCAGGTGCTTAGTGAAGATAAAATTCATTAATGATTACAAGATGTCCAGATACAACTCTGACACATGCCATAAAAGTGTCCAGAAACGTAATTAGAAGAGAATGCATTATAAGGCATTAAACTTGAATGTAGTATCATACAGATAAATGTAAACATAATGCCTAACTATAGCCTAATGTTTAATTTTGTCTCTATCTTGTCCTTTGAAAATTAGCTGAAAATTGCCTTGTGCAGCAAACATGAGTAAATACACGTTTGGCCCCTAAAAATTCAAAGTTCTCTATGAGGATAGGTTTGCTAATACTTCAGTCTCACTAGGAACAACAGGAAACAGCACAGAACTAAACCTTAACTATTCTAGCCTCTGGTTCAGAACATGATGCGTTATGCACAAATGATCAGTTTTATCGAATAGTCCCTTTGGTTCGGAAGGACTCCTTGTATAAAATATGAAGCATGCGTTTGAGAATAAAGTGGAATCAGGGACACAATTATTAATGATAGCAGGAGAAGAAATGAGTAGCACATTACTTGAATTGACATGATTCCTTCAAAAGTTTCCACGTATTAAAGGAGATTGTGCAAAGTGGAATGGAGCTAAGGAATTTAAAACTAAGATCAAGCATAAAAAAATTAATTAATTGTAGGCAAATTTTATTCTATTTCTTTATCTTGCAAATATTTCTACATATGCTAGGCGTCATTTACGGTACATTTAATTTAATGAGTCACAAAACATTTGTATAATAATACAGCTTATTTTGTACAGTAGAGAGGTATGGTTAAAATTTATTATTAAATAAACTTAGACAATTACAAAGGTAAGATTAATTTTCAGTATCTCTAAACAAGTTTAATGATACTTCAGTTATAATTCATTTTCTGTGTTTGTCTGTAAAACAGTACTAAGCCAATATTCACTAAGCAAAGAGAGGGAAAGGTGCAATGTAAGAGATATACGTACACAGACACTAAGACCATTTTTTTCCCTTATATAACATTTTAAACATAGATCACAGACTGGATGCTCATCTGGAATTTCTACCATAGGAAACTGAAATTCAGACTCAGACAGCACCACTCTTTCCTTGCCGAATAGCTAATCTTTTCACATGGTGACTAAGAAACCAGGTAGTTTAATAGTAGTGACAGTTCTCAATGAGACAATATGTTTCTATAGGCATTCAAAGAAAAATATTAGTGACTTTGGCCGTGATCCTTCTTCATTTGATATGCTTTCCGTAAATAGCTTAACAATAGCTGACTGATCAAAAACAACACAAGCAGTAGATTTTCAATAACTGCTGAAACGTATCAACAGCAGATAACTTTTCACCTTATAACTGAAATTAACAAATACTCTCACTCACCAAATTCTCACTCTCAGGCATATATTGACAGAGATAAGAGAGAAATAGCTGCATATCCAGTCAGAAATAATACACCCCAAATGATTAACAGTTTCAAAGACTTCATAAGCTAACTATGGACTATGACCTGTTCAGGAAAACCACAGACTCAATTACAAAATCCTTTAAGTTGGAAAGGATCTCTGGCTGTGTAATTGATTCACGCATCAAAGTACGACATGGACTAATAGTCAATAGTGTTGACAAAGCTTTGACAGTATCTCCACAATATCCCAAACTCTCAGCAAGCACCAAGCTTCTGCAGAAGACAGATCGGGATGCCAAATGGATTCCTCTGTCCCGCACATCAGGGAGTCAGTTACTCTACTATCACTCTCCACGTCTTCCTCGTGCTCCTACATGGTTCAAGGTTAGTCACACCAAACGCTATGCTTAAAAGTAGCCCCAGCTCCTCCTCAGCTCTGAAGGCAGTGAACTTGTCCTGTAGTTGCAAGCTGTCAGGTGGAGCAGGAGCCTTCCTTCAGAAGTTACTAGATTTCAGACTTTCCTTTCCTCATAAAATGTTTGACAGGTGTTTTTGAATAGCAAAGGCAACTGAAATAATCATAATACAATGAAAAATGTGTAAATGGAACCCAACATTCTCTCAGTTCTTTAGGATGCTCTATAAATATTTTCTTCAAGTATGTTGCAATTTCATACATATATATGGAGATAAAAACAGAGGAAGAAGAAAGGAAGCATGGACAAAGGAAGAATTTTAAGTAGTTCTGGTACATGGGTGCCATGCCTAACAAACAGCATCAGAACAGATCATCTGCCCAAATATCAAGGACTGCTCACAAGTAACTGTCCATATAGAAAGTATTTGTAATATAGATTTCAAATTTGCAATCAAGTATGTCACATTTTTTGAAGATTTGTCCTCATAATATCCTTGCAACAGAAGCGTCAATATCGCTACCTCACAGATGAGCATATATGCCATACAGTAGTGAAAGTACTTCATTCAGAGGGTAGTATGCCATGAGGTGGTATCAATAAAAGTAGTGACTCCCCACAAGTTAAAAATAATTATTTTCTTAGAAGAATACAAGTGATACAAAACAAAGCCACACAGTTACTGAAATACATAGCTGTCTTACAAATACACAGTTTTAGCTGTACTTCTGATTTTCTTGTCAATTTTCACCTGCCTTTTTTTTTCTGATTTTTCCAATATGATCATCAAAAACATGTTTACCTTCCTTATGTTTGATATATTTGATGTAATTCAGGCTAGTTCTCTTGTTTAAGTCAAACGTTTGTGTTTGGGGTAGGTGATGCTGAACTTCATACAGGGGCCAATTAGCCATTCTATTTATTTTTTAATAGATATTGTGTTGGATTGAAATATCCAGTGTTTCCGGATGCAAGTATAAGGCTTATGAAAATGTACAACTGTACACAGAGTAGAACATTGGGGTCTACTGTGAGCCATAAAACAGTTTGGATCCATGACAATACGTAAAACTCAACCAAGCACAATTCTTGTGGCAAGATTATAATGCTATGTTAAAACAAAAGACAAATACCGTGTTTCTTTTCTCCCAGTTAGCTGCGTATTTGAGGAACAGCTATTCATCCCTAATTCCACCCACTGAAAAGAAGTCACCATTCAATTTTCTTCTCTCACCCGCAGATGGATATTTGACTCCTTTGCCTGAAATTGGGTGCTGTTATGACATGGGAGCAGTGGTACAAAACTGCTTGGTTCTTCCAACTCTCACAACAGGTCTTAAAAGTTCCTTTCTGTTTACCTTGTTCTGTCTCTAGGAAAGGACAATGAGCCATTGGCAGCATTCTGCTGTACAAGGGGTTTCTTTATGCTGGTAATCCTTGAATAATCCACATTTTCTGATGTTAAAGATATTTTTTTTTTATATATATATTTTTTGTTTCACTGTGTACAGGTGTTAAAAAGAGCTGCAATTAATGATGGTCAGGTTAAAGACATACAAGAATATGAATTGTATCCTGGGTTTCAAAATGTTTAATTCTGTTTAATTCCATCACACAAGCATTGAACATCCTGACCATTGTCAATTAGATCTAAACACACTGCAAGGAAAGGCAGTCATGTCAAAGGAAACAGAGAGAACGCAAATATTTTGTTTTGGTTTTGTTTTCTTTTTTTTTTCCTACTGTTCTCAATTTAAAACAACATTCACTTACAATTAATGTGTTGATTCTTCTTTATACTATTGTTTTGTTGAAGTCAACTTCAAAAGTTTTAAAAATATAAATATGGTAAGTTAAATTAGAGCAGAGAGAACTTCTGTGTGACAAGTGTTGAGAAACTTTGGGTAAAAGCTCAATACAGTTTAAACTACAAGGGGTTGAAACATGGAGACAAGATGAAAAGTGCATCAAGGCACTGAGAACAAAAAATCATTTCCAGTTTGATTCCAATGCTCGGTGTGAGATGTTTCCTTCTAAATAAATAGGATTGTGTTTAACATATGGTTTAACTATAATTTCTTTTTAAAGCTAATCTACGGGAGATGAATTAAGCTAACTTGTATCACCAGAAGGAATGTCATAGTGCAATGAATGCAATCATAGAATTTCATACCAATCAATACAGTGTCCACATGGACACATTCCTGTCCTGATGCTTTTTGTCCATACTTTCATAATCATTAGGAAAAACAAACAAACAAAAAAATAATAAATTATTTATGTAAATATGAAATAGTGACAATAATGGCAATAAAACAGAGAAATTATTCTAATAAAAGCAAGATAAACCCATATTATGCATAAAGTATTCACACTCTGTCTGGAAGATAAGTTAATTGGACTTTTTCTGAGATAAAGGGAGACCGTTAGGACTTTTCAAACATGTTCTAATAAATACAAGTGGTATATAGGAAAACATATGGTACATGGAATATGACTCTGCTACTCAAAATTGAATGAAAACTAGTTTGAGCGAGTCACTCCTCTACTACAGTCTTTTCAGAAACATTCGATATATTCTGAGTGCAATATTAACTAAAGATCTAACACGTGGTTTTCCATATGGTCACCTTGATAATTTGGCTCTGAAAACTTTCACTAAGATTAAGGTCTGTTTCTAAGGTGGAGATATTGTCTGTTCTTAGAACCACTCACAAGTTAAATACTTCCAATTAGTACGCTAATTTAATATACTGAATTCAGAATATAATGACACTCACTGGGTTGTCTTATTTGCTTTAGATGAATATAAATTAAATATCAGTTCTCAGAATACAAGTAGAATGAATTGAATATACTTGGACATACCTTTAACTTTCATCAAACACAGAATAGCCCCTCCTGGAAGTACTGGTACGAGTATTTGTCAAATTTTGTGTGGAAATCTATCATGAGAAGGCAGTTTCACTAAATCTACAGTGCTTTCTCTGCAATGCCCTCTTCTGAATCATCACATGCAAGCAGAATTATCCATGAGTAACAACTGCGATCTGGCCAGAAATATTGTGATAGTGAAGAACAGCAATTCACACCTGAGAGATTTTGTTTCAGATCAGTTGTTTTATTTTTATCTAAGATTTTCCACTGTGGAGATAATTCTCATTTCTTGCTTGTGCACTGCCTCTTAACAGCTTCTTAGTTCAACACAGAAACACTAGGCCCAGAGAATGAAAAAGTTCTCCCATAGAGAGAGTTTCTGAATGTTTCTTTAAGGGAGGAAATCACATAAGCAGCCTGTCTGACCTGACTCAATAGTAGCATATAACCAGATAGAAAATGCTCTTGAAGCTCAGTAACCTCTCTACTCAAAAAGAAGCCTGAATGTGGGCTTTTTGCATATTCTATCTGCCTTGGAGATGTTATGGTCTCCATGGTTGCCTTTTCTACCCACTATTAGCAATGCAACACTGACATAAGGACAAGTTAGATATCTGGTGGCAGACTCGGTTAACACATACATTGCAAGGTCCAAGTGTGTGGACCTCAGCATAGGGAACCTGAGCAGAGCAGGAACCGTATTTTGTCCTTTGGTACAGTAAGGAGCTTTCATCAAGTCCACACCAGAACAGCTTGCATCCAGGACACTAGTCAAAGTAAAGGTATATGGTGACAACGTCAGCATCTCTCAGGATCACCTGTAGATGACTTTCCAAATCTAGACTTGTTTTCTTAATATGAGATGTGCTTTTATGAATGTCCTATAATTGAGATGGTATTATAAAAGTTTAGATGCTAATTGATCTGCTGTAGTTAACGATATTTCCAACAATGTTCTATTTTAAGCTTTCTTAAAAAGATTTTTTTCACTTTTCAGATGAAAATAGCAAGAAAATTATTTCTTTTTATTCATCTCTTGATTTATTATATAATTATACGTTTCATATAATTTTGATTCTATATATATTTCACTCTTGTAAAATGCTCTTCTGAAAACAATTTCTTGTACTAAAAAAGAATGATATTCTTGAAACACTGTCTCAGAGGATGGAGACGTGTTAGGGATGAGCATTGAAGTTATTCACTCCCAAATGACATGCTTTAGTTTCCCATCCAGTCAGGACAGTTGGGTAACTGGTTTATTCCACCTTCTTATGCCATTTCAGAAACAGACTTTTTGACTTTCTTAATCTATAGCATCAGCTGTCGCCTTCTACATATGATCTCAATGGTCTGTTTTATTAAGGGGCCACCTTGAAGTTCAATCCTGCAGACTGTCTAGACCATTGAAATTTGTTGTTGTTGATGATGTATTGTTGTGCATTAGGTGAAACATATGTTTTAGTGCTTTGGAATCAGAGTATCCTGTGCTACGGAGCACAAAATTAAATAGGTTAAAGTCCTCGCATTTCAAAATGATCCAACCCTTCCATCTGAACACATTTAACATAACACACTATTTCACAACCAGGCAGGACAAGGGGCACAGTAAGTCACCTAATACATGAGAACTCATGAAGTGGCAGCAAATCTGACCAATTTCACACATGTCACCATATCTCTAAAGTGACTTAAGTGTATAATTAGATTGCTCACTTCTGATACATATAGGTACTTACAGTACTCTTTATAAATATTGATTTGTAACATTGTGCAACAAAACACAGATGACAGAAAATGATTGGCAGTTGTGTGAAAAAGTGTCAGTACATACAGTTTTACAGATAAAAGATGACCCAAAAACACCCAAAGAATTAAACACTGGTAGTGGACAAAAAAGCAGGGCAAACAGAGCAGAGGAACCCTTGAAACTGAGAAAAGATAGAGACAAGCAGAAATAGAGAAGACTACAGATTAAGAAGTTAGGTCTTAATCTACTCTTAGGCAAAAGGCATAATTTTCAGAGTAAACAAGCAAATTGAAATTCAAACCAAGGAAACCTATGATATATTTCCAGTTTTTCAAAGTGCAAACTACAAAGTGATATACTTAAACAAAGCATATATATTTAGTACAGTTCAGTCTAAGTATTTTCACCTTTTTATACAGAAAAATGGTATATATCTTCCTACATATACGAAAAAATCTGTAGAAACCAGAAAACTTTTCCAGGATATCCCAAAATCTGATTTTTCCCAGCCGTAGAAAACATTCCATTTGCATGACAAGAAATCAATTGCCAGCAACCAAGCAACTGTGAGAGCTGCCTCATTCAAAGTGTTACTTTATAAAAATACTCAAATGTCACCTGGTTCAAATATTTCGCTTATCGAACACTGAATACCAGGGTTATTTGCTAAGAAGATAGTGACCTGGTGTTAATGTGTAATGAGAAGCCTTGATGTGAAAGTTGGGGTAACTCATGGACACTCAGCTGCCTAACAGCTTCAGAGAACATGACAGTGCTGGTCAGAAAACAGTCTGTTGGCCCCCTCCAGTGTCCCAGCAAACTAAGTATGCCAGCTGTGGTATATCAAATCAATGTGCCTGCTAGTGACTCACCATTTTACATTATTCTGATCTTATGGTTCACCACAGCAAATAAAAATATTCTTCAGCATCAGCTAGACTTAAAGAAATTAAAAATCCCTATTAAAAACAGTAGACGATATTCAGAGGTGAATCTTCTCTTAAGAAAGTAATGCAACAATTATGCTTCAGGGAACAGATTTAAATGAGAAGCTGGTGAGTGACTTTCAAGATCTGTCCAGGGATTGAGTACCTCTCTTTTCTCTTGTCCTTCTTCTTTGTTTCTATTTTTCAGTGAAGCATTTTCTTCTACATGTGAAAAGTTTTTTTAAAAGATTTTTTTGTTAAATCCTTTCATTTGAGCTTTCTGCACATATAAATTGTTCTACATACTTCTACTGCCATTTTCCCCTGTACAATGAACAATACACAAAATTATGAAGTGCGAACACAGTGCGAACCTCTGTGAAAAGGCAATAACAACACAGTGCTTCCTTCTTAATCTTAGTCCCAATAAACACATTTCACGCAGTGAAAGAGCAGTGGAGGTTACTTTAGAATAACATGCTACTTCTTGGATCTTGCTGAGAAGCGTATCATCATGAACTTCAGGCACCAGAACCTGCCTCAGTAAACTGGAATTCCCTCTCCGAGTTTAGTGCACTTTAGCTTTGAGAAGAGCTCCTCAGAAAAAGGTAAATATGTATATTTTCTCACTCAGTTTTCTCTGAAATTCTTCCCATAGACTCAGAATCAATGCTTATGATAGACTGCAAACAGGATCTTACACTACTGTAAATAAACTACATCTCAATCAAGGCTGGGAAAACCAGAGAGCTTTCCCACTGCTCATAAAAGGGCTGGCAGAGTTGTGCTGAACACCTTTTTACAGTATCTTTCTCTGGAGCTGTCATTGCTGACTCTAGCTAACAGAGGACTGAGTTTGCACTTCTGGAAATCAAGAATCACCTAAACTCTACTGATTGCACATCAGAGTTTGACAAATTACCTAGGACAACCTCTATCACTCTGTACAACCTAGAACATTTCCCAGCATCAGGAAAACCTGGCCAACATATGCAAAGTCGTAACTGCAGAAAAGAAGATATTGCTTCTTGAAGTCCTCCTAGCACATCTGCAGGCTGACAATAGATTTTCAGGGGAGCAATATATTTAAAAGGCTCAAACATCTGGTCAAAAATTGGAAAGAATTATTTTCAAGACATAACACACTGGCGCAACTTCAGTAATAAGTCACCCAATAAACTTTTGCCAGAATAAAGAGTGTGTAAAGTTTCAAATTATTTTCACTTCAGTTTACACTCAAATCTCTTGCCTTTCAATAGGTCTTGAAGTCCAGCTGTCAACCTCATTGCAAAGTGAGGAAAAAGATGAAGACTTTTTCCACAAAATCCTCCCCCACACTTAGTGTAATTACATTAATGCAGGTATCTAAGCCACCAGCAACACACTTCATCTCCTCTGTTCACTTCCTCTGACAAGTTATAATTATGGCTTTTTTGGTTTTTTTCCTGCTGTAAATTTAATACAGATGTTGGAATTACTTTTGTGACTATTGCTGTGTTGCAATTGTATATGAAATAGGGATGCCGCAGCTCTATCTAAGCTAAATGTCTATTATATAGGCACCTGTTATTCCTTCTAGTCCTGTAGTCCTAAATACCAAACAGGCTTCTGTCAACTAGGAATAGGTGAAGCGAGAAGATCTTTTTGATGTTACAAATCTGTACTGTTTACAGCTGCAGCATTAACCTGTACCATTTACAGCTCTGTAGGCTGCCTCCCAAAGGAGCTGCTTCCATACCTGATAAGGGGCAGCACATGAGTTTGCCCAAAGTGTATCAATGTTTTGTTGATTTGGTTAGTTGATTTGCTGCGTAGGTTTCAACGCGATAGTGGTATGAGAGGAGAGGCTGGTAAGTAAGATAGTAAAATTGAAGACAAGGCCAAACTTCAAAAGTATCAAGCAACACTGGTGACTTGACTTCAGCTATGTTGATGGATGTCCAAAGGATCATATTCAGGTGACAGAGATTCAATCCCTCGTCCAATGTCGGATTTTGGCAAAGGACCTCTCCCAGGCTGGTATTTCCTCTAGGTTTGAATGGGTCTTTCTCTGGATTTTACAGAAAACCACAAGGTGTAAAGAACACAAAGCATTTGTCTGATAGGGAGTTTCCCCTCAAAATATTTTGAATTAGGAGTATAGTAAGAAAAAACTGTCCGAAAAAGTCCTGCCAAAAAGTCTATGGAAAGCAGGGATTACACGTTGCTAAAATGTGGGCAGGCTTTCACTGACTGAATGATAGACTGGTTCTGCAGAGTTCTTTCATTGACTTAGCTGCAGCCGGATGAATACCAGCACTACAGGCAAAAAGTCACTAGGTTCTGAGAAAGAGTCATAATTGGCTGACATCTGCTGGCTGCAACTGTGCTTTGGCATTGTGATCCCACCGCTAACTTCATTACATGTCAGAGAACATACTTCCATGGTATTTATATTTATATTTATATTTATATTTATATTTATATTTATTTATGTTTATATTTTTATGTAAGGTACACAGTTCTTCAGGAAAGGTAAAATGCTATTACCTTTCTAAACAAGTATTTTAAATTTATACAGAAACCTCCCAAACTTATTCTAGCTTGATAAAATCATATAATTGGCTTTATATTGTCTCATTATCTATTAACTAGTGATTTTTTTAAATGGCACTAACAATTTAAGGGAACTATAAAGCACAGATTGAATATAGACATAGGTATCTTGGCAGAATTATGCAACATCACTAGCACTTGAACTGATTAATTGGCAAACAACCATCTAATAAAACCATCTCATGTCCAATAATATAAAAAATGTTCTACTCAGAAACATAAAAAGTAGGGAAAATGGAAAGACTCATAATTGAAGAGAATTAAATATGCATTTTAAGAGAGGATTTTTTTAACAGTCTGCTTTATTCTGATTGATTGATTATTATGCTCAAATACTTCAATATTATCTAAATTCCTGTAGTAAGTAAGAATGTGTGGTATGTTACATAACCAATTTAACCTATTAAAATATTACAGAATAGTACTATTTTAGTTTATTAATTTCAATATGTTAGTTGTACTGATGGTGCTTTTGACTTTTTTTTTTTTGCCAACATCTCCCCAACGACCCATTCACAAAATACACTGAGACATCATCCTAACAAAAAATCCTGCAAAAAATGGGAGCACATATCTCATTTAATTCATGAGTATTGAAACTATTGCAAAATATAAAATGAAGACCTTACCTTGAGTCTTTAGAACACTTTTACTATATTTATTACTGCTATTACTCACTGATGGGTTACTATTATTCAGTAATAGTTGACATGATTTAAGATAACTTCCATTCTTATTAGCACTTCCTAAAAGAACCATTATTACTATTAACATCTTAAATAATACTTAGCCAATGCAGTTCTGTTAAGAGCTAAAGTAAGTTGGTAAAGGAGTACTTTGAATGTTTTACAGTTGAAAACAATCTGTAAAGTAGACATACTGATACCTAATATTCAAACATCTTTTAAAAAGTAGCAAAACTGATAAAATCATATGTGAAAACATAAAAAAAATCTTTTGACATACAGAATCTTACGGTGATCATGCAATGCTTACATGATTAAGCATACAGTCAACCCTAGTACATTGCAATATGAGTAACTTAATCGTACCTGACTGAATTTTGCCTGCAATTTCCTAGCCTCTAGTGGTTTACTGATACTATGCTTTAGGCTACATTCCACCAGTGGGTAACTACAAGGACATACCAAAGTGTTTCCACAGGGGTGATGATTGCATCTGTCCCAAGCACCAGGACAGTCCATTTCTAAAGTCCATTTTACAACACTGATGTTTTAGTCAATAAAGACATCGGAACCTTTTAGCAGGAAAGATGCACTGCAAGAATAAGAAGGTGTAATATAATACCAGGATTAACTTCACATTCTTAATGCTTTTATTTAATATCCATGAAGGAGAATTATAATAGATATTCGGTGTGTTTTATTATAGTTTATGATCATGGACAGTTACTAACCTCAGGCTTCAGTCACTGCCTTTTTGCACTTATTCCCATACAAGATGTAGGGAAAAAACTTCTGCTTTTGCTGCATACAAAGGTCTGCTAACTCTCACACTTGCAGTTAAGATGCTCTTTCTGTCAGCCTAGTCTTTTCACATCCCGAATATATGTGTACTGCACTCTGTCTCCCTCCTGCTCTTTTATCCCTAGCACGAGAAGCAATTGACTGGCAACTAGCAGTGGTATCTAGTACACAATGTCGGAGAGGTAAAAAAGACAGTGAGGCTGTTCAGCATCCCATGAACCATGCCCTCTGCAGCAACAGAGTTGGACCATGGGTCCCCCAGCATAGAAGTCCCTTCTGTCACATGACTGTGCACGGTTGGATCAGCCTCAGTCATTGAGAAGCTGCTAGCTTAAACTCCTGAAAAATACACAGTGCTCTTGTGGATATTGATGATTTTGCACTTTGTCATTCATTGTACATTCCATGCCTATATGTTTTGATGACATATAATGATCACAGAAATCAAGACATAGAACTACTATTTCACTTAGGCAGGTAGCCAGTGAAACCTCTCTGTCTCAAAGACTAAGACTACAGTAATGAAGGAGCCAGTCCAAGCTGTGCCTGCACCCACCCATCCTCTCCAGGCTTCACAGGTTGTCCAGCATGGTCCTGGCCACCACCAGTGATCATTCTCCCAGGCTGCCCAGACCAATGAGTCTCAAGGGTAAGTAAAATTTTATATACAAATATATTTTGGTACTTCAAACAGTGTTTCAACTCATCTCTGGGTATCAGATTTTAGAAACCAGCAGGTAAAATAGTGCTTGTTACAACTCGTTTTGCTTTCTCTTTTTTGTTTGTTTTTTTCATGTCATGAAGTCAATATTCATTACTGATGTGTAACAGGAGTTAAGCTTTTTGCTGCTTCTCCTTTCCAGTGCTAACTGGTTTCAAATAGAAATTAAGTGCTATTGAGCTAAATTGTCCTTTCAAATTTGCTATAAGGCAACTTGTCATTCTCCCAAATCCAGAACAAAAATAAACTCAAGGTTTGCATTTCTTGCAGAAAAATACTCTATTCCAGGCTGAGAGGCATGTACTGAGAGTTCCTACGTTTTATAGCAGCTCTTGCCAAATCACAGTAGCATCTCATCTTCCCACTCTTCCTTAGCAGGATGCATTTCACATTAAGATAGAATAATCTGTATGATAACTGTAACACTGCCAAGAGGAAATAGTGGAGACTGACACAGTGGAGAAAATACTTTATACTTCTATATTCATATCTACTAGTTCACTTGCTTACATGACCTGGCTACAGACAAATCATAATGAACTAACAGAGTCCTCTCCTCACCATAAAGAACTGAAAACACTGGCCATTTTCTCTTCATTATAAACTTTATATTTAACTTCTAAAGCCTTGAAAAAATTATATTCCAGTTAAAATTCACACTGAGAGTCCAGCAGAAATCTTTTCCTTTTAAAATGGCTTTATATTTTGACAGTTAAATTAGAAAAAAGTTTGATAATTTTTAGTAGGAAAATGTTTGAAATTCTCAATTTAAGCTTATTTTTCTGAAATAACTGAAAGTCAAAAGTTGGGTTTTTTTCTTTCAAAAAAAGGCTTTCATTTTTTAATTGAGATGGATCGCATTTAGCAATGAAGTACATGTTCAGATAAATAAAAAACAGCTACTGACAGTGCATAGTATAAAGCAGTGGAAGAAATTAAACTTGAAAGTCATTTTCCCAAACATATTTATTCATAAAATGTGAAAAATAAAATTTATTAGTTGTAATAACCTTCCAAGTACTCTAAATGCACTTTTAGATAGATTTATTAAAAGATGGTCTATTACTATAAACAAGTAGCTCTAATATTTGGAAATCAAGGGTGTCATTCCTCCTAAGTTGTTGGTGATTGACTTGAGAGCTGAGGTCACTGTCTCGCCATCAACTCATGTTTTCTAGACAGATGGTAACTACAGATATTCTTGGGCTGAAACAAGGCAGTGATGTAAGGCATAATGAATATGTGACAGGAATGATGCTAGGTGCCAAGAAAATTCACAAAATACAGTTCTAGGACTGCTTCCCTAGGGAAAATAAATTATCTAAGTAGTTTGAGAGGCGTCTTTGCTTTAAATCTTGTCAAAATCCCAGATGGAGTGGCCAAAATAGTTTGTGCTTCATTTTAGCTCCTGGGGAAGTTTTCTGCTCAGGCTGCCTCTGAAACCAGGACAAGCTGTGGATATAACAGATGAGACCTGAGTACAATAAAATGTTCCTGTTTGGAGGGAAAGGTCCCACATGATTCCCTGGTTTAAGATGCTGCTTCACATTCAGTAAACTGTCAGACTGGGGCCAGGGACTGGGAATAGGTGAATTTGAGAACTGCAGTTCAACAAATGGCTTTTGCTTTTCCTAGCCATAAACATGTATTGGTTAGCTTTTCTTTCTAAACCTGTCTCAGTCTTACTTAGTCTATACACATACTGAAGGGTAGCTTCTGTGCTGTAAACACATTTTATCACTATTATCCCCTGGAGCTTCCCTTAGACTCCTTTATATAAAATCACCATCACTGCTGTAAACCAGGGTGAAGTCTAACATGCCCAACTTCAAAGCAACCAGGGAGATGAGCCTTAGGCCTAAAAAATTTAAGCACTTAAAATAAAGGTTAATTTAGTGCCAGAAAAAAACTAATTCTGACTAATTTATTTTAGTTTAATGCGTGCCTGAAGGCTTAGCCCAGAGCTAAGGGTGGCACAACATCTGAGGCTCACCCCTTCCTTGCTTTTGTCTCGCTCCAGGGAGTCAGTAGGTTTCTACTTGCACTTCAAAGGCTGAAAGTCACCCTACCCCTTAGGCCAGGGCCTATGAATGGAAGTAAGGTTTATCCCATTCTTCTCTGTCTCTTCACAGCCAACTTGACCCTACCAAGAAATGCCTTGAGCGCATCAAGATCCAAGAAAATGTATTATCCAAACAGCTGTCAGTAGAATACAGCAAAGATATCCTCAGGCTATTTCTCTTCTTCTGACTTTGTGTACTTCTAGCACAGCAATTGTATGTCAGTTTATGCTAGTATACACTGGGTGGGCAGTATACGCTTAGTGGCAATGACCTCACACAAACAGCATAATTGAAAAACAAAAGAATTTGGGATTTGGCAAATCTGAAGCATTTTCTTTGTTGATCAATGATAAAAAAAGGATGAGTAGTCTACAATGATGAAATTTTAGATAATTCTAATTGCCCAAATGAACCCAATTTGAAATCTTGACCAATGTTCATGCTGTCAATGACTCAATTTGAATTTAGAACCTTTGCAGAGTTTTTAGGAAATGGAAGGAAAAGGACATGATCATACTGAGACCTTATCTTAATCTAATGAATTTCTGTCCTTGCTTTGATTGCTGCGATTGACCTTCAAACATTTTTTATTACATTATATCCATAAGTTTGTGTTATTATCTTCACTTGGTCTAATTACCTAGATGATTCTATACTGTTCCCTACAGGGAAATATACTGCTGAAGTTTGGATTTTTAAATACTAATTAAAAAATTCATTAGTGTGTGAATTAATTTCCACTCTTTGTATTTTCCTCTCCCTCTTGATAGCCATAAGAATCTGATAGCAACATAGTTGTTGCCATACTTTAATTATACTTGTAGGATTCCTTTATCCACCTGTGGTATAAGGAAATAAACTTTATAACACCCAATCTAAATGCAAAGCCATCTAAACTGTAGATCTAGTAGGTTTAAATATAAATATAATTTCTTTGTGTTGTATAAATAATTCAACTGCATTCGTAACATTTCATTATGTATTTAGTATGTGGAGCAATATTTTAAACCATCCTTCTTGAAAGTGTTGTTGGGCAATACATTAAAGACTAGGTTCATTAATCTTATTTTTTTTGTGTACAAATGCACTGCAAACAAACATCAAAACACTTCCAGTTTCTTACTTGAGGTTGCTGTTCATACCAGTTTTACATGATTTGTACAAACAAGTTTAATGAAAGTGACTTTAAGTTTGTGGTAATGTGGTAATTAATGGTAGCTTTTCATTCCTATAATTGGTATTTGCATGATAGTGTTCAGTGACTGAACTAATTGGCCAGGTTTTAATGACATAGGATTCAGATTTGTTGTGGAAAAATATGAGTATGGCATGACTATTGTAAAAGCAAGATCCAGAGAGACACTATTTCGTAAAGTCACATAAAAATACTGTATCAGTACAATGAGAACATTGGTTCTGTTGAGTCTGAGAAACACCAGTATTTCCTGAGGAATACCAGTTCATGATATTATTTTAAATTCTGTGAACTACAAAATCAAATAGCTAAGACAAAATTCATTATGTGTTCACTTTCTCCCTGTATAGCTGCTTTTTTTCTTTTTTTTTGTATTTTGTTTTTCCTGTCACAAAGGTAAATGAAAAAAAAAGCATCAGAAGAGTTCCTTTGTGCTGTAATTCATTAAGATCTTGTCCAGTTGACCTCTATAAGTCTGTATTAAATTTAATAGGCAAAAAAAAATGTCTTTCTAGATTAGGTCCTCGTTTATCATGAAAAAGACAGAAATGGCTGTTCCACTAACTCTTGTTACACTAAGGCTAAAATAATTTTAAATTACACTGTAGAATAGAAAAGGTCTTCCTAACTCACCTGGGGTGACAGGGTCATATTAATACAGCAAAGGACTCTTAACAGCAGTAACTTAGGTCCATATTATGAACACTGAGCCAGTATTGCTTCCAAGCTTGACAGGATAGAAGTGTGGAATTCCCACTGCAATTATTGCTTTTTCTTACTCAGACTCCTGTTTCTTGAATTGCTTTCTGCACATTTACAGAGCCTTAGTAGGAGAGGTTCAAGTTGGAGATACATTGTCCAAAAGCACAAACTCAAGATACGGATCTCTGGCTATGAAGGACTAGAGCCTGGAGTTTTACATTCCAGATGACTGCTTCATTTGTCAGGACGTTATAGTCACATAATTACAAGATAGGTTTCCAGGCTGCAAATTTCAGTGCAAATCTCAATGGAGAAGGGTTCCAGTCACATTTCTCTTCTTCTGGCACCTCCTGTGGGCAGCTTAGGTATATCTTTGCCACTACCACCTTTTTCAAGTGCTGGCTGGATTTCCTTTGGACATCCCTGGCTTCCTCTAGGAGACATGTAAAGAATTTAGAGAAAAGTTTACATTTTAGGGTCACAACAACCTGGATGTGGAGCTATCTAGATATGTGAATGTTAAGTGTGATAATATTAAACATCAACATTCCCAAGTTCCTTTGTATAACTGACTCTATATTCCTTTATAATTGCACTTCAATTCCCCCAAACAAACTTCTTTTTTCAGAATTAAAATGCTCTAAAGCATCTCTGTTTTTATTTAGAATCTGTACTAACACTTTCTGAAAATCAGATGCAATAAGATAATTTCCATTATTTGACCACAAATTCAGAAATATCAAGATCACTGCTCATTTCTGAAAGTCCACAAATAAATGTGTATTTATATACATACACACGTATACATCTGTACACAAACATACCCTGATATGCACAAATATAACTTCACATATTTACTCACTCTTCCTAGCAAATAAAACATTCAATGATTTTTAATGCCAATACATACTGTCCAGAAACTCATGAGGAAACAAAGTGAAGGATCAACAATCTGATCCTGCAGGCTCTTATTAACAAGTTACAAAATTAAAGTTTCAAAGGAGCAAGTTGAAAATTATATTCCTTCTTCTGTTGTCTCTAAAGTACAGAAAAAAATTAAGTGTTAAGAGCATATTCACATTTATTCATATCAAGTAGCATATCCATTATCACATACAAGATATACAATCTCTTCCTTATGCTGAACACAAACTGTTACAGTTCTAGTAATGAATGCATGTAAGTCAAAAGAGATGATTTCAGCTGGTTGTTATCTAGCTGGGTCAGAGTTTAGATAGAGAGGCACAGAAGTCAAAAGAGACAAGCAGCATAGGTGGCCTGTAGATAAATAGGTTCATTCTTCTATGCAATCAATCACCTTCAAGGGCAGAGAGTTTGCTTCATGAGCAGAGAAAACAAATACGTATATGACTGAGAAGGTGAAACCCGCTTGAAAGAGACACAATTACATTTGACTGAGTAGTGCCACACTATTTTCATCTTAAACATCCAGTTTAGATTACACCACATAAATACACACTCAAAGGACCAAATATGTGCTCATGTCCCTTGACTTTGCACTGATACTTTCCAGTTTCAGTGAAAAATCCTATTTACAGCTGATTAATATTTCTATTCTCGTAACAGGAAATTAATTGATTAAACATTACTAAACGAAACAGGAAATACATATTACGTTTTTCTATTTACAGAGAATATTGAGTTGGGTGAAAGAAATGCAAATTAAATTTATTAACTAATAGTAATATTTCTACTGGGGCTTGGGCACAGCATTCCACTTGAATTTCATGAAAACAAAGCACTGAAACAGATTTTTAAAAACAGGCCCTAATACTAACATTTTCATATCTGATTTTTTAAAGATAGAACTTATACTGAGGTCCTAAGCTTGCACTGACAAATATTTGAAGAAATAAGCTCCTCAGTTTACTGTAAGATTGGAATCAAAGACATCTAATGCAGAATCACAGCATGGCTGAGGTTGGAAGGAGCCTCTGGTGGTTATCTGGTCCAACTCCCTTACTCAATTATGACCACCCAGAGCCAGTTGCTCAGGGCTGTGTCCAAATGGCTTCTGAATATCTCCAAGGATGGAGGTTCCACAGCGTCTTGGGCAAACTCTGTCAGCTCTTGGTTGCCCTGACAGTAACAAAGTGTTTCCTGGTGTTCAGAAGGCACCTTACGAGCTTCAGTTTGTGTCCATTGCCTCCAGTTCTGCCACTGGGCACTGCTGAAAGGAGTCTAGCTCTCCAGGTCATTTTTTGCAAAGCTGCTTTCTACCTTTTGGACAATTCCTATTGTGTACTGGTGCTCAGGGTTGTTTTGCCCCAGGTACAGGACTTTGCACTTCCCTTTGATGAACTGCGTGAGGTTGCTGTCGACCTATTTCTCCAACAATTTATAGATGAGTATGAGGCCTCATCCCACTAGAGAAATCCAGGATAAGCCAATCCTTCCTTGTCACAAAAGCCGAGGAGAAGATAACCCTACACTAAGCAAAAGATTTAGAAAGATGATTTGGGAAGAAGTGACATAACTAAGAAGGTAGATTTATGCTTGAGTAAAGACTATGATACTGGTTTTTAAACAGTAAACTAAATCTCAATCCATTATTCCAAAACCAGGAGTCATTTGTGTGCCCAAAGAATGAAGAAGGAAAGCAAGATTTTTCTAATTGGTGTTTATGTATGCTTTTCACTGCTGTTAAACATCTGCAGCTCCAGCTAAACACTTGGCCAAAAATTTAAAATGCAGTATTTCATCTTATGCTCTATGGTTGGGCTTGCCAGCATTTAACTGCATTGCAAGTTTGGAATCCCTGAAGAAATGAATAAGCAAAACAGAAAGAAGATGATGTTTTAACTTCAGAAGCTGATTATGGGGATGTACTGATTGTCGGAAAATGGTGATATGGTTAAAGTGAAAAAAAAAGGAAAATGGAGCATGTGTTTTTATTCTTGTATTCACTGTTCTGCCTGCAAAAATGCACTAAAGGTCACATATAACTTTGAACAGGAAATGATTGCTCTTGACATAGAAGTCAATATAGACTGCAAAGCATGAGGAAGTATAAAGTGACACAAAGCTCCCCCTGCAAGTCACTCCCTCAGTTCCCTTTATTAAAGTGAGATGAATAAAATTTCTTTCTTGTACCTTATATTCTTTGTCTGTTGGAGTGTTAAGATCTTTCAACTAATTTGCCTACCTCAATGGAAAGTGTCTTATTTGGTATCACTAGGGTTTGAAAAAAAATAGTGAATAATGGTTCTGAAGTGACAGCCTTCATCATATTTTTCCTTCCCAAAATATGAGTAGATGAACTTTGTAGCTTATTTCAAATGCTATATCTGGGCTATTCTGACTATTTGGGAAAATGTATTTTCAGATTTACAACTCTAATAGGAAAAATTCTGCTGGAATGCCTCTCACATTTATGCCAATGGCAATATGGATCTTTCCTAGAGACAAGTCTTAACTGTAAGCAACTAGCTCTTTTATTAAAACTGGAAAAAAGAGTGAGGGTATATCTAACCTGAGAGTGAAGTGGGAGAAAAGTTTCTGTAGGTGTCTAGAGTTTAAAACTTACACAAAGAGCTAACTTAATACTACCAAGATTTTATCCTCAGTTATTAATATGAAGACACTTGGAAATGGAATATATACCCATTTCAATTTTAAATAGCCAAAGGAAAAAAAAAACAAACCACCAAAAATAGAACACTATGTTAAGTGTAGTACAAAACTGACTGACAACAAGTACCATTGAAACAAAATGTCAGCATGAATGGACGATTTGATAAGTGAGACATTGCTTTGCAGACTGGGATCAAATTTCAGGTTGACTTAGATTGTTGCCAGTTTTACAATGTGCGTAGTCTCTCGAATGTTGAAAGGGTGGATTTTATGCTAGCCAAGTTCCAAATAAACTAATGCCGTCCCCTGGTCTACCAGGGAGAGTAAAAAGTCTTTTTGGTTACTGTTTCTCTAAAACAATCTTACAACCTGTGACACTACAGTATCAGCTGGAAATAATTGCCTATGCTGGTATATTGAGTGGAAACACACTAATAACAGCAGGCCCAGACATAATCCTTAATAGGCGTTCCAATATTAATGGAGTTCTGTCTATGTTTGATTCTCCTCTGTGATCTAACCTAAGTGCACATGGCTACAGCATTCATAGTAGTGCCAGAGCTAAGCAGGACAGACATAAAATAAGACAAACATTAGCAAAACACCTAAACCAACATCTTAATCAATAAACAGTTGCAAAAAAGTTGATGCATGAATTAAGTATAGGTAATCCATTCAAACTGCAAAATAAGAAAGGTCAGAATAAAACATAAATGTAGTACACAAAACGAAATATTTAGAATCAACAAGAGAGTCAAAAATAACTTCAGATACCTTCGGGTATCTCTGATAGTATAAACTGTCACACCACGATTTAAGAACCTGGTTCTACTTCAGTTACACAAAATCCTTTTTTTCATTTTCTAGGATATAAAATAAAAAATGATGTCATAAAAACCTATTGCGGGAGGGTCCTATCAGCCAGTCATTAAAATGCAGAACATCTGAAGGGTAAACTAAGACCAGGGGTTTTAGCAAAATCAAAAAGCACTGCGAAAAAAATCCATGCAGCTATACAGGGAAACATTTACATCACTATAAAATTATTATAATTTGCTTGCTCTGAACATCGTTAATATTTGATTAGGTAGGTGCTTGGAGTTAATGTCCTTCTTAATTAAACCAGACTCCTCCTTCTCTACCCCAAGAGAAAAAAAAAGATTGATCATGCTTTTTTTTCAAATGCTAATTACTATAAGCAGGGAAAGTCTTAAATCAGAATGCTTTATTCTGTCCTGCTGTTTCATCCATTTGGATCCTGCTCACATTTCCTTGGGAGGCCTATTCTTTTGTATCTGTGAAAATAAGCACAGATGTTGGTTCTACCTTCCTCAAAGCAAGTTTTGCCTAACGACCATTTTGAATGTATCCCACTTGCACCTGTTCAGCATTTTACAGTAAAATAAAGCACTTGATCAACTCCAAATATTTTGTCCAGATTTTCTTAACTTGATTATGCTGCTATAAAGGCTAAGAGATTATTTGAGTAGTAGCCACAGTGTCAGCTGGAACAGGGCCAAGTTCATCATTCCTGGAAGCATTTTTTTTTGCTGCTGTTGAAAGTCTGACTTGGAAGATACTGCAGATTAATTAGAACATTAGATGGCACTACTATTACACCGAGGTACAAAGAAAAGCAAAGATAACCATATGCAATTATTTATAATGCACTAAGTATACAAAAATGCTAATATTAAAATGGTCACATTGATCTCAATATGACATTTCTGCAGAAATGCTCTTTTCTTTGTCAATAGAATGCATTAGCTCTTATTTGTTACCTCCTTCTGCAACAGAAATTGTCATGCTTATTTTCCTCTATTATACCTCCTTCCTCTTCCATTATAAGTATCTGAATTGCAAAATTATTCTTTCACAGAATTCAGCAAATGCTTCCATCATGAAACTTCTTGTCAGTTTCCTAAGGTTTTCAGCAGTCTAGAAAAAATATTTTCATTTACACTTTTATAAATATGAATCAACTTTTCTGAAATCTGTAGATCTAGTTCTGGTTTCACAATACTAAATCAAAGAGAATTTGGCCTAAAACACTCAACAATGTATATTTTCAAGTCACTATTATCATCATTTAAAATTACACAAAACTATTTTCATAGCTAATGAAACACCATTCCAAGTGATTCCTTTGCTCTAAAATTAAATGAAATCTTGATGTTCCATAGTGTTCTTTGAAAGTGATTTCCCTATAGGAAGAGATAGAAAAAAAAGTGATGATGAAATGGAAAAAAAATAATCAGTTTGATTATTTAAATATGTATGCTCATATGTGACACAACATTTAAAAACTATAACCAGAAGGCCATTCTGCAAAGAAGTATCCTAATTTTGTTTAAAAAAATTGTGAAACTGAGATATCTTCTTATTGCCAGGAGCTATTTTCATGACTTCTTCTCAGTTATTTTGAATCGATGTAAAATTGTGAAATTTTACTGTTTTGTCTATGTTATACTCTCCTATGGAATATGGTTTTGCAAATTGGTGGTAAGGTAACAGAAGAGTTGCTTGACTTTAGATTTGATACATCTAATCAGAAGACCTTGATTGCAGTTGCTTAAAATTTCATGATCACATTTCCTGCGCACAGCAGCTCAAATAAGGGAAGTTTACATCTGTTTCTTGAGTTTGTAATTCCAACCATTTTCTACTAATAGAGTCCTGTAATGTGAAGTTTATAGTGCATAATTCTGCATGTATGTATGAATTATAAATATATATAAAAATTATAAATATGTATGCATGTACATTGCAAGAAAAAAATTGATTCCATATCATATCAGAAGATAATTATTAGTAGATAATAAAGTATAGACTACTAACAGATTCACAACTTAATATGCTGATTTATTTTCTCATGAGAATTGAGTAAGACAGGATTCTTACAGAATTACTAACTATTGCATAATTAAAAATGGAATCCTAATGCAAACATACAAGAAGAATAATGAAGTCCTTACAAAAAACCTACACTCTAGCATTTCCTGGCATGGAATGGCCATTAAATGTCCATTGGTACATGCCAGTTTTACATAATCTAGTATTTCATAAAGCATCACATATTTGAATTAACTGCTGACATCTCATGATTTGGAAAAAAAAAAAGCTGTTCCTTAGGTGATAAATGGATAATACTGTGATATTAAGACACTTCCGTGTGCGTCTCTAAATCATATCACATCTTAATGTAAGCCAAAATCAAATGATTTACATTACAAAATGATATCATAATGCAAACAATAAAAGTTAGAAAGATTTGTTATCGATATAAAATATCTGGTAACTGGTGCTGTCACTTGTTATAATAAAATATCTGACCACCACAATGAATAACCCTACTGAAGTTCTCACATATGAAGAAAGACATGATGTGTTGTGATTTGATCTTCCTGCACCTGTACATAATTCAGGATGGTATCTGCTGAAAAATATTAATGATTCCATTAAACAGAAAAAAAATGCATTGTACTGACTAAAAATCATTCAAAAGTACACTGCTCTAGTAATTAAGGTGTCACTGACAAAATATCAAGCTACATCTTAAACAGTCGGATGAGCATAATGTTAAGTAACACAACATGGTGTTTCATACTAGAAATTTCTTTAAATTAGGTATGTTGCTTCTTCAATCTTCTGTTAGCTGACCTGCCAATAAATATAATGAATCACTAATAGTACAGAAACCCAAGATTACTACACAAAATTATTGTCCTTATTTTTTTCTTGTCTTCATGTTTAGGTGAATTTATATGAACACGAACTATTAAATGTCAAGACCTTGAAAACAAGATTTTCAAGTTATATTTCAAAATTACTTTTTAGTGCACTTTTATTTTTATTCAAAGCCAAACTTCAAAAAAGCCGAAAAAACAGTGCAACAAAAAAAATTGAGAGTGGTTATTTTAAGGCATTCCTAAATTGTGACAGCAACCCAACAACTACAGCTAGCCATTTAAAACTCTAGGGTGAAGCACATGTCATACCATCTTTCTTATCTACACAGATGAGCACATAGAGCAGCCATATTCTTGACTGGAGTAGGCTGGCATGGTTCCAATTTAGTCAAAAGGACTAAATAATGTCACACAAGCTAAGGATCAAAACCAGAACACAGGGAATTATTAAGCAAAGGCAAATTCAATAGTTCCTTTACTAGGCTTGGATGATGCAGTGCACCTTTTCTGTTCTTATCTCTCTCTGTCCCTTATTTCAGTGCATAGCCATTATATTTTCTGAATACAGACAGTTTCCTCCACACAAATAAGAGTTTGCAGACTACCATATTCACAGAAATGCTTTACAGGCAGGATTACACAGTAATCACAACAGGTTATGTTCTCAGACATTCTCTCCTCTGCAGAAGTGAAGTCATTAGCATCAGTCATTTGAGTTCTGTGACTCTTTGGCAGCAACTGATCATTAGTAATACCTAGTTTAGCTTACATACCTTTGAAGAAATTCCTCTTTGACTGTTTTTTCAGCAAAGTGACATGGTAGGAAATCTCTAAAGTTAAGTAATGGCAGTTAGATGTGCAGTTGGCACAGTCTGTGATTTCTGTTAGCAGGCTTACACACAGAATTGTAATTTTTAAGGTCTGATTTTAGAAACATAACCTTGTATTTTTATTTTATTCTGATTTATGACCCTGAGTTCCATGCAGAGAAAGCAATCCTAGAAAGTATCCTAGAAAGCAATCTTCATGTGTACATGACAAAAAAAAATATATCCTTGCCAAGAAAAAAATCCTTATATATTTGTAGTGGTCATATATACAACTTGTTACTAATAGATACAACTCCATTGATGCAATTATTCATTATGAATAAGTTTCATACATTAGTAGAAACTTTTAAGAGAAAACTCCAGCTGTGATCTCTGAGCTGAAATGCCTTTGAAACTATGTTCGCTGAAAAACCTTTGAATCAAATCATCCTAGATGCATTTTCAACTAATTGGATGATGTAAAGATAACTAAAAATAGATCATCTTTCTCACTTTTGAAATAGCCAAAAATATTCCTTTCATATTGATATTTTTTCAGGGTAGGAACAGCAGTTGTTTTGATCCGGCTTATCAGTTCTGACCACCTGAAAAAAAATGCAGATATTTGATAAATAAAGAAATAGATGTAGATTCTTAAAACTTAATGGACCATTCCATAATCTAGTCTTTCCCTTTTACATGCCATAAAGAGTGAATTGCATCCAGTAATTCTTGCATTTTATATAGTTCTTCCTGTTTGCAAAAATATATGTTCCAGTAGTATATTTGGGTTTGGTTTGAATTAAGAATTATAAAATGCAAACATAAGCTTTGAACTGTGGCACTATAATTCCTAATATGTTTTCTTTTGCAACATTTTAAATCAAATGTTTGCATTTTGTGTAGCTGTCAAATGTAGTGAAAAATGTATAGATAATTAAATTATGCAAGTATTTTTCCCTGATCTTAGAATTAATGTTCTCTGTGGCGTAACAGAAAAGTCAGATTTGAAAATGAAATGTATAAGGAGGAAGAAAGATGTATTATTGAGCCAAGACACTTTTCCAGCAAAATCTTAAGCGAAATATAATCTCCACAGCACATCTGGTTAGGTGAGCATAAATACAAAGGACAAAAAGGCTGTGATCTCCCAGAACACATTACTGTCAGCTATATCTTTCTTGTCTCCTAAGAGTTCTTTCCCGGAGATTCCTGAATTACAAATTCTAATTAGATATGTTATTAATCTTATTCACATGAGAAAAGTTATATGCGTGCACAAATATTTGTTGGATTAGAGCCATAATATGCTTCTGGTGGCTTTTGGAACATAAGCTCCTTTTAATTTTCTAATTCATTGAATGCACTCCATTTCCATATTAAAAATCTTTGTTCCTAGATGGTTTTATGATCTTTTTTTTAAGCATGTTTAGTTTTATTTTTCCCATAATTTAATAAATGTGTACAATGTCAGACAATGGTAGTGAAGAAAATAAATTATATGTTGGAACTGCAGTAATACTGCCAAAACAGATGCTGCTTAATAATATAGAAAAGGTCTCCAGTCATACAGGCTGAGAAACTTTCGCCTTTTACAAGTAGTAAAACATCTCTAGGTGGGAGTGAGAGAGTTTAAAAGATAATCAAATATTAATGAGAAAGGAGTGTCTTTTAATCATAAAACCAAAAGAGAGTCACAGGATCTACACATACGAGAAAAATTACATTTGAACTAATAAAATATTGGGCCTTGGCTCCTGAATTCCAATGTTTGTATCAGCTTCATCCCAAACTGTAACAGGACGAAATCTAAAATACATAAGAGCACTCAGACACTCTTCCTTACTGTCTGCAATGATTTCCACAGAATTTAAACATTGGAAAGAAGCCATGATGAATCTCATAACTGATCTGGACAAACACGAATCAGGACTCGAGTGAGAATCTGACATGCAATGAAGTTTTTTCCAGAGACACCTGCAAACAGAAGAGATCATTGTGATAGGACAAAACAGAAACGAAGGAAGTGTGATGGAGAAGCAGCTATGTACTTTCTATGAACTTATGGTAATAAACTGGAATTTCTTGTTCTCATTCTTAAAATCAGGAAGGTCAGAAATAAATCTATAAATTACCTATCCTTAATTACATGACAACCTTTTGTCCTTTAGTACTCAATTCTGTTTTCACATACTTGTACAGGTACTTGTTTCACTCTGATACGAGCGGTGTATGACTATGCGAACATAGCTATCATCAACTATGATCAACCGTCATTCTTTATGATTAACAACCTTTACACTGACTCTTATCTGAACCGTGAATTTCAGCAAAACACTAAATTTAAATGCATTTCCAGGCAGTAATACAACTTTTTTCATGGGAAACTTGAAATCAGAAAGCACAGCCTTTAATGTTTTGAGATAATTAAAACAGGCCCCAGGAAAGGATTATTGACAAGAGTTCATAGACAAGAAATACATTCTAAGCATAAATAAACTTCAGTAGTCTAACCTATTAAAACAGAAGAGAATGTTTTTCATTTTCTGTTAATACTAATGTATATGCACCAGAAACATTCAACTGGAATCTAGTTTTTATGTCAACAAGCTATTGTCAACACATGTTATTAATTTTTCTTACCATGCTTTCCTTGCTGGGGAAGCCCTGTAGGCATGGCCCAATGGGGGTATAATAAGAGGGTAGTTGTTCAATAGCTTAAATATCTCAAACAATAGCACCAGATGGACCTTTAAAAATTCCATCCACCCCCTTATTTTCTTCCTTTTAAATGCCACTTACTTACTTTCTTCTTTCTGCAGTTTCCACAGAAAAACAACATGGACTGCTTCCCCCATTCTGAGCTGTGTTGACCTTGACATTTGTGCCATGGGTCAACAGTACCCATTTTCTAACTACAGCTTTTTAAGATCCACTTTTTCTGCCATCATTTTCTTAGAAGAATTCAGTAAAATCCCTTTTTATACTTAAAATTTCTGCCCTTTCAGGCAACTCTAGAGAAAAATAGAAGTTCTGTGCTGATTATTTGCTTGTAAATGAATATGGCATATAAATCACAGAGAATGAAAACCCAAAATATAGAAATCAAATGAATGTTGACCACAGTATCGAAAATGGGAGGTATATGATTTGCTTTAGATCTGTTATGTATATATAGACATTTATATGTATGCACATATCTTTCCAATAATGAATATGAAGAAACTCTTTTCATATTCAGGATCAAAAGGGTGCTAGCAAAACTGCAGAATCTGGTCTGTAAGAGATTAGTTATATATTTGGAAATACACACACATCGTTTCTCATTTTTTCTACAAATACAGCCTTCAAGGTTTTTGAGGATTAGAAATTATTTTCCACATGTTTCTGCATATGAAAAGTGGCTCAAGCTTTCTAATCTTGTTAGCATTGTACCATTCCATTTGTTGAAGCTGCATTTTAATTGCTAAATTGCTTATCGTTGGTTACTCTAAATACAGTCTCAATTCTATTATAACCATGAAAGACTTTCTAAGGTATTATGAAACTTTCTCCACGATAAAGGTATTCACATTTCAAAGAAAACCTTATGTCTGTGTATTTCATAGGACATACAGTATTAGCTAAGAGAAAACCACTTACTATGTATAATACAGCAAGGCTGACATATAAGGCTTTGCTGTCAGTCTGAATCTTGTCTATCATGTATTTCTCATTAATGTTAACTTCATGTATAGCCTCTGTTTGTCTCTTTATGCCTTTCTCAGCTCTTGCAAAGGTATCATGAGTTACCAGGTAAAACCAACCTGGGACACTAAATAGGTATTTCTGGTTAGACAGGTGTCAGTGCTACAGCATTAAGGATTTAGTTAGAGATATACTGAGAAAAGCATGATCAACATATCCAAGGCATGGTGTATTAGCTGCTGAAACCAGATTTTGAAGCAGTCTTAACTCTCAGATGGAAGACTGCCAGCATGCCAACAGGCCAACTCTTTCTTAGTTGATTTTCCCCCTGACTACCAAAATATCTAGGAATGGTATAATAATAAAGAGGAAGGTCTGATTCAGGAAGAGCTACAAGGCCTAGACACACAATTTAGATTCAGGTGGCATGATATTTCTCATGACAGTTCTTACTTGTTAGATACCAGTAAAGTTCCTATCACCCAGACTGTGTAGGGAGATGCCTGAAATGATAGGAAACAATCAAGTGTGGGAGAGTGTCTTCAGTATCATGTGTTTCTTCAGATTGTTTTACTAAGCTGAACGACAATTTCCTGCTCTGCTCGAGATACTCAGCTCAAACAACTAGAGGAAGGGCCTGTCCTTTCTTTCTTAACATGGCCAGAAAACGAGTTTGCTCTCTTCCTGTCTGATAGCTCAAAATCTCTGGAGATCTAGCTCATATTTCCAGTCATACTCAAGGACTAATGACTTGAACCACCAATCTTGAAGAAAAGTAATGGAATGAGATTATAATGTATATTGAACTAGGCATCAGCAATTAAGATACCTCTACTGAAGTGCTTCATGGGGAAAAATTATTTCATCTGCCATATTGGACTGACATCCACTTTAAAATTCTTTCCACAGTCAAGCTTCAGCTGAATTACTTTATCTTATTTGGTTAATACACTTCAAGAAAGGTGTGAAGATGTTGGAGAGCTTCTATAGAAGAGAACAATGAGAACGATCAGAACTTTAGAAAATACAGCCTACAGGAAGATGCTAAACAAACTATTTAGGTCAGAAAAAAAATGAACAAAGGGGAAAAATGGCAACAGTCTTCACATACGTAAGAAGCATCAAAAGTAAATTATTACCCATAGTTACTTTGGATAGAACAATGTGGCTCAAAAATTTTCAGAAATGTGGACTTAACGTGAGATGCGAAGGGATATTAATCAGCTTCAGGTTCACACACTTACATTTAAGTGAGGAAAACACAGCCATCCACACATAAGCTAGGTATCTAGGCTACTATCATATTCAGTGGAGCTTAGAGAGATGTTCATCTTAGCCAAAACTTGACACCGACACTTGGTCAGCCAAATAAGTCCCTGGACTCCGCTGACTCAATTGACAAGATTTTCTCGAACATGAGCTCAGATGCTCAGCTAACATGCAGATGCCTCCTTCGTAAATACCTAAATGTACATCTGCCACTCAAGATAAGCTCTGCTGTAAGAATAATTTGGCAAGTGAGAATGGTGAAGCTCTGGAATGGCCTGTGTGTGTTGTCTCAACCAGTAACAGCAGAGAGTGCTTTATACAGAGTTGATCTTTCCTTGGGTCAAAGGCAAAACTGTTCTATAAAGTAGAATAACCTAACTCAATAAAACTTGAAATTATGGCTTCTGCAGCTCTGTTAAATGCTGCCTGGAGCAATCTCTGCTCACTGCTGCTTCTCTGGGGAGCCACACAGTATGTGGCAGAAAGCAGAACTTTCTCCCTGTGCATGTCCGAGCAGGCATAAATGCAGATGACACTACATCTCCCATTCTTGGGACTCATTGTATTAACTAGACAACAATTCTCTGAGGAAAGGAAAGAATTAGATAAAGTTCCTTCCCACACTTGTCTCTGAAGGGCAGCAACATCATGTGGAATTCTATTTGAGTGGAGTCCAGTCCCCAAATCAGAAAACCTTTAAATTAGGGTCTTTTAGATATAGGTAGCAGAAAGACAGTGTTGTAGATCTTGATACGGATTAGGCACATGATCATTAACAGACTACTCAATACTATTTGGTTTATTCTTTAATAATCAATTCATTGTAGTTATGTAAGCTCTGCAATTTTACACATCTTCATATTATTAAATTTAAATTGTCTCTATGCAAGCTACTGTATACTGTGATATACACCCATTTCCATGTTCGAACACAAACTGTATGAACCTCATTTTCTTTTTGTTAAGTCCAAAATTACCTTAGAGGACCACAATTCAATAACCAAGTGATAGTGAAAAGGCAGACACCACTTTGAAATATGAATTTCATCTCATCTGACTTGAGGAAACCAGACTGAGAAATGCATTTGGCTTCATCTGTTACCACTTGAGAGAGTCGAATCTCTTCAGCATCCATACTGTATGTCTAGAATCAGTAGGATGAATGTTACCAACACTGCTTTTCACAAGTGGAACAAAAGACTTGGTAAGTGTTGGGAAAGAATTTATCACTGAGACTGTTCAAGTTCATACATCAAATGCACAATCACAAATTAATGACTTGTCAATTGGTTTGATGTAAACATCCTCTTTGATGCATTATTGACTGCTAGAAGAGTACAGATTTTTTGTGTATTATGTTGTCTTGTTTGTGTTTCTGAATTAATTATTTTCATAAAATTATTGTATTACAGACTGCATGCTAAACACAGTAGTGTAACCTAGTATGAATAGGTGTAAGAGTCAGAAAGGTGTCTGTACAAACACTGACATTGATACTGTTTTCTGTTCTGTAGTGATATATTGTCCCACAAGAATTAGACAAATCATGGTGAAATAAGGGAAGGATAACTAACAATGCATAGTTTAGAATGTGGCTAATGAGAAATTTAGAAAAGAATGTACGCAGGAATTTATCCGACTGCTGGAGCCAAAGTGACTGTCCTCACTGCCTAGGCAAGCATAAACAACAGATAATAAGAACTTTAAGTTTCAGATAAGCAGGAACTCTGCTCCCCGCAAGGACACCTGAGGAAGGACAGAGCCAGATCAGCACAACTTCAAAATTTTGGAACAAGGGTGAGAAGAACAGCATGAGGAAGACTGTGGCCTTCATCCCAGAGACCCTATCCCACGACCACCGGACGACAGCACTCATGCGCAAAGAGGAGGAGACTTATGATAATGAGTTCCCCAAAATAATTGTAATAACCACACCTATTCCCAGAACTGATTGGAATAACTCAGCCCATACTAATGAATATGCATGTTTTGTAACCATAAAAGCGAGCAAGTTTTAGTCCCTGGTATGCAAGTTAGGTAGAGCTATCTCCTTTCATCCAGCGCTGTAATAAACATACCCTGCTTTAAACTCTACAAGTTTGGAGTTTGTTTCCGCACATCAATGGAATCACAAGTTATTTTTCTGTGTTAACTTCCTTTTCAGATGACTGAAGAGGTTTTAATTAACCTTTCTAAAAATGATTGGGCTAAAGAAAATATCTTTTCCTTAGTTACCTTCCAAAATATACTATCGGTTACATATGGAAATATGCACCAATCCTACCTAGTCCATTAACTAATTCTATGCAGATTATCTGCCGTTCAGCAAAGTATATCTTACTGCTTTTACTTCTAAGCCGCTTTTAAAAAAGCTGTAGATAAAAGGATTAAAATAACATGGTGAATATTGAAGATAAGTTTCAAAAATAATAGTCATTAAAGCACATTTTTGGAAAAAAAGTATTTTAGAACTAAAAACATTAGGATGTATTTTGCCTATACTCTATTATTTCGAACAATCAAAATAACTCTACTAAAATTTTCCTGGTTTTTAACTTTCTTTATCCTGAAAAGTTAATAAATAAAATGAATGAAGAAGCAAAGCATACAGAAACAGCTGAGTTTTCACAGTAAAATATTCTTTTAGTAAACACATTTATGTTGCTCGAAACACATTGTTTTAATAGTACAAAAGAAAATTGGGAATAAAATGTCCTTTAAAAAAATAAGAAAAAAAAAGCTTCAACATGTAGTATATCATTGTAGGTACAATACAGTAGGCTCTGAATCACCAATTAGCACTGCGTTTTTTGTTGTTTTTTTTTTTAATTATCATAGACCTATTCTATCAGCCAGTAGTAAACAAGACTGCCATCTCTGCCTACTGTCCAATCTATTTAAGTCATTTTCTAGAAGCAACCTGGCCTGAAGGTCAGGAAGGACACTCATTCCAAGACTCTAAGTGGGCTAATTGAACCTAACTCTGAAAAAGAAAGATCCTCTGTTAATTTGGTATGTATGGGTGAGTGCACACCACAAAGGGCTCCATTATTGCTATATCAAAGTAAATAGCTGAAAAAAAAGTGAGTCAGAGAGATGAATGATGAGTTAAGTGTTAAGTAGACACTGAGTGCAAACAGTAAGTAGCACACAGTTGCTCTCAGAAGGAATGTGGCATCTGTTAACTCTTTAATTTCCACTGTGTTAGATCTGGTTTTCTGCAGATCTTTTTAATCCTGCAGATCTTTAACTACCCAATTCAAGGAGACTTTGCAAAACCCTTTAATTAATAAGATTAAGATTAGGAGGTCTGGAAAAAGCTTTCAAGCACATCTTAAACAGTGAGTATTTTCCATTTGAGAAGTTATATTCATCACCAGAAGATAACATTACTTCAACCAAAACCAGTCTAGGCTTTGAATCCTGTTTACAGGCCAACATGGAGCTGACAAGAATTGTGCCTCCAGGAGGGCTAGGCAAAGTTCTGGGTCCTGGAAAAAATGTATACCTCACAACATTTATCTGCAGCACCTTCTTGTCTACTGTCTTTATGACTAGGTGAAATACAGAAGAGAACATTTTTGTCTCAAATGTACAGGAATTCCAATTGTTCCTGGCACTGTTTTGCTTATTTACTTTATTACAACATGCTCACTAATGAAGGGCTAAGAACAATCTACCCTAGGTGACTTTTGTAGATCAGAAAATCAAGCTAATAAAACCTGAAGCTAATAGCTGCTAAATCATGTTTTCCAAGGGTCTACTACAGCCAAGGTAAAACAGATGTTAACCTAGTCAAGACAAATATCTATAAAGCCCACTGAAAAATTTGACATGGTTGCTGTCCAGCATTACTGTGTGTGCCCTAGCACATTTAAACACTGTCTTGTTCAGTTACCAAAGCTAGGCAGTCTACAATTCATATGTAAGGGTAATTAGCATTAGCAATTCTGCAAATCAGCAAGAGCTGATTTCCAAAAAAACCCCAGCAAAATAATAAATTATCTTTGAGCAGGAGTACATCTTTCTTTCAGGATATAATTGATCTTTATAGGACAAAAGTATAGATCTCACCTGTTTGGAGTTACATAAAATACATAATATGGGGCTTGAAAATCATTAGTTGTTATACACAAAAGATGCAAGAAACACAAACTGAGTGAGAAGTAGGATAAAGGGTCTTCTGTCAAAGAAATGTGAAGTGAGTAAAGGGTAGGATATAGGGACTCTATAAGAACTGAGATGGAACAGTTATCACTGAAAGTCTTAAAGAACTATTTTTAGGACTTACCATATTTAATTTTTTCAGTATTTATCTTTGCAGAAAAAGGGAAATGTACTTATGAAATACATTGATAGCCTACAATGTAATTAGAGAAGACAATTAAGTATCATCTAGAGAGAAACCTAATGTTGAAAACTAATATAATAAAAACATGAGAAATGTGCTGATGTGCATTAGGGAACAGAGATAAAACTTCTGTGTTAAGTAGGGAATTCAGTCAGGTGAAAAGGCAAAAGGGGAAGCAGACCTGAGTGTGTGAATTAATCACTGAAAGCACACGTGAAGAAAAGATAATTTTTCCTATGACGGATCAGATAAGTATTTCTAGTCATTTAAAAAAAAAATAAAAATCTATCAAATGTTGTTAGAACTCAATGATCTTCAAGGTCCCTTCCAACCCTGACAGTTCTAGGATTCTATGATTACAAATATTGAAGAAATATTTGTACAAATAAAAGTTATTTAAAAAGGGCTACTGAGATAAAACACAGAATGTAATGCCTTGTCATACAAGAAGGACTAAAAGAACTTGGTTTCTTGAGGGAGATAAAGGGGTTGTGACTATCTTCTTCAAGCAGTCAGGATGTGCAATGCAGGTTAGTATAGAAGAGTGGAAGGGAATATTACATAAGACAGCAAATTTAAAGAAATAAGAAATACAAGATTATACAAGCAATATAAGAAAAAAATATTGTGTATTTGTAAAGCTTTAACTTATATAATAATTAATAAATATTTGAAAATATTAAAAAGAAACAAACAAATACTAAAGCAGTGAAAAAAATCTCCCAGGCTGATCCTTTTCAAATAATTCAAAATTGTGCTGTATGGGTATGTGATTGCTATCTTTAAATCTTGCACTTCAGATAATGGGTTATCAAAAGTGTCTGTTAGTAGAAACAGTGGTCTCAGTGGTACAGTATCCCTTAGGGGACAGATACCAAAAAGTGAAGAGAGACAGATCGCAATGAGTAATACCTTACATACCTTAGCCAGTGATCTACAAATTACAGTTGGATGAACTGATATACAGCGTTAACATTTCTGGGCAGCTTACAATACCTGAAAGCTCCGTTCGCACAGTTTTTAGCCAGTCTTTTCAATTGTTTCCTTTTAATATTCTGTTTCAATATCAGAAAGTGAATCTATGACAGTTGCTTCATATTAGGAAAATCACTGAATCACAGAATAATTGTGTTTGGAAGGGATCTAAGTAGGTCACTAGTCCAGTCTCATGGCCAAAGCAAAATGATTTCTGTGATCAGTCTTGGTTGCTCAGAGCTTTAGCAGAATTCATCTTGGAAAATCTCCAAGGATGGAAATTGCATAACTTCTTCAGGTAACTTGCCCACTGCTTGCCCGTTTCACTGTGAAAATCTCCAGTTTGAATCTCTCCTGTTTCAGCTTGCTCCTGATGACTCTTCCCTTCTGTCATGCACTACTTTGTCACTAGTCCGCCTCCGTCTGGTCAATCAACTCTCTGTAGGCACAGGGGCTGCTGCTGGGCTCCCCTAAAGCCACCTCTGCTCCAGGCTGCGCAAGCCCAGTTCCCTCAGCTTCTTCTCATAAGGCAAGTGCTCCACCGCCTCTGACCATCTTGGTGGCCCTTCACTGAACTGACTCCAGTTTATCAAGGACTTTCTTGGACTGAGAGTCTAAAACTGGATGTAATTTTCTACATATGGTAGTTTTCTAGATATGGGTTAATAAGTGTTGAGAAGAATGGGATAATCACTTGTGCCTGGTCTCCTGGGGCTCTTCCTTCCAACAAGCATAACTTGGCTTTTGTCCTTATTGAATTTTGTGAGGTTCCCATCAGTACATTCCTCAAGCCTCTCTACCTCCTTCTGAAGAATTGCCTTGCCCTTCGGTGCATCATCTGTCCCCCTCCTATTTGATGTCATCCTCAAACCTGAGGAGCAAGCACTCCATCAGCTCCAAGTCATGAATAAGATACTAAACCCAGATCACACCATTGTGGACTCTACTTTTTTACCAGTCTACTGACAGATTACAATCCATTAATCAATAGACTTTATTGAAATTATTTTTATTTATTTATTTATTTAATTTTCTGGAAACAAAATCTGTTTCTGAAAGCAAATATAAGTAATTTACTAAAAAACCCATAAACTTCCAAATGAGGAAACATTACATCCGGTGTCTAATTTTCTGATCTGCTACTAAAATCTTCAGAAGTTCCTGAAAAATCTCTGCAAGTGAAGAGTTTTCAGTCTAGGTCCAAAATCTTAGTCTATTTCAAATTCAAGTTGGATTTGCAATAATGCAAATTTCACTGAAGCACAAGCATAGTAATAAAAGATAAGAAAGGAAGACATTGGATCAATTTCTTTAGATCAAAAAGAAGTATGAGAGAAGGGGAAAAATATAGGAACTGCCTAATCTTCATTATGCATAAAGATAGCAACATCTGAACAAGGTGACATCTCGATAAGACTGGCTATGCCATCTTCAGCAGATGTTAAATTAAACGGTACTCTGAGAGAAAAGGGCAGGTTGGAGACCTACTCATAAAGGTCAAGCTGGTGTAATCACTGACAATTTGATCTATTGCTAGGTATAACTGTGAAAGCTGGATCCTCAAGGCAGCAAATGCGAAGTCATCAGAGTCCTTTGAGAATCTGTGTGGTTGATATACATTGAAGACATCAGAGCAGGAAAGAAGACAAATGAGTGTATATTGCAGCAGTGCAGAAAGAACCATTTACTGCTCCCAGAACATGAAGGAGAGCAAGCTGCAATATTTCAGGGACATACCAAGGAGAGATGGAGATCGATCAGCAAAAACAATAGTGTAAGGCAGAACTGCAAGCAAAAATGGAAGCATGGATTGGGTCAGCAACATAACAGAAGGGAAATTTCCTCAAGCGATGAGGGGATGTCAGGTCTTGTGAATCATGATGCAAAGGGCCGCTGACTTCCAAATTTAAGGCAAATCTTGATAATGATGAATACAGGTAATTTATCAAACAATAATGTCAGCTGGTAAGCAGCCTAGTTAAAAGACACATGAAATGTAGCTTCATGTTTCTGACCCCTCAAGCACCATACAAATAAGATGATGTTTTTTTCTAATAGAAGCTGTAGATTTCATATATCAAAATTCTACTTTGTAAGAACTCATAGACTGTATTTAGACACTCCTTATATATAAGCAGATACTGTAACTGCTTTTACACTATGGCAAATGAAAAAACATATATAAATTGGATAGAAAAAATTTACAAATTCTGTTCAAAAATTCTTATAATGAATAATTCTTTTGTCATTTATTGTTACACCATTATTGTAATAAATACATTTAACATGACAGACTTATTAGTTGTTCTACAAAGCTTTTCTTCAAGATGTCATTATTTGTGAGAGCCTCATGTGCTTTTCAGAAGAGATTTTTCAAGAACACCTTTTTTCTTTATTTACTTCAGGAGTACAGTAATGTTGAAATACGCTGCAAAAATCTCTTTCAATATGAAAAAAAAGTATAATGAGGAAAAAAAGAGGAAAAGGAGGAAAGGATGAACCTGATCTCATTCTATGAAAAGATGACCTGCTCAGTGGATGAGGGAAAGGCTGTGGATATTGTCTACCCAGACTTCTGTAAAACTTTCAACACTATTTCTCATAACATTTTCATGAAAAAACTGTCTGTTTGTGGCTTGAATGGTAGTACACTCTGCTGGGTAAAATCCTGGCTAGATAGTTGGGTTCAAAAAGTGGTGGTGAATGAAATTAAACCCAGTTGGTAGCTGGTCACTAGTGCTGTTCCCCAGGGTTCAGTATTGGGACCACTTCTGTTTAACATCTTTATCAGTGATCTTGATAAGGAGATAGAATGCACCATCAGTAAGTCTGCAGATGATACTAAGTTGAGTGGCAGTGTTGATCTGCTTGAGGGTAAGGAGGCTCTACAGAGAGACTTGAACAGACTGAATCGATGGGTTGAGGTCAGTTGTATGAGCTTCAAAAAGGCCAAGCTCCAGGTCCTGCGCTTGGGCCCCAACAACCCCATGCAATGCTACAAGCTTGAGGAAGAGTGGCTGGAAAGCTGTCTGGCAGAAATGGACCTGGGGATGCTGATTGACAAGCAGGTGAATATTAGCCAGCAGTGTGCCCAGGTGTGGCCTGTATTATAAATATTGTGGCAAGCAGGACCAGGGAGGAGATTGCCCCTCTGTACTCTGCACTGGTGAGGCCACACCTCAAGTACTGTGTTCAGTTTTGAACACCTCAAGACAAGAAAGACATCAAGGTGCTGGAGTGGATCCAGAGAAGAGCAATTAAGCTGATGAAGGGCCTGAAGAACAAGTTTTACTGGGAGTGGCTGAGTGAACTGGGACCGTTTAGTCTGAAGAAGAGGAGGCTGAGAGGAGGCCTTATAGCTCTCCACATCTACCTGAAAGGATGTTGTAGAGAGGTAGGTGCTGGTCTCTTCTCACAAGTAACTAATGACAGAACAAGAGGGAATGACCTCAAGCTGTACTTGGGGAAGTTTAAACTGGACATTAGGAAGCTTTTTTTCACTGAAAGGATTGTCAGGCATTGGAATAGGCTGCCCAGGGAGGTGGTTGAGTCACCATCCCTGAATGTATTTAAAAACCATATAAACGTGATGCTTGGTGATACAGCTTAGTGGTGGACTTGGTAGAGTACAGTTAATGGCTGGACTCGACAGTTTCAAAGGTCTTTTCCAACCTAAATGATTCTACAATTCTATGTAATTTTACGCATCTGTAGACATGGGCTTATATGTCCCTGTATCAGGAGTATAATCATACTATGTCTCTGGAACGAAACCCATGTATTGTTGACACACTGCAAATCCTAGCTGTCCTCAGTGTAAAAGAGACTGTGAGAAATACTGAATAAAGTGTTTCCTTATGAAAAATACGAATGCCAAAAAACAAGTCTGTTTACCTGAAATGGATACCCTCTGAGTGAGAACCAACCCACCTAGCTGGGATCTTAGGCACTTACAGTAGAACAGCTTCATTGAGTACCCCCAGTATAAATGTTGGATAGGTAACTGAATTAAACAGAATGAATACCATATTGCTCTTATAAATCCCAAGTGAAGGAAAAAAAATAAATAAAAACATTATGGAAAGCATTTATGAATGCTGATTTATCAATAAAATGAAATTTGGATATGAGATGAAGTACTGAAGAAAAGAACACGGCAAATCTTTTTGTGTATGTAGCAACTTCTAGTAGCCTGGAGCTTTTTCAGTGTTTCTGTACAGACATTTTTACTTCTCTCTGCCTGTTACTACATTAAAAAAAATCTATTACTTTGCCCTAAGCTGGTCATTTTCAGCCTAACATTTCAAAGTGTATCTGGACAAAGTTCATTCCCTTTGCACCATTCTAGTACCTCTGAACTCAGTGTTTCCCTGCATGACCAAAAATGGTCTTCTTCACATCATTGCAAGTAGCTTGATAGCTTTAAATAGAATTTCATCCGCTAATAAGCCTGGTTATGTAAACCTTAGGTAGCACCAACCTTCTTTTCACATTATGCTATTATTACTTCTTTCTGTGTCACAATCAACAGGTCGTAATCTTGTGCTATATCTGTGGCATATCTCTTCTTTGACAAGTATAATCATTGTTCTATCAAATTCATGCTTACTTTTTTTCTGCAGCTCTTTGAATCATTATCACACTTAGCATGAAAGAAGATCTAAACCAATAAATTTGGTTATATACGCATGATTTTCACACTGAAATAATCTTCTCCTATGATCAGATGTGTCACAGAAAGTTTATGCAAAACAAAACATAATTAATTGTATTAGGAAAAAAAAGTGCTATTGATTATTTACAGAAAATAAAAATAATTCTTTATTATTAAGTTTAATAAACCTGGAAAAGGCTTTTACATGCAGCTAGTATTTCTTTACCCACAACCCATTATTACAGATCTGTAAAGCAGGATCAAGTTCATGAGGAAAATTTTTTTCCATGTCATATACCTACTTCAGCACCTTAAACAGGAAAATCATCTTGGGATGTGCTGGTTCGTCTTTTCACATAAAAGTGACAAATTATGGATGCAAAAAATGCTGATGCTTTCAAATATTGTAAATCTGTAGCTGTGAGTTACTGCTGTGTATGCCCTCAGTTAAAAGCAGCCTGATGGGGAGGATAACATTCAATTTGGTGCATTAGCTGCATCAAGCTAATTTCTCTATGTACGTTGCACTTGATAAATTACAGTTTCTAAATCTGAATGGACTGCTTAGGCTACCTCTGTCTATATGTCATGACTCCTTGAAAAGCAAGATATATTACTTCAAAGATTTTTTGTGTGGTTATAGATCAAAAATAAATAACATTATCTCATTTAGTTAAATAAAGTGAGTATCTGTATAAATCAAGAGTCCTCTCTGCTTTCACGAGACGAGCTGGCAAGGCATATATAGTTCTTTATGATCAGAGTTCATAAGTTCACGTGCTTAAAACAAGCATGCCTTGGGAAATACATAAAAGTCAAACTAATGTGTATTCTGCTTAGAAAATATTTGGTATGACAGAAATTTGTCAATAAGCAGCATATCCAAGTTTGTGAACAGGTGAAACAACGTGTTTAAGCCATGTTCGGTGTTGATGGCAACAAGATAATCGCTGAAATTTTCAATGCTCAGTGCTAGCCAGCAAGATTTAACTCTCCCAAGACTTAGAACATGACAACTTTAGCTCTGAGAGCACTTCTAGCCCATTCATTGCAAACAGCATGTTTTTAAATCACATCGCAAAACAAACTGTAAAGGCTTTTGGTTTTTTTTAAGGAGGAATCTGTAACTAGCAGAGAATTATTGGGAAGCTCATGGCTATGTTGTCTCACCTTGCATCATTTCATTGTCAATATCTTTAAAAAAAAAAAAAAAAAAGAGTACAACAAAAGTAGTTCTGGGTACTGTAACAGTTGGGAAGCAGAAGAAAGACTTGGATAAGGTGGAGCAATGTTACTTTATAGGAGTGAATGAATTGAAATAATCTTTGTCTTGTCATAGTCTTTGACGCACATTTTCGTATTTTTAATTTTCATGTCCCTAATTTTCTTTTTGTTCTTTGCATTGAGTGACATTGTTTGTAATGTAATTTTAACTCATAATTGGCTATGTAGATACATAATTACTGTTGTCCTAATCACATAATTGGAGCACATATATTAACATAATTGCAATACTTTATTAGAAACTGTAGTTACAGTGTAAATGGAATTATGCTTAATGTCATCCTAAAAGTCCCCATGAAATTCTGTGGGGAAAAAAGATATAAAACTGCACTATAAACAGTGTTTACATTTTCTACCTTAGCCTTACTTCTCAGTGTAACAAGTACACATTAATTTCAGTATTATAAATAGACATTGGCCAAATTGACATCATTTTTAGAAGTCCAGGTCTGAACTGTGGAAGTTTGAGATAGAAATAACTTAATGACATCTATTTATTTTACTAGGGATTACTCTTTTGAGGTGGAAGACCATCAATCACTTTTTATATATAAATCTAGAAGATACTTCCCTTAGTATCTCAATACAAACCAATAAGACAAATTGAACTCTGAAAAGACATCCTAAGCAGAAGAATCTAATAAACTGAGGACTGTTCTGATGGATTGTATTGATTGTGTTTTATTTGAAAGAGGAACCTAAAATCCTATTGGAAGCCCTGTAATCAGCTCAATCTGTCTTTCAGTGTTAATAAATATTTGACTTCTCAATTCTGGATACTTTTATAGTAGTTTCATTCCTCCATTGACTTTAAAGGCAAATAAAACCACCTTTGACTTTTGCCATTGATTGCTCAGTTACTGGATGGAGTCACACTAAAGGTGTCTTTCTGTTTCCTCCCTCTATATTTTTCCTGAAAACACAATTGTATGAAACATACAATTGTCTTGATTTTCAAAGAATATACTTGTAAAGAAGATGGTCTAAGATTAAAAATAATGTGCTTGGGTTTTTTTGTGGAAACAGTGCTACTGCAGTAAATTAAAGCATAGCATAGCACATGACAAATATCTTTTTTTCTTATTCAAGTATACATGTACAAATATTAATTATATTCAGCTTAATTTTGTGGCTTATCCCTGAATTTAAAACATTACTTTAAAAGTAGTATTATTGTACTAAGTACTTAGATGTAATCAAAATGCTCTTAGAAGAGCAGATTGGGTTGAGTGCACATAAAATACTGTCCTATATGACAGTACTTTCTATGTTTACATGCTTGTTACAAACACATTAACAATTACAACATTGCAGTGTGACCCCTGGTCAGATTGGCCCTATCTGACCTAGTACCTAGGTCAGATAGGTGACATAGACCAGACACATAGTCACTGAAGTGACCATCTCTGCATATCCAAGAATAGTTTATAATGATCGGCTATTGACTTCAAGAAACCCTATAATTTGGCCACTCCTGATGTGAAGAATTCTCATCTTGCCCTGTAATAAGAAATATGATCCATTACAATCACTGCTACTTTCTTACACAACTGATGGAAGTGCTTGAGCCATGGTTTGGAGCTGGGGTAGATAAAAAGGCATTTCCTGAGAACACCATCCCGATGGAAGGATATGCTCTCGTCCACTTTATAAGGAGAGAGAACTGATTTTTTGAGTTTGTATAGCTGAAGATCTAAAGCCTTATATTCCCTGAGAGACATGACAAGGAGGCTGAGAGAAAGCTGGAGGAGGTTATACTGGAGTACATGTACACGTTATAAACGGATGCTGGAATTGCAGATGTATAAGCAGTGAAAGGCTGGCAAGTGTGCATATATGAAATCAGTGTTTGATTTAATTTGTTTAGGTCACATAGACCATGGGACAGGACATTTGCCAATGCGAATATTTATTTAGTAGATTAAATTATAAGATCAGGCTTAAGTAATATTACTTTTTTTGACTAATTGTACACACTTGCACACAAATCATCCAAACTGTGATTTGAAATGTGCCCCGGCAGGTTGCGGTGTTACACTTGTAGTGCAAAAACTGGGATAATCGGACAAGCGTCAATGACTCCAACAACTACTTTGCAAGAGGTGACACTAGCTAGAATATGACTGCAGTTCTTCTTCGGATTTGGTATTTTGTATTTTAAATCTGACAATATTAATGAGAAAAACAGATAGCACCTCTCTGACCTTTACAGCAGTCTCTTCTGACTGTTTTAGAACGTATAAATGGATTAGCTTTGAAGGAAAAAAATATCCTAGCTATTAACCTCTCAGTCAGGAATCAGCATAGTGGGGCTGCTCCCGAGGAAGAAGGAAGTATGAGAAGAGAGTGACCACTGCACAGGTCATGCGGTGTCCACCTCGATGAAGGGGCAGTCCCACACAACCTAAGTAGAGCCAGGCTGGGGACAGAGCTAAGCACAGGGCTGCCCACAGCGGTGCCCAGGCCCAGGCGGAACTGGGGATGTTGGGCTCACAGAGAGACATTTCTCTTCTGTCTTCACAAGGCAATACTTCTGGTTTACCATAACTAAGGAGGCAAAAATCCTTTCAAATTACAGCACTGCAAAGCAGCATCAGCCAGCCAGTATAACATTCCAACCAAAATAAATTGGTCACTGGGTCAACCATAACTGAGAGGCCAAAACCAAAATTTTAGCTTGTAATGGCTTCTTTCTCAATATGGTCTCTGGCTTGTTAATGCTATTTTTTTCTTTTGCCTTTGCCCTCGTATAAGTACTCTGGGAGAGATATTAGGCCTAAAATTTTGCCATCAAGTGTAGCATGTATTTGTCGTATCATACATTATGTATTTTATGTATTTTACGTATATCATATATATTTTCTTCTAGGAATGTTTGTTCTATTTGGTCTTCTAACAGAGCACAGTGTAGCATAAATATACAATGCAAGTTGTAGTTGCTATTTGCAACCTGCTTTTGTAAGTAAATTTATAGCCTTTCACATATAGGGGAAGGTGCTATTAAACCTATAAAATACATGAATAAATCTCAAAAAAAAGTATTCATCTAATTCAACGGACTTTTCTTCATAGATCTGAATCATTTCAAGGAGATCTTGGCTACTTTTGAATATCGCTTGCTTCAGTGTTGTTTCAAAAAAAAAAAAAAAAAATCTAAATATTGCCAGATAGAATTAGAGAAATTCTTCACTAACATGTGAAAGCCACATCTGGGCAATTTGAATGACCTAAGGCAAATGAAAGCCAAAAAAATTTAACAAATATTGAAACAGAATAAGACTGTCAGTTCGCCAACACCATGACCATGAGATTACCAGTGTGTTCTTCTCATTATGTTGACTCAAGGATGTGCTTTACTCAAGTGTTTGATTTGTCACAATTCTCTCTTGGCCAAATAAGAAAGTTATTTCAATGTAGTACAAGTTTGGCATGTTTTATGTTTTGAGCAGCCAGAGTTTTAAGTGTTGGATGTCAATCAACCATGTATTCAGTAAGGATTTGTAAACAAGTTCTAAATCTGCACATTTTGCATCTAACCATGCACAAGAAAAATAACAAGAGCGTATGTTTTCATGTCATAGTGCTCCAGGTTAGGATTTGTAGCACTAATATTCTACCAGAAAGAATTGCACCACCAGAGGCCATGGGCACAGATTTAAATACTTCAGAAAGTCTTAGGCTGACACATCCTGCCATCACTATAGGATATCCTGAAAGAACTGTTTCCTCTACTTCTCAAGTCTCTTATCTGAAGGATGTTAGAAAAATGTTAATATGGTTATAAGATTCAAGTAATTAATTTCATTCTAACAGAAAATTTCTGCAGATAATTTACACAGCTGACTGGCTACTGATGATTGATTTAGCTTTGTTGTTTCTATGGGCAAAATATTATACAGAGGATTTATCAGAGGGTCTGTCTTAAACTGAAGTTTTAGTTGAAGAGCAGAGTAGGAATAAAAGGACAAAATTAATTGTAACTGCCTCCAGATGTAGGAACTTCAGGGTGAAATACTTAAACAATAATGTGCAACCTCTCCTCTAAAACTTCTTTAGCACCACATCTGTGGATGGCAACTAATTCTTTCAGTCTTTAAAAAGCGCTTCAGGGCAATTTGTAGCTGGTAAATTGATTACACTCCTGACCACAGTAAGTGAAACTGTAATAAAGAATAGAATTAGTAGGATTATGTATGGTATGACAAAAGGAGGACAAAATTAAAGCATCCTTTCTACATGAAAGTTACACCTCAGTGACCTACTTGAGCTCCTGGAAAAAGTCAAGAGCAGAGAGACAGAAAGTGTCTAGATTCCAAGTATTCCAAGAGTCCCTGTCCCCTCCAAAAAGATAATTTTTAATTTTTTGTCCTCATGACCTTAAGCTCTCATTCTTGTCCTGTGAGAACATTTTCTTTCAGCATATCTAACTCTAAATTTCTCATAGCAGTAAATTTGAAAATATTCTGGGAATTCCTTAATAATGTCATCTCCAGCCGAATTTGGGGAGCTTGATGCTACCTCTGTTTATTTGTCAACTAAGTGCTATTCCCGTAATACCCAGCACTGTGTATGTATACAGTTAAAAGTATACAGAGAACAAAATCCACCAAACTGCACCATGATCATTTTACCCAGGGACCATCTTGATTCTGCAAAGAAAATGTATTATTTATTAAATCCTAAGATTACCAGAAATAGTGTGAGTTAGAATAAAACTGAGGATTTTTTTTCCAATAGGTTATGTCACATAGAATTCATCATAAACTTATTTCATATTGACCACAAAACATTCACTCAATCATTTTCAGACTTTCTGCTGTTTGGAGTGAATCAGAGAGAAAAGGCAGCAAGAATTAAATATTTAAGACATTTAATTCTTCCAGTTACGAGAAATCTGAGGATCTTGTCGTGCCCTAATAAAAATCCTTTTACCTATCACGAGCATCTAGCACTTGCATTGATCATCCTGCTTTCCTCATTAATCATAATAAACTTCAATGATCAATGAGTTATGACACATAGCATATTTCTGTCCATATTCCATGCCAAGATATGGTTTGAGTTTTGTGCGTGAACTACGTTATTCTTTTTATCACTTTATTTAATTATATCTCCAAGTCCCTCCCTTGAGTTTTTATTTTCACTATAGGAAAGCAGAAACTAGATACAAAGACTAAAGTATTCTCTTAATTTTTCTGCTTACATCATTGTTCTTGATCATCACAGCTGAATTTGAAAACTGTTTAGATCTTTAAAAATAGTAGAGCTGGAACCTTAAAGTCAAGGTTCTCCCAGTTCTCCAACAACAATAATGACAATAATTTAATTTGTGCAAGACCTGGAGACTGGAAGTAAAACCATAGTAAAAGTGTCTTGAACAATAAAGACAAAAATTCATAAACAAACACTTCATATCTCCTGCCTGTAACTCTGGTACTGCAGCAGCATTAGAATCAATTTTAAAATGAAATAATTTTGTGGTCTGAATATAGGAATTTCAAAAATAAATTAATAGAATTTCAGTAAGCAAAGCATTAGTAGGCACCTGCAGTTCTATTCAACATCAATGTGCTTTTAAATAACCCAGCATTTATAGGACTCAGATTGTGAGTATTTAGATGCATACAACTGAATATGAATTAATATAATATATATATTAATCTAGGGACACAGTTTACAGTTTTTTCCTGATAATTCTACATGAATCTATGCACTCTAGAAAAGGTAGATGCACAAAAGGAATAAGAAAAAAAGGGTAGCTTGATTTTGTAGTAACATTTTTTTTTCCAAAGCAAACCATTGGTATTTATGTCAAAGAGTATGTACGCAACCAAGAAAATGGCAGCTCTCAAAAGCTATCTCTTCACCTGACAAGCAGTCATTGAAAATTACCTCAAAAATAAACTCAAATCCTTTAACAGCATTTCATGAGTTTAAAATTTGCAAATCAAACCTGACATAAGGAGTAGGCATTTCCATTCTTTCCAGATTCAAATCAATATTCTACAGTCATTTTTTCATTCTTATCTGTCAATTTAATTGGATCTTAAATATTGTTGCCCTTCATGTGTTGCTTCCATAAGGAAAATAATCTAATTTTACAGCACTTCTTTTTGAGAGAGAGGTTTTTTCATCATTTGGCTATAAAATCCAATACACTTTTTAAAACATTGGTTTACAGTACAGTCCTTCAAATTAATGAAAATTCTTACAAATTAATTGGTTAGAACTGCCTACTTACGTATTTAAAGGGATATAAACAATGTTGCTAATGCTCTTCATGAGTACATTAATTGTCATCACTTATCAGCTTATCTGCAATGTCAGATTTCACTCTGTAAACCTCCCAGGTACTCAGTATACTACTGTAAAAGAAATACAATGAGTTTGCATTCCCCTGCTTTACAGTACACCAGATTTGCACGGCATAAGTGGAAAAATATTTCTCCAGAAGACAAATCCACAGAAAAAAGAGCAGAATTTCCTCTCAAATCTGCTTGCTGAAGCAGTATTGTTACTGCTCAAAATACTCTCTACTTTTCAGCAAAAGAAAAAAAGGCAATTTGTGTATATATATCATACAAATACAAAGTACTTGCACTAACAATATGCAAGGTATTTCTTTGAATTTCCCAAGCCACAAGCAGGTAAGAAGTTAAAAGGTAATGAAGTCAGCCATGTCCTTCTTTCAGGTATTTTGAAGCTAATAAGTTATAAAACAAAAATAGATCCTAATGAGCAAATCAAGTATGGAGAATGGGTTTCATTAGATAGTTGCCAAAGATATTACCATCAGCAATAAAGCTACACTGATTAAAAATGCCTTTACATTAAACTTTTGGTGCTTATAATCAGTGTGTTGCAAACTGGATTTTTTTCTAGAAAAAGAATTTAAACTAGAGAATAAAAACAGGTTGACTACCCAGTGAGGAACACAGGATACTTAAATTATGTAAATTTATGCTCAGTTAGGAGAGAACATGAATTTCAATGATATTGAAAGATTCATTCCAGTGAAATCTAGATTTTATTGTTATTACCCTCACAGGTTAATCACTAGGATACTAGATGCTTAAGAGTAAAAAGGTAGACCAAGTGAGCATGCAATCTACCATATAAGCAAAATATACAGGACTTGAAAAATAAGAAAACAAACAAAAAAAGGGCAAAGTCTGGAAATTGACAGTATTATATTCACTTACCTGCACAGCTAGTTTGTAGTTATTTTGTAATAAATATATTTATATACTTAGGACAAACAGCATAGGATCCTTCTCTAAATTAGTTGCTAACCAGTTTTCAAAAAATAAATGGCTTTATATGATTTGGGTACTTTCTAGTAAATCTCTCATCAAAATCTCTTATGATCTTATAAAACTAAACCCTCATAATTCATTCCTATTCTTCAGCCCTGCAAGAAAAGAAGTACTGAACCAAATAAAAGATCCATCCCAGTCCAGTAAATTTCCAACAGCAGATGTTTAAAGAAAGCATAGAAAAGTGGTGTAGGAATATTTTCCCTTCCCTTGCACCCATTCTACTTTATCATACAGGAGTAGTTTATGGATTGCAGTTATTGGTGGATGGAGCACCCAGAACGCTATCTCCAGGGATCACTCTTTAAAAAACCATTCACACAATATGGAAAAGTATCGAAGCATATTTTTGCCTATTTTATTGTAATATAAACTCAAATTAGTTTCATTGTTGTTTTTTTTTATTAGTTTATTTAAAACTTTAAAACCAGAGCATTACTGAGAGTAATAAAACCTTAGATTCCCTAAAACACAACCATTACTGAAAACTTTGTTACCACTTCTGTGCACCCATTCTTATTTTGCTATATGGTTAATTATTCAAATTTTCCTTAAAGGAACAGACAATGGTTCCTACATAATCAGTAAGAAGTCTTGAGTTATTTGCATACTTGTTAGATAACTTCAGTTATTCTTTAAGTGAAATAAAGGTTCACAGAAATGGGATGCATATAGTGCTGAAGGAGTTGGCTGATACAGTTGTCGAGCCACTCACAATAATATTTGAGAAGTCATGGCAGTCAGGTGAAGTCCCTAGCGACTGGAAAAGGGGCAATACTGTATCCATCATTAAAAAGGGTAAACAAGAAGACCCTGGGAACTACCACTCTGTTAGCCTCACCTCTGTGCCTGGGAAGATCATGGAACAGATCCTCCTGGAGAATATGCTAAGGCATATGGAGGACGGGGAGGTAGTCCAAGGTAGTCAACATGGATTTACTAAGGGCAAGTCCTGTCTGACCAATCTAGTGGCATTCTACAATGAAGTGACTGCATCAGTCGACAAGGGAAGACCTATGGATGTCATCTATCTGGACTTCTGCAAGGCCCTTGACATGGTCCCCCACAACATCCTTATCTCAAAGTTAGAGAATTACGGGTTCGATGGATGGAGTGTTCAGTGGATAAAGAACTAGTTGGATGGTCGCATACAGAGGGTGATGGTCAATGGTTTGATGTCCAGATGGAGGAACGTGACAAGTGGGGTCCCTCAGGGGTTTGTGTCGGGACTGGTGTTGTTCAATATATTCATAAATGATATTGACAGTGGCATTGAGTGCACCTTTAGCAAGTTTGTGGATGATACCAAGCTGGGGGGTGCAGAGGATATGCCAGAGGGACGAGATGCCATACAGAGAGACCTGGATAAGCTGGGCAGGTGGGCCCAAATGAACCTTATGAGGTTCAACAAGTCTAAGTGCACATCCTGCACCTGGACCGGGGCAACCAGCATTATCAGTATAGGCTGGGAGAGGATATACTGGAGAGCAGCCCTGTGGAAAGGGATTTGGGGGTGCTGGTGGATGAAAAACTGGACATGAGCCACCAATGCACAATCGCAGCCCAGAAGGCCAATCACATCCTGGGCTGCATCAAAAGAACTGTGGCCAGCAGATCAAGAGAGGTGATTCTGCCCCTCTACTCTGCCCTGGTGAGACCTCCCCTGGAGTATTGTGTCCAGTTCTGGAGCCCCCAGCACAAGAAGGATATAGAGATACTGGAGCATGTCCAGAGGAGGGCCACCAAGATGATCAGGAAAATGGAGCATCTCTCGTATGAAGACAGACTGAGAGAGTTGGGGCTGTTCAGTCTGGAGAAGAGAAGGCTTCGGGGAGACCTTATTCTGACTTTCCAGTACCTGAAGGGGGTCTATATGAGGGCAGGGGAAGGTCTGTTCAAAAGGACTTGTATGGATAGGATGAGCAGCAATGGGTTCAAGCTAGGAAAGGATAGATTTAGGTTGGATATTAGAAAAAAGTTCTTTAACACAGGGGTGGTAGATCACTGGAATGGGCTGCCCAGAGAGGCGGTGGAGGCCCCATCCCTGGAGTCATTCAAGGTCAGGCTTGATGATGCTCTAAGTAATCTGACTAGGTAGAGATGACCCTGCTTGTGTAGGAAGGTTGGACTAGATGACCTCTGGAGGTCCCTTCCAGCATGAAACAGTCTATGGTTCTATGATTCTATGATATTTCCCTCCATTAAAAGCATTGAAAACAAAACACTAGTGCAACAACAGGCAAATAACAACTCCTGAACATACTGTAAGCCAATATCCATTTGTTTCAATAACCAGATAGGCATTTTGTGTGACTTCTGTACAATGGAAAGCAGAAAAAAACCAAAACTCATTGACATTCCACTTAAATTATTGCCAGAAAAGAAGTTGTATAACAGATAAATTAAGACTGGAATGTAAGTGCAAAGATGAAAGGATGTTTGTATGCTTATGACATACATCAAGGACTTTGAACTTTACATTTAAAACCTAGCTCTGCCGCATGCCTCCTGTGTGATCTTGAGCAAATAACTTTGACCCTGATTCTAAGAAAAGCAATGGAGTCATTAACAGAGCCACAACACTTCCTGAGAGAATAGACTGCAAAGTGTGTTAAATATGGTCTTCTGAAAATGAAGTTGATAAGCACCGAAATGGAAGATGGTGAACACTACACAATGCTCAATATACTTTCTGGACCATCAACTCTAGTCATCTGCCAATAAAAACAACCTACAACACAAGCTCTTTCATAAACTGCTGCAGTTCCTCTGAAACAAATCAAGATTTTCCCTTCTTTATTCTAGAAGGCTGTTTCAAATGTTCACAGCATTCACAGTTCATGAAAACCCCAGGTTTCTTCTAAATTCCCATATAAATTAATTTATGTCTTTGTGCCAACATTAATTTAACTTAAATGCATCTTCTCCCTTCCCTCCACTGGTGATTAATCATACCTTTTTCAATCTCCATTTTGCAAGATTAAGCAAGCGAGTCTACTTTCCCAAGAATGGTTTCCAGACATTTGACAATCTTACTTTCCACCTGTTCAATTTTATAAATGCACTTTGCTCAGTCCTGAGCATCAACACTCAGAGGCCTTGTGAGACAAGTACCTCTCTACCTCTGCTAGAAAGCTTTGGTCAAAATGTCCTCAGGTAGCAGTCGCTTGTTTCATGACTCCATATGTGCACTTCTTATTCTTTGTCTCGTAAAGATAAAGAGCCATTATCCTAGCAACTTTCAGTCCCTAATTCACAACGACATACCCCATGCTATCAATGTTCTTTCCTAATATTATTACCAGTTCTCATGGTCATTTAGTTTTCCTACCAAGCTATACTCTGATTCTCCTTTATGTTAAGGTTATTTTGCTACCCTAGTCATTTTTAGTAATCTATTTCTGCCCATGTTATTAAGCAATATTAAGCAAAATGGTCTGAAGATAGATCTTTGAGAAATTTCTATGTAATGACTTCTTTCCAATGCAACAGTTCCCCTTTAAGCTTCACTCAACATAGGCTTTTCTTATACAGATCTTTACACACGTAACAGTATTTGCGTTAGTCCTCAGCTTCTGCTGTTGAACTAATAACCTTTCATGAGGCACTGCATTCAAAGACTGTATTGTATTCTAGATAGATGAGATCTACTGCAGTTCACTTGTCTGGAAAATCAGTTATTTTCTCTTAGGAAAGTAATCAAATTAGACTCACATTCTGTATTTGATAAAACCATGTTGCATCTTAACTTACTTTTATTTACTTTCACATCTCAGGTTCTTCTTCATTTCTGTAACTGGTTCAAAATGTGTATTATTAAGGTTATATTGACAAGTCTGCAGCTGGTAAAATATTTCTTTGTTTTCTTAAATGTACACATATACATGCTACATTTTGACTTTCCAGTCATATTGACCACTTCCAGTTCCACAGATATTACAATTCTTGATAGCAAATGAGCAATTTTACATGCATTCTTCTTCAGTACTTCAACCTAGAGACAATCCAGTTCTAGACAGACAAGTATGATTCTAAAACAGATACGAAAAATAGAAGAAATCTTTGGAAAATCTGACCTTGACTATCGATGGTGAGTACTGTACTCGTCTCCAAAATGGACGTATTTCCTCTGCAATAGCATTCATCTACACATACGAAAATAAAATAAAATAAGTCATTTTACATCTAAGTACACCTCTAAAGTTAGGATGCTAGAAATATTTCTCAAATGTCTTCAAAAATTATTTGAGGTTTGAAGAAAATACCTCATAAAAACTGTATGAGTTCAGTCCATGCATTACTTAACAAAAAAAAAACAAAACAAACAAAAAAAAAATAAAGTACCAAAACCAAAACAAATCAAAACCAAAACCACTGATCACAGCATTGAAATAAAGGAAGAATTTCAACCATTGAAATACTTAAGCAAACAAAAAAATTACAGTAACTAAAAGTCAAAGCAGATCAATTTAAATTAGAAACAAGATACATATTTTAAACACTGAGTGTGGTTAAGAAATGGAACGAAGCCACAAGAGAGGCAACACATTTTCCGTCTCTTAATGCCATCAAATCAGAAGCCTATTGATACGATGGAGCACAGCAGCCCTGTCTCTAGCAGCATGCTGAAATGATTACTCAGCTTTGGAATCTCTAATTGTGTTGTCATACTGCTAGCCCTAGGGCTGGTAAGTTCTGTCACACATTTGGAGAGCAAGAAAGGACAGTTGTAGTGATCAGCGCTCTCCAAGAGATGTACCTCCCTAAAAGTATGTCCCTAAAAGAAAACTTTTCAAAAACAAAAAAATCAAGATAGAAGGAATTTCAGTTTAAGTAGCATAGGAGCATTTCTCCCTAAACTTTTAAAGATAAACTTCTGAAAACTTACAGCAAAGCAGTACTTCAATTAAATACATGATAATGCATTAAAAATACAAAAAAAATGTTCAAAGATCAGAGACGGCCAGCAGTTATGGAAGAAAAAAAACCAAAACAAAAAAAATCCACAAAAGCTCTGCTGACTGTTTAGGAAAAAAGAGAGTCCGGTAAAGTACAGGTATCTCAGAAACAGCACTATAAAAAAACCAAATGTTCTTGAAATAAAGCAGGAGAGAGCATGAAGGAAATCAAAACTCGGATCTTTATGAAATACAGGTACTTCATATACCAGAAAATATATATACTTTTTTAAAAGGCTTTAAATATCCATGTGTCTTGGAGTGATTTTTTGTCTTGGAGTTTATCCTATGTCGTCTGCCCATGCCCAGAAAAATGAATTTTATGCCTTTCTATGTCTTTAAACTGAGTCTGAGAAGGGAGAGGAGAAGTTCTGCTTTTTTTCTTTTCCCTCAAGGTTACATTTTTTTTTCTGTTGTTTTGGAAAGTGATAAGGAGGAATACAGAGAGAGGGAGGAGGCACCTTTTTCCGTTGGGCTTCTCGCGGCTCTCAGCTCGGTCCCCTTCGAGAGACGAGAGACGGAGTTGTTTTTTTTCCTCCTTCTGGAATTTTGGTTTCTTCTTTTTCCCCTCTTCTGGACTTGAAGCACCAGAACATCGGGCTTCACTGGGAAGTTTTTCACCAGTCTGCAGGGGGGTTTTCCCCAGACGGACGTTTTTCCAACTGCGGGAGGAGAGAGGCCACACTCAGGAGGACTCTGTTTCAGGTTTTTCTTTCTCTCACAGATAACGATTTATTTGTCTAGCATTATTGTCCTTTTCTTGTGTGTTTTTGTTGCCTTGTTAAATAAATAATTTTTTCTCTTTTTGGATTTTTCCCCCTTCACTTTCCTCCGGGGACATTTTCTTTCCCGAACTTGGTGGGGGGAGGGGCCTGCTTCCCATCAGGGAATATTTCCTCCTCTGAATTTGTCTCGAACTGGGACAATCAGCAATGTCTATCAAGAAGAATGACGTTTTAGATCATTGTGTTATCAACCTGAAAGAAGTACTCTAGAGCACAGACATGATGGAGAAAGTAAACCATCTACAGATGCATTTCAGCCTATATGACTACTTTTGCGCATATAAGATGCCATACCTTTTCTATTGCATAAGGAGACAAAGGATTACTTGTGACAGCTTTAACCACCTTTTAACAAGATTAAACTACTGTCACTTTATTTATTGTGAGCCTGTAGGAAAAGAATTGGTAGCTTCAGATTACAGCTGTACTGAGAAACTACTGGAGAACCTCCTCAATCACTGTAACCTGATATTCTTTGTTGTTAAAAAACTCCTACCAGATTTTTGGCCCATGCTGACACATGTGCTCACCCAAGCAATTTTTGGGACATAATTTGATAATGTAGGCCAGGTTCTAATTCCCAGCCAGGGAACATTCTCAAAAGATAGTCTGGAGGGAGGCAACGTGTTCTGGACCAACAGAAACTCTAACAGTGTCGACACAGACTTTTCTGTTCCTGTTTGTCCCGTTATCTTTTCCTTAGTAGCAAAGGGACACTTTAATTCCGCTGAACACTACTAAAGTATTTGCTTAATTGCTTCTAATTCCTTTTTTTGCTGAAAGATAATAAAAGGATTGAGACAATGTCAGAGTAACACCTGAACTGCACAGAAATAGCTGTTCTCTAAAGCAAAAAGAAAAATAAATACATAGCTACAAGTAACATAAAACTCAGAAGACAGACTCAACAAGAAATTGTTACATTTTAATACAAATGAATTTAACAATTTTAAGTGAATTTTCCATACTAATGCAAGGAATACTAATAAGAATGCACGATCTAAGACACGTAGGAGGTGTGTACATTTATGCGAAATGGCATATCAATAAAAGATTTTCAAACTATTAATTGCACTTTACTTATGCTAAGCAGATGTAAATACCTGAATCAACACCCTGAACACTCAAAAGTATGTACTGAAAGCAGTAACAGATTTAATGATCATTTTGATATTATGGTTTATGTTCCGCCTGTTGATTTTCTTCCCTATGTGATTGCTCTTCTAGTTATTTAAAAAATACACTGAAGTTCAAGTTAGATACTTTAAAAATATGTTCAGATGCTTTAATTAGAATTTAAAGTAATGACTTTAATGAGATACAAAAATATCCCCTCTATTAAAACTGTACCCTATCAGTAGCAGTATCATCATTCTTTTTCAATTGTTGCTTATTCTATCAACCACCACTGGTTTTCTTCAGTGTATAGAGGCTTTCCAATGGTGCAGTTTAGTGTCTGGAATGGAGAAGGCAATATACTGTTGCTAAGACTCTGCTCAGAAGTGATAAAACCCCATAGCCACCAGACCACAACAATCTCCCCATTCCTTTTAGCCCTACAAACTACACTGCTGTGGCAGCTGCCCAGCTCAGTTGGGAGCCCCTTCCTGGGTAAGGATGCTGGGACAAGGCACAGCAAAGGGTGCAGCAAGCGCTAGAGCAGAGCCCCTTCCTGGCGGGGCTCTGCCAGCAGCCTCATCTCTCTCTTTCAAGAGGGCTTGATAATGAAGGTCTCTAGGTCATACACAGTAGAGTAAACAGTGCTAAATCATAGATTTGAGCATTATTTTGCTATCATCTGTACTGTTTAATTGTTAGCAGGCTTCCTCACATAGATATGGCACATGCTGTGCCAGGCACAAAGAAACTACAGGGGCAAAGGGCTCATCAGGGGGCCATTCGCAAGAGGCAGAACAGATGAATTCATCCTGATCTGGGGAGGAATACATTTTAACCATATAGGTGTAAACCTGATCACAACACTTAATCTTCAGAAAAAAACAGTACATTTTAGGGGCAGAGAACAATCCCTGCCACACTCTACCCAGTAGCTTACATTTAGTCCTACTGCTTACAGTGGTAGCAGTTCAACAAGAGGGAAGTAGCATCACTGTAATAAAGAAAAGGTTTTTGATTGTTTTCTTTATGGCTGATACATACAGCTCTCTTCACTAGTTTGCTCCTGTCCTTCCTGGCTGCCAAGGTCCCCAGCTGCCAATCTAAGCAGAACTACAATTTACAAGGACATGCTGGCAACATATGCAGAAAAGTAACCAGAGAGTCAACAGCTACAAAGTTATACAGACATTCAATACAACAGGAGAGAAGAGGTGCTACCATTGTTTCAGGGCACTGTTTAAGCACAACTCTACACAAGATGATCCAGTCATATGTAACATCACCGCAGTCATCATTCTTCTTTAAGTGTATCCAAAATAATGCTCATGCTGGTGGTTGATGCATCCCTCTATGTAAAAGCATCAAACCAATTCAAGAATAGAAAGAGTGGACCATTCATGAGTGTTGGGGAGAGCAGGTAAACAGTCATGCATGTCAAAATGCCTTTGTTATAACAATCTCTACTGAAAGAGAAAGGGAAAGAGAGAACTGACTGTTAGGTTCCCATCTCTCCCGCTGAAGAAGACAGCACTAGGCCAAGGATGAGTTCTGACATAGCTGATGGAGCAAACAGGAATATTCAATACCAATATAAAACTTAAATATTACTATGCTTTATAGATCTGGCCAGTATATGCACATTTATTAATGTGTTGCAATCTCAGCCTCTGTGCTCTGCAGCTGATCTTCAACTCTGGAAGTCAGTAACTTCCACTGTAGCTTACTTAACCGTAGAATTTCAAACAGTGCAAACCAAGTGGATGCTGCTGCTGCTTCACCATTCTCATCCCCAAGTCCAGTAACAAAAAGATCTTTAGAAGTAACAGAAATGACTTCTTGACAGAGAGGCACAGATTGTAACAAGCAGGCTATCTTTGTCAGCCGAGGATACAGCTGACATTGATGACTCAAATTAACAAAATCTTGCAAGGAGTTGAAAAAAAAAAAAATAAAAAAAAAGAAAAGAAAAAAGATACTTTCATAAAGGTAAGCCCCATGTGAATTGATCTGTTTTATCCCTTTGTTCCCTGTTACAGAAGTTCTTGGATGAATAAATTATATTTTAGAATAAATAATATTTCAGAATTATTTTAATCATGCACTGATAATGGTCTCCTAGAAGAAGATGACTTGCAAGTGCATGAGGCATCTAGACCTAGCAGGATAACAGACAAGATGGGCTGCAACAATAAACCTACAAGAACTTCAATGTCATTTTGCATATACTCTGAGTAGATACACGATCTCACTGTCCATGCACTGAGCTGTGGAGCTGCTTTCATGTAGATTGGAACTCCAGCTGCTTTCCTAGGCTTATTTCCTCAGCCGTGACACCCCACAAACCCCATTTGTGTTGGTGGTGTGAAGCACAGGCAAAACTAGCTGGTATCTGCCTGGAATAGCGCACTGATGTACCTCAGTAGTGACTGAGCCACATGCTTTAGCTCAAAGGGAAGAAAAGAGAGCAAAACCTGCCCTAAAGGAGGTGTATTCAGATGTAACCAAGAGGCATTTAAAGTGTTGCTGCTGTTTTTCACTATGACATGTGAACCTTGAGTCTGTAAAGAATAGTTTTACAAGGCAACTATCTTAATGGACTTCTAAAAAAGAGAATTTTAGAATGTAATATTCTGATACAAAATTTATAATGTTGATCTATGAAACCTTCATCACAATAACTACTTACAAATTCAACCACCAAAAAGACAAGGAAGAGCGTAAAGTGCAACTATCCCTCAAGTCTATAGTGTACAACACCTCAACAAATAATTTGTTCTGTGTTGAGTGTGATACAAATCAGTAACAAACCTGACTTTGGCTTGAGAAAACGTTATTGAGATTACATCATTACCTATTGGAAGGGGACTGTTCTGGCTTTGCGTACAGCTTGTAATCACCCTGAAATGCAATATCTGTCATCAGGAAGATATCTGCAGTATATCGTGCTTGCAGGTGTTCTGTGGCAGTCAGCACTTGGTTGTCCTGTTGATGATGTACTTGCTGGAAACACTCACAAGCATAACTGTTCTGTCACACTTCTTCCTCTTTGCACTTCATATATTTTACTCTAAGTCTGATTTCCAAGTGCAGGGACATGGTTCCTCCTGCAGAATTTCCAGAGTCCACAGGAATATAAATTCTCTCTCTGTAGATGCATGTTATAAACACTCTGCTGATGTCTTTGAGCTCTAGCACAATGCTCAAAGATGCATTTGGGAAAAACAAAGAAAAAAAAAATTCAGGGTTAGGGCCAGTGTCTGGAACCATTATCTGGACTTCTTGATTCAACCCAGGAGGAGAAGAAAGATAAGGAAGAATGTTCTCTAGCAAAATTACTCAATCCATGGAAAATGGATATTTCCTGGAAAGTGGCAGGAGGAAAAAGGAAGAACAAAAAGGACAAGTTGAAAGTGTTGCTTCCCAAAAAGGCTAAGATTGCCTTGAGAGCTAAAGAATATGTTTAATATAAGTTAGAGTAGAGACCTTACCAAAGCAAAATGGTTTGTTCAAAGATGAGGCCATACTTATCATTAAAGCTGCCTGTGAAATACTACATATATATATTTCTGCATAAGATGGAGATTTTGACCAGGACTTCACAACTGGTTGTTGATGTTGCTGAGAAATATTGTATTTAAAAAATATTCCTATTTATAGCCATTACAACTTGAAATATGTCATGAATACTGAATAGCCATTATAAGAATTCACCACTGATTCTGTATTTGTGAAATACATGATACAAATTTGATGAGACTTACAATCTAGATGATGTATTATTTTAATTCCTGTTTAGTTCAGTTCCTAGTTATAGACCACAAGCCATTAACACTAGACACTATCAAAACACAGAACAAAATGCTGTTCCAAAACACTTTCAATTTAATTACAAAATAATTCACAACAGACAGATTAGTAGTAGCAGTAATTCAGAAGAAGGGTTAAAAAGATCCAGAGATGGTACATCGTCATTTGGCCCCAATAAAGACTCCACATAATGCTTGTTATCCTAAGTGCAGGAACTGAAACCTATTATCTATATTTATCTGGGTGCTATTTGGAGTGTCACTTCTGATATTGGGTATTTTGTTCAATCTTTGTTTATAATATATTGCATTCCATGGTGTAGGATGCTTCAAAATCAAAACCTTTTTCGTTCAAAAAACTGTTGTTTCAAGAGCCCCTGTAGTTGAACCAGGCACTTGTTCTGAAAAGGGTAGTGTACTCAAGAGGACCTTAACCTTTTCTTCCTGGAACTGACATACAGCATAGAAAAGTTTAAATGTAATCACTTACAGACAGTGCTGCGAAAAATTATCTATCAATTAAGGCTTGGAAAGGGAGAAGGGGTTAGAAATTAACTTGAGAAGACTTAAGCTCTGACCAGGAGTCGCTCTTGGGAGATAGCTGCCACTTTCATTTTATGTATTTGTAACATCAGAAAGTGCTTTAGCTCTCATTATAATATTATCTTAATAAAACAATTAATTTTAATGTATAAATATAACATACTGACATACTCTTTGCAATATTTCACTGTTCTGTTATGAGATGAAAGGTACTTCCAGGATCATCTTGATTGAAACTGTCTACAGCTGTTCATCTGCAATTTTTCTTCAAGACCATGAGACAATAAGCAGATGTGTTTAGATAGCTTTTACTTATTTGTCATGTGCATGCCCTTGAAAGTATGTTGACAGAAGCAGCCAACTTAAATTACAATTTTTGAAAGTATCATGTAAGAGTTCAAGCTACATGTTAAACGAATAAGAGAATCTGGATTTTTTTCTGAGCCCCTGAAGCAGCCTGCTATTAATAAAATGGGCCAGGGCCCATTTCCTTGTCCTTAGGTAAAGGGCACGTCATGACTTGAGCTCTGATGCTACATTCTCCTTTCTCTCCTCACCTGCAGACCGGGTGGCCCATCCTGCGCCAGAACTACCTCAACAGTATGCTAATAAATAAACCGTATGGGAAACCATGTGCCAATTCTCAAATTTGTGCCCTGGCCTTGTTTACTTCACTAGTCCAAATACTGGTCATATAAAAGTATTACTTTTCTCAGGAAAAAACAACAAACACAAAAAACCAAAACCTGCCACAGATCACAAAAAGTTTTGACTTTGAGCCATTTTTTTTTGCAGTAGCTACATAAGCTACAGCATTATGCTTACCCTAACCAGTACAGTCTAGTCCTTTCAAAACTGAACAAGACATTAAAGGTCTGTCTCTAGAATACCTTGTTTTGAATAGTGTCTTTTCACTCTAACAGCATTTCACTAGACCTCACACTTGAAAACAAATACACAGCAGCAGAGAGAGAAAAATGAACAAAATATAGAGCTATGAAGTGGTAATAAAAGCAATACAGCTAGTTCCTGACACGATCATGTCTCTTCAGCAGCACAGTCAATTGGAATTTCACCAGACCTCCACTTCGATCGTGACAGCTGCCACAGAAAGCTTCCAGGAATCAGAAGGTCGGTGAAATGTATCAACTCCCGCTCTTGTCTCCACATTTATGATTGGGATTCAAACCACTTATGCTTCATAGATATAAAAAAAAAAAAAAAAAAAAANAAAAAGAAAAGGAAAAAAAAGAAAGAAAAAAAAGAAAGAAAAAAAAGAAAAATGAAAAGAAACAGTAGAAACAGAAAGAATGCATGAATAATGCTAGCTGCTTCCCTCTCTTGTCATCTTCTTGCTATTCTTGTATAACCTGAATGTTAAACCTGCTTATTTCATATAGAACCCAGATATGGTAGCCTGGCAAAAATTACTACCCATGGGGCCATCAGTCATTTTAGTTCACATGAAAAGGCAAGCAGCATGGGGCGAAATTAAGTGTGGAACTGTATATACTGACTGCACATGTCTAACGTCACCACCAATTTACTTATATGTGCTTATATGGGCAATATATGAGAAGCAGGAAAACTTTTGGAGGCAGCTTAATTTGCAAGTTTGGTGGTACTCCGTTTACTTAGACACAAATAAACAGTAATAGGATAAGCATGTGCATATTTCCCATGCTAATTAGCTTCCTATGGGCTTGATCCAATTTCAACTCAAGTCAGTGGGAAACCTTCCACTTTCTTCAATGGCAGTTGGCCCACATCCTCAATAAAAACCATACTGTACTAAGCAGTTGTTCTCAGTAAGAAAAATATTAAAGGATTAGAGACCACAAGGGGAAAATGGCCACAGGATGTCCTGCAAGCATGCTGACAAGATAATCTCAACAAGAAATGAGCGATTTCATAAACTGCAAACCACATTTGGTAATTTGAAGACATAGAGTCTCAAAAATAGAAAGCAAAACACATTACTTGTTGCACTGAAAAATTAATTATTCTGTTGGCAAATTTAATCCTTCAGTTTAGATGAACCTTGCCTGTTCCACTTTAATAGTATCGCCACCTTATTTATCAGGTAATTTCAGTGAGATGTTTATTCACATAGCGGTTTTAATAGTGAAATTGAGCTTGTCCTACTAGAAGGGGTTTGAGGTGAACTTTGGATTGAGCTAAATTAAAACAATAGGGACTTTTCATCACTGAAACATTGAACAGTAATGACAATTGTGGCTGGATGTAGAAGATTGATTTTCACGTGCCTCTAATTCCTAAACGTTAGCTTGACAAGAAATAAGTCATGCTCAGCAAAATGCTGAGAAAACCTCTTTTTATTTACATTTTTGGTCAATATATTTCATGATACCAAAACTGTAAGTTTTTCAACAAACTAATTTTCTAGAAAATCATCCATCTCTAGCTACAACAGATTAATTACTAATATTTGTTCACTTGCACTGTGTTAATATTAAAAGAAAAAAACCCTGCCGTCTACCCTAACAAATGACTACCACAGAAGAAAACCAAAATGATGCTGTCCCATTCCGTGGTATACCAAAAATTAGCTTAGAAGAGTTATGCATAACTAGTGAGGAGCAGAATGCAGGTCACTAGGTAATAGCTTGGGTCTGAAATTTATGTATATCATACTATCCCATGCATTATGGTATACAGAGCAGCAAAAAAAATATTTGGAAGGCCATCTAGCGTCATTCAAGTGAAATGCAAGATAATTCCTTCAAATACGTGTACCTGTTCTCTCGTAGAACAGCTTAAAAAAAAATCACAAGTATTCACTTTTGTTTCAAAATAAACTGATCATCACCACATCAAGCACATCACTGACATTTTGCAAGGAAATTGTATTCAATTTAACTGTCACAGATATATGAGGCTTTATGTCAGAAAATGATGGAAGATAATATTACTAAATTGAAAATACACACAGAAAGCAAAACAAGTGAAATTGCTGTCGTTGTAAGACTTTGACAATTAACATTAAAGTGCCAAGATGTAATAAAATATAACTTTTCAAAACAGGGAATCAGGATGATGGTGTGATAGCAAATCTGAGTGAGGAAAGACAAATGAATTCAATTGCAGTACAGCAACATGGCAATGGAAATGTATTCTGAGCTGGAAAGAATGTCCATTTTATAGTTATTACAAATATGAGTGAATGAAGAAGTAAATATACAGTATCTGTGATACTCAGCTTCTTTCCACTAAAGACTAATGCACAAATACCCTTACTCTCTATGAGGCCAGAAAGAACAGCTCTGATTACCTGCGCTTTCTAAAATAATACAGGCTGCAGAACCTCAGTGTACTCATTATACATACAGCACACATAAGAAAATAATGACTTTCACATGTCTTCATTTTGTTTCATCTATACATTAAAAGACTTTCATATATGTGATAATTCTGTTTTTCAGATAAACTGTTTCATCCTAGTAAGAAAATAAATGGAAAGAATCATTGTAAAGCAGTAATAATGGTGTCTGCTTTACAGTATATGGCTCGCTTTTGCTCTTATATTATACACTCTTTACTTCAGAAATGCTTGGAGGCAAACAAATTACCTTAGTATTTATCTGAGATTATACACCAGGCTAATGGCTACAGCAGCCTTATATTTAAATTAAGGATTTAAATTTTACAGCTTCAGGCCTATGATGCTATATAAAAATTCCTATTAAAAAGTACAAGTGCTTTCTGATTTGACTAATGAACCCACAGCGGGATTTACAGTGTTTGTAAAATTTCTTTATTCTTGCACATTTCATTGTAAACTGTAGCAAAAAAAACAAACAAACAAGCAAATACAGCTTTGTTAGTCAGTGGCACAATTTACTGTGATGTTATTTGGTACATTTAACCTTTTTTTGTTAAAAATTAACAAATTCACACTTTTATCAGTGGAATTTCTCAAGTATGACTAAATTTGAAGATGGTCAGAAGAGCTCTGTAACGCTGGTAGCATGGTAAGAACTGTTTTCCATTTGCCTGTTTCTGTGGGTATTCTTTCCAGCTATATCTTTATCACAGGACAGATATAGGTCAAATCAATGAACTCACATCTAAAGCCATGCAATTTTCTTATTAGATTCAAAAATAATTAAGTCACTGTTTTCTGGTTCAAGTCTGACATCATAAGAATTTTACCTTGAAGATATCAAAAGTATCTCAAGGGCAGGTAAAAAGTTTTGTATCAAATCTGAATTTTATGCCTGATTTCACCTAGAATTCAAACCCCTTTTCATATTTCATATTTAGATCCACGTACCACGGAACTCCTGTAGCATTTGTGCTGTTTTTTGATGAAACTATATCCAAACAAAAAACAAGAAGGACAGGGGTCTTCCTTCTGAAGCAGCCATAGTCATAACATAAAGTCCCATTCCCTGTGCATTCACACCACCACACCACAGGAGAATCCCTGGCATGACTCCCCCTTTGGAAGACCTAGGCTTTCATTGACAAGGGCAATGATGAACTATCATGCTTGTGCAATAGCCACCGAGACCAACTATCAACAGACACAGCATCCGCCTCCTACTCACCCTTTGGCTTAGAGGGATAGCTTGCATTCCCAGAATGGGTCTCCACTGCCATTAATGGTAGTAAGCCAAAACTAGGTTGTAACAATCAATTCTGCATGTCATGTGCAAGTCCAGGGCAATACCAACTAGTTGTATCAGGTGCTCTCCCTAGTGACACTGCTTACATTCCCATCACCCTGGCTGTAACCTATTTCCATAGAGCAACATGTTCTTTTCCTGATCAATCCTTTCTCCTCTCTAACCAGCTGTAAAGATCAGATCCATTACAGTCACAACTCTGTCCTCTGTTACATATGAAAGTAGTCACCTACTTTCCAAGTAGAGACTGAATACTTACAGGAGTTCTCTGAATAGAAAATGCTACTTCCCCATCCATTTTCTTTCCTGTATTTTCCCCCCCTTTTATCTACATAATTTTCAGCACCATTCTTGATGCTTACCAAGTGCCTGTCACTTCAGAGAGCTTTGGCTCTTTGCCACAAACGATATCAAGTTCCCAGTGAACAATGAGGTAAGGAGGTAAAAAAATTTGTGATGCAAGGGAGTGACCTCAGGTGTTCAGAACAAAAGAGTGCCCAGAGGACTTGGCCAAAGTAGTTAGAGAACAGTCTAGGGACTGGTCTCACATTAGGACATCTGCTTCTTATGCTATATAGCCAATGCTATATGTCAAAGTACAGGTGTACACCAAAGCGCCATTTTCAGTAGCTTCCTTAGTGCTTCTGAGCAGCAGGATCCTGCTGGAAGAAGAGCTCCAGCCCTCCCTGGGTGTCAGCTTAGCAAACGCAGCATGCACCAAGCCAGCCCAAACACGCCAAGAAGGAACACAATACTCTAGCAACCACCATACTATACCAAACCCTGAGAAAACCACAACTATGCAGAAGTAAACACCTCCTCCCAGAACATGACTGAGATCACTAGCTAGCTAGGCTGAGGTTTAGATGAGAGAATCCGGGAATTACTAGTCTTTAGACCACCTCCCCAGGAGATGACTGTTGTTACAGAAACGGGCATTCGTGAACCACTAGTCTCCTTCATTTAACATTTCCTAGTCCTGTCTTTTCTTCACCTGCATCTTCCTCTGCTCACAGAGGCAGCCACATGGTCTCTGGGGCTAATATTCCCGACCCTAATTTCAGAACCCCTTATCCTCTGTCCTTGCAACATACCAATGTTTGTCCCTCAAACTACAGAAAAATCTGCCATTCCAAGCTTATTTCAAGGCCTTAGAGAAAGAACGATCCTAGCACACTGTGGTTAATAAAGTCTGGAAATGGTGTGTAAAGTAGTAAGTGGAGATGCACAGCAATTCAGAGGTGAAACTTTGGACATGAACTTCCTATGCTGCTTTTTTTAGAGCAAATGAAGATGATTCAGTCAAATAAGTGTTGGCTAATCAGTAGATCTGAGCTATCCTGAAGGTCAGAACAGGTAACATCTTCTGTGGAGCTGTTTTTAGTCCTGAGTCAAAAATATGGCTTTAAAAACACAATTAAAATCCGGACTTATTTTAAAACCTACCAACAGAATAATATCAAAAGAATCCAGTCTTTCCCCAGAACGTTTGGTTTTGGGCTAGCCACGCTAGGCCATGTTCTACAACGATTGTTTTCAGAATATTTTAAGTTTACATCATAAACAGAAGTGTCTCGAGGATTTTAAGTATTACATTGGCAAAACGAAGCTGACTACGAATTTCTTACCGAATATTTTTGTTTGAAAAGAGCACATACGATATCTCAGACCATGGAATCATAGAGTCATAGAATGGCAGGAGTTGGAAGGGACCTCTAGAAATCATGAAGTTCAGATATTTCAGTATAGTTATATACTATAATGTTTCTTGCATTTGACATGTGCCTCATCATATTCTGCTGGAGAAAGTCCTTGTCTCCAAAATGTCTAGTGGTATCACATCTGGGCTATGAGTTGAGCATGGAATCTGTGTTATCTCTTAGAGGTAAATACACAGTCAGACAACTTTTGAGGAGCATACAAGGATATACTGTGTAAGCGAACTTTGGAGATAGGTAAGAACTCCACAGGTAGCTCTCCAAAGATCTTCTTGGCAAACCATGGATGTGAATGTGGTATTCTGTAGGCTCAAAATTGTCTACAAAGACAGTACCAGGTTTTGGACTACTTTTACCATTGCATTAGTGCCACACTACTAATACACGAGCTTACTGCCCAGGAGGATTTAAAAGTAAGACCAGGAACCAAACCACTCATGATGTTCTAAGCAACACAGACAGATCCAAGCTGTGTAACTCTAAATTCATAGTGCATAGTGTATCATCATATGCAAGAAAAGCAAACGAATGTATAACTAGTTAACAGTATATGTACCTTAAATATACTCCATAACTATAGCCTATATTTCTTTCAAAGCTGCACTGAGATTTTATTTCTAACAATAGCTAATAAGCAGAGCTTTGTATGTCTTTACATTAGTCTCTTCTACCACTATAAAACATTGCTTAATTTAAGATAGAAATGAATGCATTGTTCAGGTGATATGCTCCACAGTCATTTAAACACGCTTTTGGACATTTATGTAGCACTAGCAGCAACTCAAGTATTAGTTGCCCATGCAGATGAGCAGATGTTGTAGTCTCTGATACTCACCCATGCAAGACAGGTTTGTGGCAATACACAGAAAGTCTTTTAACCACCCTTCAGGTGCAAATCCAGGGCTGCAAATAAGCACATCACGGTGTCTCCCATGACTCAGGAGGCAGCAGTGATTCCAGCTAATTCTTTCCTTAGCACCAGACTTCTTTGAAGCAAGCAAATAACTGAATCCAATTGCTGGCACAACTTCTGAAGTTATGCTATCACTTTCTCAGAGCTATTTATGTATCATGACATCCTTGAGTACTAATGTCTCGGTGTTCTGCACTTCCCTTTGATCATGTTATAACGAAGTAGTTCCTGGTTTGACATAACTGCTTTATCATCTCATCGTCAGATAGTGTGGAAAAAGCAAAAGCTCTGAAGATTTTATTAGTCAGGCATATCTAAATGTGCATATGTATACAACAAGATAGAGGTTAAATCAAAAGTTATGTTTACAATGCTTGCGAAACAGTATGCTCTTTATTAGGAATTATCACGTTGTAACCTATTTAATTTCATCCCTAATTTTGAAGAATATCTTAGAAATAAAATTTTGTTTTAAATATATATACAATATGTTGCTATATATATAAATTACTTATCTATGTATTACATGTAATATATAGTTCTGTATATTACATATGAAAAGCCACAGCCACACCAGGCTAAACACTAATGTAGTCATGTACTCATATAAGAGCTAAATACTATTGCAAACATTTTCTTAGCACTTTTGGAAGCAGGAATTAGTTAATTTTCCTTTAACTGCACAAGTGAAACTCAGGACTGGAAAGGAAGAAGCCATTGAGTGCATTACTGAAAAATTTTTCAAAAATTCTTTTTTTTAATACTATTACTACTTGTATCTCATCTCTTTTTTTCAGGATTTAAGTAAGTTGTTTAAATGCTACTATTCACTGAAAATTAAAATAGAGGACAAGACCAATGGTTTCTTATAAAAGCAGATACAGGAGTAAAAATACATGAACAAAAGGGTTTTAAATTCTTTTGCATCTTGGTGAAAAATCATAAAAGTGATTTTAAGAAATTACGGTGTTAAAGTTCAGGTTGTCTTCCAGGGTGGACAAAAAAAAATAAAATATCAACAGCATAACAGAATGAAGATCACTGCAATGTTTTAATTTACACATTATAGAATAGTCTAGGATTTACTGAATTCTGATAGAAATAAACCATTTCAACTGTCATTAATCAATTTTTGTTCAGTATGTTAAACAGAATTGAGATATTCTCTTTCAAGCTGATTGAAGTGAACGTTAAACTTTATTTGCTACAGTGTAATGATGTTTCCTAGGACTAATAATCTGAGTTTTCATGCTTTTACTGTTCTTCCCTGTAGAATGAGCTGTCTGTTCACCCTTTAAAAAATTTTTTTAAAAATCACTGATTTCACCCAGGAAATAGAAAACACTCTTGTCCCATTCCCTAAGTATTTATTTATTTATTTTTGAAACACTCTGAGAGAGTAATATCATTTTGAGTTCATGTTTAGAACACTACTTGGAGACTTTCAGTCTCCCCATCCTTTCTGGAGTACCTAACCTATCTTAGGAGTGTAATCAGCACTAACAGACATCCTCAGAAGAGCCTAAGTGAAAGAAGGTATCTTGCAAGGACATACAGCCTACATGGAGAGAGGTGGATTTAGGTGGATTGGACGTTCTTTGAAGACTTTCCAAGCCAGTTAAAAGAGAAAAGGCAGAGTGTCCTAAATTTCCTTTTGTCAGCCTCACAATTGCACTGACTGATTAGGAAATTTAAACTGTTTGGGGTTTTTTTTTAGATGGATTGCATTGATCAACTCTGCCAAAAATCAGGCAGCTAAACTGTACAGTCTGGATTGCACATCCTGTAAAAAGAGAGGGAAGCCTTTCTGATAAAATAAACAGTCCGCAGGTTCTCTCTTACTATCTTATTAATACTCATTCCAGATTCAACTGGAGTAGAAAGGAAAGCATATTGGATACTTTAATGAGGAAGATACAGACGCTAATTACTAACAAGCAAATGATTCTTCAGATCAAATACATGAGTCAAGAGGGCAAGACAATAACCTAATGAGCCAACAACCACTGTGCACAAGAAAATAATGCAAATCTAGATAAAATTATATACCTTCACCAGTCTTTTATTTTCTAATAAAGATCAAATATTGCTACAACAAAATAGCAATTTTATTTCTTAAAATTCTCTCCTTCAAACACCAGGTCAGAGATGAATGTTCAACATTTACATGCAGACATCACCAGCACTCAATTTTTTTTCAGTGTTGTTACACTCTGAAGAATAGTGCATAGTACGTTTTATTTTTTTTTCTTAGAAAGTATTAACTAATGGACATTGCACTGGGAATGAATTATCTGTGTTTAGGAAGCAATCCTAGCTGAATACAGAATCACAGGACAGACGATGTTGGAAGGCACCCCTGAGGATCAAGCAGGCCACCATCCCTGCTCAAAGAAGTATCAAGGAGATTAGGAATGTGTCTGGTAAAATTGAATATTTCCAGAGATGGAGATTTCACAATTCCAGTGGGCAGTCAGTTTCAGTGTTCGACAATTCTCACAGTAAAATTGTGTTTTCTTATATTTAAGTGGAGTTACCTGTATTTCAATTTATCCCGATTCCTTCTTGTACATACACTGAGCATCACTGAGAAAAGTCTCTTGTCTTCACACCCTCCCATCAGGTATTTATGCACATTGTTAAGAACCCTCTGAGCTTCCTCTTCTTCAGGCTGAACAGACCCAGCTCTCAGCCTCTCCTCATATGTGAGATGCTCCAGTTCCTTCACAACCTTTGTGGACCTTCTCTGGACTTGATCCAGTGTGTCCATGACTTTCTTGTACTGAGGAGGGGCAGCACTGAAGACATCACTCAGATGTGTCTCACTAGAGCTGATTAAAGTGAAGGACCACCTCCCTCCACCTGCTGGTAATCTTTCTAATGCAAACCAGGATGCTCTTTGCCTTCCTTACTATAAATCCATGTTTCTGGCTCTTGTTCAACTTGTCATCCACCAGGACCATCAGTGCCTTTTCTGCAAAGTTGCTTTCCAGTTGGTTGGCCCCCAGTTTCCTGGGCTACAGATTATTTCTCTGCAGTATCAGGACATGGCATCTTCCTTTGTTGTATGTCATGAGGTTTCTCTCTGCCCACTTCTTCAGCCTCTCAAGGTCCCTCTGAATGGCATCTGGTGCATAAACCACTCCTCTCCATTTTGTATTTTCTTCAGACTTACTGAGGGTGTATTCTGTCCCATAATCCAGGTCATTAATGAAGATTTCAAACAGTATCAGCCCCCAGGGTCTACCTCTAGTGACTAGCATCCAGCTGGTCTTTGTGTTACTGACCACAATCCTTCGAGCCCAGCAGTGCAGTCAGTTTTAAGCCTGCCTTGCTGTCTTCTTATTTAGTCTATGGTTCATCAGTTTGTCTATGAGTATGTTACAGAGGACAGTGTTCAAAGTCATGTTGAAGTCAAGATAAATTACATCCTCTGCTTCACCCCTTGTCCAGTCAACTGGTGATTCTGTCATAGCAGGCTATCAGGTTGATCGGTATGACTTCTTCATAAATCCCTGCTGACTACTCCCAGTCATTATCTTGTCCTTCATGTGTGTTGAAAGTTTCCAATATTATTTTCTCCATCACCTTCTCAAAGATCAAGATGAGGTTAAGAAGCATGTAGTTCACCAGATCCTTCTTCTTCAAGCCAGAAATGACACTTATTTCTCCCAGTCCTTAGGAATTTCCCCCCAGTGACACTGAGCATTTGTATCAAGATCAACTGCTGCTGTGATTACTGAGTTTTCAACCTTGACCTTAAAAATATCTCATATTTTAATGCTTTGGTTGAAACATCATGGCAATTAAAAAACACTCAAGAAGATGATTGCAATTACATACTTAACAAAATTAATTTTATGAAAGCAGTAGAGTAGAGGTCAAAATAGGGAAAGAAAAAGTTATTTAAATAAGAGAGAGATATTCAAATTTATATGGTATGAGAAAACTCACCCTATAGTACTTAAGGAAGTAGCCAAATTCTCTGTAGTTTTATTGAGGATCTTGTGAAGAACACAACCGATCTCACTGGAGGAGAGAAGAAGAAAGAAAAATATTCAAAAAGGACCCAGATAATTACAAAATTCTGGCTTAAATATTTCTGAATCAAACCAGATTGCTAGCATCTGGGAAAGAACATAAGGAAATAGGATAGTAAACTATTAAGAACAGAGTATAGTTTTTCTTTCATGGTGTGACTTGATTGGTGAATAAGAGGAAAGGAGGGATTGCGACATATCTTGACTTTTGCGGAGTTTCTGACACCTCATCTTCTGACAACACGAGTGATCTAAAGAGATACAATCTAGCTTTAATCATTCATGAAAACATGAATGCTAGAATATTCTATAAAGTCTGTATGTGGTTGCTCCTGGAATGTTCCCAATGCCATTTTTCTGTAAGGTCATGTTGCAAGAGGGAAGCTAGTACCTGTATGAGGATGGCTTTGTGAAGTGCTCTAGATATAAAAGATGACCTAGAACAGATATTTCAAATTAGGGAGTAATTTTATTCCTAGTTCTTTTAGCATAGCAATTTCTGCTTTTGCTTTTTTTGCAGTTCCTCTACTGGCTGAAATCTCTGGCTCATTTTGCAACATGGCAGAAGAGATTTATGCATAAGTATTTTCAGAATTAGGCCTTGTTCATCTCACCCATGTAGCAGGATTCTGAGGAGATTCATACTGATAATGACATTTTTGATGCAAGAAGCTAAATAATTTAGATATTGAAAATGAAGTGCTATTGCCTTTTTCAAATTTGCACTGCAGCAAATAACTGTATCACTCAAACTGTTCATCCTTGTTAAATGTTATCTCCACTCAAACTTTCAAAATACCAATATCTTCCCCCACGCTCCCCTTCCTCAAACTTTCTTCCGTTCTTGGGTCAGAGTACGAAGCAATGGCACAGGGCAACGACAGATCATGAGTCATCTCTTTCCTCAGCCCAATTTAACAGACAAGCATCAGTGAGCTTGCCATTTGGAAGTATTTGTTCAAAGTAGTTGTTTGAAAGTGCACAGCTTGCTACAGCTCTAGGAATTACCCTCAGGACATCTGGATTCATGCCCAACCTCTCCATGTGAACTTCCCTGAAAATAAAACACCAAAAAGTATAAAAATGTATTGAATTGTCTCAGGAAGATTTGCAGGCTGCTTGTTTTCTTGTAAAGCAAAAAAATAACAAGGTTGATGTGAGCAAACAGAAAGACATAAAGGAGCTAAGACCTGTCAATAAAAAGACAAAGCATTATTCAGCTGAAAGTCATTCCACTGCGTATTATCTCTAAAAGCAAGCTTTGGTTTTGACACCATGTTTTAAAAAGTTGCTTGAACTTCTCTTTGAAAAAAAACGTGATTATTTACAAGACTTCATGAAAGGGAGGATCAGAGAGCATTTCACAGCAATTATTATTTCATTATTTGAAAAACTGCCCAGTAGCTGTGCATGTGTGAACAAAACTTCATGCCTGTGATGGACAGTCCAGACTTGAATTGTCAAAGCAACTACCAATTCATATTTTCTTATAATTCCTGTGCTGGGGAATCAAGTTTACCCTTGCAAAGAGAGCTGAGCAGTGTTTCTGCATTGGAGTCATTCTGCTCTGTATTCAGTGTTCCCTCTGCCAAATATTTTAATCCCAAACAATAATTCATATTGCTTAAAAGTAAGCCAGTGAATGAAAATCAATGCAGTTACACTTCATCCATTGCCTTTGATTAAATTGAGTTCCCTTACTTTAAGAGGATATTACTAACAGCTTGAAGTAGACAAAGCCATTGCTCTAATTGCGTATAACAAAATCTTTTTAGCTGTGATTTGTATTTCATATGGCAACTATCTTGCTTTAGCTTATGGAAGCAGATAAAAATTATTTAAGTATCTGAACTAAAAAAAATAAATTGAAAGGGACCTGATAATTGCCAACATGGGTTTGAGCATATACATGTAACTGCAAAATATATTGATGGATTTCAGGAGCTAACAGGATAGTACAGACTCGATAAAACATTTAACCTACTTTGTACAAATCAGCAACCAAAACCTATAGAACCAAAACCAAACATATGAATGATGGAGTTTTACTTCTCAGAGTTTTCAAATTTAGTTCTTAAAAAAAAAAAAAAAAAAAAGAAACAGAAACAGAAACCCTTTGCCTTAGGAATTCTAGAGCACTGCAAAAGTGCTGTGCTTACTTGTCACGAGGAAGTGGTTCTCTGAAATGATTGCTGGGAATCCTTTCTAAACAAAGTTTCAACCTGTTAATTTAGCTGTTATTCCTGAAATGTGGCACAAGACAATAACGCAGTGGGGAATCTTCCTAGAGGTTCTGTATGGCCTCTGTAGTTGTACCTGCTCCTTGGCAGGTGTTATTTGCAACATCTTGACAGCATTCAGTATGGTACCACTTCTGTGAAAGAGTAAAGCTAAAGCTAGGAACAGCTGTAGAACTAGCAGATGCCAAGGTATTGCTACTTTTCATGATGAACATTCAAAAAAAAAAAAGGTCCAATTGCCAAGAAAATAAACTTGAAAGTTCTCTTCCATTTGCACTGAACATTTTGTCCTTCAAGAAATGCCAGTTCTCTGACGTTTGCTTTCAACTTTCAGTAACTGCCTTTTCTTCTGGTTTTGCCTTTATCGATAACAGAAAGACACTGAAATTAAAGACTGTTTTTGCAATCTATTAAAAAGGCTATTAACTAGAAATCTCATGAGGCAATAATATCTGTTTAGCTTCTAGTCTAAGTGACAATAAAGTATGATTTGATAAATACAATTGCAATACAGAAGCTTACCTTAACAATAAACCGCTATTTCCAGATAAATGTCTTTTTAAAATGGGATAGCCCTTATTCCATAACATATGAAAGGGTAATCAGTATTTTCATCTTCAAATATTATAGATAAAATATCTGTTCTTATACTGAGTGAATGAACTGAATCATGATTCTATAAAGAATTTAGTTTGCAGGTTGTTCTTTTAAAGTCAACTGACTTATAAATGAAATGACACATGCATGTGACCGTATATTCAGTAAATGTATGTTATAGCTTGTAATCAACACATTTAGAACATATTAATAAATTGTATGCTAGACTAGATTATTTTGCATGTTATCAAAAAAAAGTAATTAAGAGTAATCTGTGATTGAGTGTAATTAGAATTATCAAGAAACTATTAACAGCATTAAGAATGCTATTATTCTACTATAAAATCAAAATTTCGATTCTTTTCAAAGTAGGAAGACTAGAAGATATTATATTTTATAAAACATAATTATATGTATATTGGAGCGTATCTTCTCATTGTAAGGACAATTTAATTCTAAGAGACACCAAATTCAAATTAAGTGATAGAAGTATTGCTAACTTTCAGGCAATTTATAGCCATGCAGCATTGTCCAGAAGGTATTAGCTGGATGAGATCCTAAAGCTGTATATCACTTTTCAGGAAAGCCACTCTTCCTTTGGCACTCCAGGATGCTACACACTTGTTTCCTTAGCAATTATATTAATGCCCAGCAAAAGCTGGCTGCTATTGACATCTTGAGCTAATCTGTGCCCGTTGTTATTATGACCATAGTCAATGTTTAATTTATGGTTTAATAATACTTAACAGGTACAAACAGATGGGAGCCCATTGTACTTTTTGGTGCATATACTTACAGACACACAGTTTGTCTGGTTAAGGCCATACAAAACTGAGCTTCTTATTCATTAGAAGATCTTAGAAGGACAGTTGCAGTGTTTCATAAGGCCTCACTAAAGCCAGTGAAGGTCTATCTGCACACAACTCATCATGGCTGTTTGACAGTAGAAGAAGAAAAGTAGGATGAAAGCAACCATATATATCTTTATTGTGATGAGTAAGAGAGTCTATTTTCAAGGTTACCTGACAGTCCTCAGCAAAAAGATTGATTTCTCCTTGTGTATAATTTGACCACATTTTAATAATACTTTCCATGTCACATCAAAAACTTCTGGAAAAAAAAAACAATTTAAATTAATTTGTCCAATTCTAAAGACAAAGAAAAAGGGATCTAAAGTTTTATATTTATTCCTAAATCTTTTTCTTTCAAGACATCTGCCCATCCCATAATTTGTGGCAAGGACTCAAGTTTCAGTAAGACTGGATTTTAAGTCAGAGGTGTACATTTAAGTATAACTGTAAAAAATATCAGTAATACAGATACCAAAAATGACCAATAAAACAGGCAACAAAACTCGTATTCCTGCAAATTGTAGGACCCCTTCCAGAAACTTCAAGTAAGAGTGAGCAAGATTTTTTCTGACTAAAAACACAGAAGGTAAACCAGTCAGCCATGAAGATGTGGGGAGAATATTAGAAAAATAAAACTAGCTAAGGAAGAGAGAGACTGGAAACCAAAGGGGTAAAAGGAAAGTGACAGTGATAAAACTGACAATCAGTAAGCTTCAAAATGGGGCCAGAGTCTTGGAGACTTAACCAGCAGTCAGAATAGGACAAGAAAGCAGGAAAGCGAATGGATCTGGGGAACGATCAGAGGAAAACTGAGGAATAACTATGATAGCGCAAATAGGAACACTAAATAAAGAAGCTTGCAAACAAAGATTCTGGAAGGGACTCAATAGGCTAGGAGCAGGATTGTTCTGGAACTTAGGATCAGGACAGAAGCTGGGGAGGAAATGGCAGAACAGATTTCTGAAGGTAGGAGGTGTAGGATGTTTAGACCTCTTTCTAGGCTGAGGGAGAAGGAGAGAGACACAGGTTACAAGTTCTCCCTGCTTTTTTGTAAAAAACCAATTAGCTTCTACAGGGAACCAGGAGTGCTTATCCCTCAAGGCTCAGTACTTAAAACTTTTCATACCTCATCATCTTTGAAATACCAGTACTAGCTGTTACTAGGAATCCAACACGTGTTTGCAGGTGAATTGTTAGGTTTCAAAACTTTCTTAGGCAAACAGCCTTTAACACCCTTTCTGGAAGTGGGAAGGAGGAAGCATGAGCAAATTTTTCTGGAGTAACAGTCTCTTAAGAGTCCAAAGCAGACCTGTGTGATCTGCTTACAAAAGCAGTTTTGTATCCCAGAAATGAACTGCTTTCATTGTTTAAAAGTTGCCATTGTCAAAGGGCCCAAAATTAAGTTTTGTTTGTATGGAGCATTTTTTTGTCATGAGTTTCACTTGTAGAAGGGCATTGTCCAAATCCTTCATTATGACTTTTCTTAAAGATTGAATATTTTACTTTGAATTTGCAGAAATATCTAGTTTTGCTGGGCTTGTGGGTATTTACATCCATATTACATGTGTATTTGGAGGCCCAGGCCAGCATTCTGGAGCATTATTGTGCACACGAATGAGTAGAGTATTCCGGGGATACCAGGAACTAGTGAACCCTGGTTTCTGGTGGACTACTTGTTGTGATCAATTGACTTTAAAATTGAAGAATGTGCAAGCCCCACTAATAGCTGGGACAGTAACGATGACTCTTGCTAATAACATGTGAAGTCATTTTTCCCTGTAGTCCAGGGAAGATTTTCCTCTTTACCATGCTGCCTGTTTTCATAAAACATTGAAAATCATAATGATCTCCTCCTTGTCTGAATAAAGTAGGACTGGTATAGAATATGACGGCTGAGCAGCTGCATTGCCTGAGCCTCGTCTCCATAGGAAAGCGGGCTGAGAAGCCATGTCTTCTATTCAAAGGCTGTGACAGAAAGTGAGATGACACCCAGGACAGTTTTGCTTTTAAGGTAGACCACTGATCTTTTATAATATAAATGCCAAAATCTGATTTTGTATGGCACTGTTGATAAAACAATTACTACATTTTCACTAAAAGTACAACATAACAATTTCTGTCTGCTGAAAGTTTCAGGAATGAAGCTATGTATATTCAGTTAGTGACTTCAGCTTTCGCCGCTGTCTACCTAAAATACTGGTTCAAGAAAGAGGCAAAAAATGGAAGCAGTCTGGTAATCTCAGGTTATTTTTTCCCAACCCTCATTATAGGCTCAGAAAGATGCAGGATCCGTATGGAGATGCTTAAAAAAATTAGATTTGCCAGGTTTTCCATGAGGGTATGATAAGGCATCAGGTAAGACAGACATGCATGCATATTGTTATATTACAAATCTCTTTTCTTTAAGAGCTTTATTCCAGTCTTTTAAAAATATATATTTTTATAGTGCTCCTCAACAATTATACACTGCTTCTTAGTCTCCTAGAAAGAGGAATGAAAGGTGTCAGTTTTCAAAACTGGAATGTAAATGCTATTCAAAGGAAGATAAACTTATGGAAGGGGAAAAAAATGACATTTCTAAACTTCGATTAAGAAAAAAAACAGATAAGCAAAAGGATATAGTCAGATATGGATGATGATAAGGGTACAACATCCCTATTGACGTCTTAAAAAGATGATGTAAAAAAAAAAAAAATTACATTTATCATTTGTAGAACCTTACAGTGTCATAATATCTTGAGATTTTCTAATACCAAGCCTTTCCAATGTAAATCAATCATATTTAAATGGCTATTAAATAAAATTACAAGGGAAAGGCCTACAATCCAAGAGCTTTTTTATTGGGATGTTGTTCTGTTTCGATGACTAAATGAAGAACTTCATAGCAGGAAAGTTCACTTATGTCTGCTTACATGCGTTATTAGAAATTAATTCTTTGATACTCACTGTTAGTGATAGAATCAAAGAAATTAAGAGATGCTAATAGCCAGGGTTTTGCTCTGAAGAGCAGTCTATCACTGAAAACAAACTCAAAGACAGGTTTAAACTCACGTCTTAAGGTATTTGTCAAAGTAAATAGCACAGAGTGACATATTTAACTAATTCCTGATTAGAAAATAATACCTTTAAGAGAGAGTGGTAAGGAATAAGTAATGAAAACCGTTAGATGTTTACAGCAGACTGTTTCATAAAGACTGCCTGTTATGAAATTCTGAGAAGTAGTCCTAGAAGCAAAATTTGAAATGAGTGTGGGAAGCTCTCAGAGATACATAAACTGTAAACACATCGGTATGTAAGATGCATCAAACATTATATGTATAATATGGCATCAGTTTATTATGAATCTTTGCCCAGGATCACATGATCTCTATCTCCTTGCTTTATTAGATGACCCATGATTTATACTGGGACAATAGTTATGAACAAGAGGCTGCTAGTAAGGGCTGACCAAAAGTAAACATGATAGGAAAAAAAAAAAGTTAAGCTAAACAAAGTAACTGATTTCCTTTACATTCTTAGTAACATTCACTCCCCATGAGCAGCTAGTGTTAATCACCATTTCAGAAGTGATCTACCAGGAAAAAAAAACCACTAAAAACCAAAACATATTCCCATAACAACTTAAATGGCCTGTGGTATTAGGCCATTACTGCCTACAACCTCCAACGCACAAGGAACATTCAGCTGTACAGCAATGAACAGTACATGGCCAAGTATCTTGCAATCATATATGAATAAGAACAATTATAAAGCCTGTATATCTGGACTTGCTGTACTGCAAATCCATTTATTTTACAATGACTGTGTTTGTATTGGAATTATAAAGGTAATAACTGAAACACTCAGTCGGACAAAGGATCTGCAGGAAAAGTGCTGTCTGGCATTCTCAAACTGCTATTCAAATATCTGTGTCTAAACTAGAACATAAATTAATTGGACAAGTTTCAGCAAAATAAGTAAATAAATAAATATATAAAACCTCGTAAGGCTATAATAATAGTCCAAGTTCTTCTAAATTAATTTACTCCCAGTACTAATTTTTCAAATGACGCACATCACCATACAGAGTTTTCTGCTTTAATGCCACAACAGGAAGACCAGCTGAGATTCTAACGCAGAACCTCTGGATTCAGCAGGATGCATGCATAGTTCAGATTTGAGATCTTGAATCTAGATCTCAGGTCTTAATGAGAACTTATTAACTGAATTTACTTTTATGAGATATAACGCTATTACAAACCAATACTGTAGTCTGGTTTTCTTCACATTCTAGATTGTGCAGATTCTATTTATTTTTATTAATTTTTCCCAGACAGTGGATTTTAGACAGAAAGATGATGTATGACTGGCTCTGTTTCAATAATTAACTTAGTGATAATAACTATTACCAAAGAAAGTGAGAACTTTCTGTGTGTGTTGTCTAAGACAAGGTCCTGTAGTAGCACAGACAGCCTATACTGGGGAACACTTTGCAGGTCCCTAGTGGCTTTATACAGAGCCATCTCAGGTCCTGAAAGTAAAAGTTGTGTTTACATGACATTGTACCTGAGCTTAAGCATTTCCAAAACAACACTGCAGTTTACTGGTAGTGGCTGTGTTGTTTCTGCAACCAATTCATCTGAAACCCAGATGTGTTGTTTGCCAGCAATTCAGATGGCTGTGTTCGAACTTCAGGAGCGCAAAACTTCACTGTTCCCTGCCCAGTTATATCTTAATCATGTTCCCTTCCTTCCTATTGTAGGTAATCACTGCTCCCAAGCTTTTGATGACAAAACACAGAATAAAGTTTCCCAGCTTTTACAAACTGTTGTCACACTCACTTTACTTTCATCTTCCTTTCCCTCATTCAATTACTTTACGATCTGTAGTTGCTTGTTCTCTGCTTGATCTCTCCTCTGCTGTTCTTCCTCAGCTTCCCCTTAGAGAGATACTATTATGTCAGTAGAAAAGTGTTTGTATGAGTACATATTATCACCCTGCCTGCAGGAACATATAACTGAATAAAATCCACTTTATCAGCAACTTTTGCATCTGTACTAAGTAAAAAAGTTGGCCAATCAATAATTGTCTCCCTCTCCCTTGCTTCTCTCCCCTTTCTCTTTTTTAATCTCCTCCCTGTCTCTCTCCTTTTCAATACCAATTAAAATACTTGGAAAACTCTGTGTTTGGCAGTTTTGTTCTGCATAGCAGAGGTCAGGTTAAATTGCTTACGCAGTGTAGAAATCTCATGTTGCCCATCATTAGTCCAGGATGAAAGAGGGGGCAGGACCTATCCAATGGACCTTTAAGAAGGGAATAGACTTGTATGCCAATTATGACCTGTGTTACTCCCAGTCTTATTCTCCTTCTCTGCTTGCACGTATCATCTTAACTATGGCTGATCTTCCACATTTTTTCTCATTTTAGTGTCCTCTGGAAATCTGCAAGAACAGTTAATTGTTGCACCCAGATGTAAGACTGACAAAAGTAAGACTGTGGGTGAAAGGAGGATTTAGGAATGCAGGTTTTAAGTAAAAAAAAACAAAACAAACAGAACTGGAGCACAGAAAAACAATATGTGCAGAATTTTTTTCTCATTAGTCTCATATTTTTTGATACTAAAGAAACATATATGTATATGTTACAGAGTCTTATCATGCTCCAAACCTTTATCTGAACCAAATGAGGAATTACATCTGATAAAAGCAAGGATTTTTGTATAAATTACACCAAATTGCATGAATTAGAAGAGTCTGTAATCTTAATGAAGTTCAAGTACTACAAAAGATACTAAAAATGAAGACTGGGGTTGACTAACAGTTTTATTTTTAGTTTCTTGAGGCTTTACAAAAGGGCTTTCATTCACTTGACCGCTTTCTCTGTTTTTCCCAGATCCACTCCAGAGAACAGCTGTGCATGAAATAGGACTCTACACAACTAACTTTACTCACTGAACAAGAGCCTGGGCATGACCTTAGAGGTTGGAGGTTAAGGGCAATCAAAAGATAAATTCAGAATTTGGTTCTTAATCCTACTATTATTTCAAGATCTCTGGAGAAAGTGGTAGAGTTTCAAAAGGACAAACTGAAATATACTAAGACTTAAATACATTTTCATCTCTTGCAGGTAGAAGAGCTATTTCAAAAAGATTTCAATCCAGACTCTAGCCACCTAAGTACTGTTTTTTGGGGAAAAAAAACATGTTCTAAAAATACATCAGGTTTTTCTTATGCATCTTTCCAAAATATGAGGGTATATATATGTTTCATGTCAGGGAGTCTAAAATATACCATATTCTAAATTTGACCTGAAATTACAGTTTTGATCAATCTCAGTCTGAGCTTCTAATGAATAAATAGCTTGCTGAAAAGTATTTTACCAGTCCTGCTGGCACTGGGAAAGTATAGGTTTAAAATCAGAGGAGGTAATCAGAGAAGTTAATCTCTGTTCTAGTTGACAGTATCCAGTAAAAAGTAACAGTCTTGTTATCATATAATTTTAATCTGGATCTCTTAATCTGCTCTAGACTTCATGCCAACATTTAACTCGTAGTGTTAATCAAAATAAACAAACAAACAAACCACAAAAGAGAAAAAAAGACTATTCCCAAAAGAATTATTATATTTACTTCTTTCAGAATGGTCACTCCTGCAGGTGGTTTACAACAATTTCTTCCATCTAATGTCTGTCCTGCCTATTTGTGAGCCTCACTGTGCACCTTGTGCTTGCACAGACTAATATAGGAGGGTACCGTTCTCAGGAATTTCTAGTCACTGCCTTAATAAATAAATATAATTAACCATAATGGTTCCATGAAAGCCAGAAGAATTAGTCTCTCTCAATCTGAAAAATAGTAGCCTTCTCATCTCACTGTAATGCATATTTTTTAGCTTCATGTTTAGGCTCAAGCTACGAAGAATTACTCATTAATATTTTAAAGTATAAAGAAATATTAAGGTATATAAAAAAACAGGGATTTCCTGACTCTTCATACTCTAAGAATTGCCTACCAATTGAAGATCCCTTTACTCTTCTTTGACTTTCCTTGGAATAAATCTTTAGAAATTTTAATTGATTTGTGCCATACTGGAATAATTCAGGAGACTAAGGAATTGAGCTTGTAGTTGATTTAATTAATACACACATATAACACAGTATTGGAATCGAATTAATACGAAGCTTGTTACATAATTTGTGAATCACATATATGTATACGTCAAATCAAAGAAACCTCAGTGAGAGAACACAAAAGCATATTATGGTGTGGACATTTTCCTGTTCAAATGTTAATTTACAACCATCAGTTATCTAAAGCTTTAAAAAAAAAATAAAAAAAAAATTGCATAATATTTCTTAAAGCCTGCAAAGGAAATAATTCCCTCCTTGCCCCCTCCTTTGATTTCATCTTTCTCGATGAAACCAAACAGAAAATCTAAATGGAAAGTTTAAAAAGACAAGGATCTAAAATAAGGGGACCCTTATTCTACCCAGTAAAACAGTCTTAAGCACAAGAATCAGAACTACACTCTACCACGACACAGAAAATATTCAATAATATCAGCTATAGTTGTCATCAAAGTTCTGATTTGGGGTGGGGGTGCGGGTGTCTAATTATGGAAAAATAAATCAAAGGTGACCGGGAAATCAGGCACAAAAGTCAGGCAGGATTGGTTTGGAGGTTTTGGCTTGTTAGGGCTTTTTCACTTATAAGTATTATTTCTCTTCACTTATATAACTCCTTCTACATCCTAAAGAAAGATTTAATTTTTGGTATGGAGTACATGGTAACTTCTGTCTTCCATCAGAAATGTCAATCTACACAAAAACATGAGAGTAAGGAAGCCTTTGTGGTGAGGTGCCTCACCAAATCCCCTTTTTAGCAGGCAGGTGTAAGTGAGACTATGCAGCTGCTTCAAGCTTAAAACAGATCCCTTCATTTTGCATGGAATTTCCCAGCAGCTTCAACATCCTTATCAGTAGTAACCCTTGGAGTCAAGCCCTTCAGCCAGGGGATGACAGATTCTAAAAACAAAGAGATGATATTGTCATACCAGTAATGACCCTGTGAACAAAGCGCAAAATGGATGTGGGTTGCATTTTGAAGGGTGAGTGGGAACCAAGCTATGCAATTTTCTTCGGATTTCTTGAAGGGGGGGAACTGTGGGTTTGGGAAGTTTTTGGCCTCCTGTGTTCTTTTACTTAGCCTAGCTATCACGTGGTTGGTAAGAACATATTCTCTACACTAGCACTGCACAGAACCGCCTGTACTAGTACCAAATATTACTGTGTTCTCTGGGCAGTCCATCTTTAACCATTCTAATAGCCAACAGATAACGACCAGGTAAGGTGCCACTGAATTTGCACACTTGTGGTAGATTTGTGCCAGACAGAGGGAGAATAGAATGAAGAAAAGCAGCAGATATGGAACAAGAATTATGCTCTAAAGACCACTCTGGCACCAAGTCCTTCTTAAAAAGTGAGAACCAATTTTTGACACATTGGCTTAAAGAGTCTCATCATAAATTTTTTTTTTTTTTTTTTAAACTGATGTTTCAGTCAAATCACCAGTTTACTGTGCGTCTTTAAAAATTCAAATGGAAACAGAATGCTACCACAGACTAAGTACACAAGGAATGACATCACGTATCTTGATCCTTCCTAATATATTTCTGATTTAGTCAAATGCTCGTAACCACACACAGAATTTACCAGTGATTTTTTTTTAAATTGGTCACATGATCATATAGAGTAGTTTCTGCAAAATCATATATTATTTATTGTACCTATTTATTACATAGCACTTTAGATATATTTAATTACATGATATCATCCTTTTTCCATATAAAGTTTGGAATATTTCTTTTAATTCAGAAAGGTTGCTATTGATTAACTAAGAAGGAAAATTTTAAATTCTAATAAAAAGATCTGGGGCCTAATTTAGCAGTAGATGAAAGCAGTTATGTATCAATAACAGGCTCTTGTTATTGGAGAGCTTTCAGGTCATTAGGATTTTTACTTATATAAAGAAAAATGACAGATCAGGAGTAACAATAAGTACCATGGTCAAGACTAAAAGTGACTTCACAAGTCACAAGAAAATAATACTTGAATGATTTTTTTTTTCTTAATAGCTCCTAAAACCCACTGTAGATAGTTAAACCTTTAAACAGTCCGCAGTGTCTTTTGATTTTTAGGTTTTTTTGTTTTCAGTTGGGTTTTTTCCCTATATTAGAAGACAATTGAGTGTTCTATTTGATAAAAAGTTTCATATTGAGAACAACAATGACTGACATCAGTAAAAGTCATGCTTCTAACTCACTGAATATTATGGAAAATTTCTACACAGAAAGGATGTAAAACACTGGAACAGGCTGCCAGGGGAATTAGTGGAGTCAACATCCCTGGAAGTATTTAAAAGTCATATAGGTGTGGTGCTGAGGGACACTTTTAGTGGTGACCTGGCAGTGCTGGATTAACAGTTGGACTTGATGATCTTAAAAGCTTCTTCCTAGGAGAGCTAAGATTGCTTAGATTTCAAGGCCTGGCCAAGGCTTTTAGTTTCTCTTCTTTATTACAATACATTTCAGCTAGAGAATGTTTCTACTATAAACCTTTAATCTCAGGCTTCTCTAATTTTAGTAGGTTTGGATTCAAACCAGCAGAAACTGGATTTCAGAAGTCAGTATTTCTTCTACATAAAGAAAAGTTGTTACACCGATCATTTAAATATTTCACAAATTTACCATCAATCTCTTTGCAACATACCTATTAAAAATAGCACTCCAGTTGTTTTTTTCTTGTAAATGGATTTTGTTTACTTTATTTTACTATATTATAATTAACATGATGACAAAGTAGTTGCATTTCTTTTTATGTATGTGTACTTATATAACATTAAACTTTAATTTCAAGGACAAAAATTTTCTTTTTTACAGGGAGAAGCAAGCACTGAGATATGAATAAAAGTTGTAGAAGAGGTCAAGCCTCCATATAGACAGTTTCAAGTAAACTTTACACTTACTGAGTCACACAGTGTCACTAATAATAAGGGTATATGCAATTCTATAATTAAATATTTTCCTATGATTATTTGAAATCAATATAATTCAGATATTCAAAGCAAACCACTTAACTGCTGGTATAGAGGCAGAAGATGAACCAGAATCTTACAGTTTCTTTGACTCCTGTGTGCTGAGCAAAGACAACAACAAATTTCAGCTCTGTATTAGAGATCCAGAATTTATGTCACCAAATTTCAATTATCCAAGTGTCTTTCTTTTTCTTATATATCAAGAGTAGCAGTTTTAGAACTGCATAAATTTCTCTGCTCAGCTGGTCACTTCAAGTGTGAAGTGTCCATTTTGGAGAATTGAAAGGCATCCAAGGTCAGTAGTTTGTTTTATCGCATTTTAGGTTATAACTCCTGCATAAACGTGTGTCAGTTGACTCTATGCAAAAATTGCATTATCTATTATCCACTTCAACATGGCAATCCATATCCTACTGAATGAGTTATTTCTCATAGACAGTCATAGTTTACACATAGGTGTTTTGATCAAGGGCAAAGATTAGAATATTACTGGCTCCACACAGCAGCAGGAGATAGGCCCTGCCCTTCTTGCTGCCCATGTAATACTTAAGAGATATGTCTAAAAAGACATCAACCATTACACTTTCTTGTGATATACAGCATTATATGCCTACTAGTTTTGTGGTATGTCAAGGTCTGGTGAAGTTACTTCAATGTGTCTCTGCTATCCATTGAAGAAAAAAAAGATTGCGAACATCATTATTAGAAGGTGGAAAATCTACATGTTTATGAATAAAGGATTGATGTTGAAAATGAAAGTTTCTGTTTACTAATCACAACTTTCTTCCTGTGACTGGAATAGCTACAGAAGGAAAATACTGGAATGAACTTCTCAGCAAATGAGAGAATGCACCATTTGGCATAATGTTAATATTCCTGGCAGTTCTGAATCCTGCCTGAAACTTCAGGATTTTGTACAGACAACATTCTTCAAATCCTGCTATCTCACTTGAGAGAGGTGTCTCACTGACCTGACTGGCCGTCCACACAAAAACATTTCATATCTGGAAATGCTCTGTATAACTGAGATGGAGCCAGTGTTCACCTATTCATCCTCTAGAAATGGAATAATCCTAATATTAAAGCAAAATTATTCTACAACAAGCCCTCTACCTCTACTGAAACTCATGATATTTTTCTCTTTTGAACAGATATCTAACCATGGCACAGAAATTATGTGGCTCCAAAGAACATAAAGAACAAAAAACATTTAGAATATTTCTACATCAACCTGATCTTGCATTTTAAGCATTAATAGACTGTTTTAATTAAAACATCACCTACGACACTAAAGATAAGAAAGATAGAAAGCCAATAATGAAATACCCGACATGGAGGTGTCCTGGCTGGTTAGAGCTAGGGGAGAAATACTGTAGAAAATACTACCATTTACATAAATTAGCGTCTACATAGGTTATATTCACATAAAATGGAAGCATTATTCTTTTTACATGCTTTTTAAAAATAATAGAGGTGATTCTATTTGTTACGTGCTGTGAGAAGAGCTGTAAGGTCTCTCAAAGTCTGTTTTCAGCAACAGCAAAATTCAAACAAGTTTAGCATGACTCAACAGATAACTGGTTTCTATATATTAATTATATATATGACATTAATACTCTGGAGAAAGTATTCAACAGACAAGTATTTATTTACAATACATATTCTATTCTCCTCAGGGCCTTAAAATACCATACATTTTGGTTTAAAAATTTCAGTGGAATCAGACATATAAATTGATCAAGTAACCCAACATCCTTAAAGCTTGAAGATAAGTGGTCACTGCTGTTGAACTGGAAACATACCATAAGTGAAAACCCTCAGTACAGAAGAAAGAGAGGAGTGGAGAAAGGGTAGGGGGATTCAGCCAAGGTGTCCTCTCTGTTAGCCTGCCCGAAGAAAGGATATTTTGACTTTGCTACAGTAGTGGTATAAGTGCTGGGAAAGTAGTAATTCATCCTGTAAGTCAACAAGATTCTTTTGTGCTTGCAAGTCAGTGATCTTTTGCCTGTAAAGTCATCCAACATACATTTAACACTTTATGTGTAAGTATAGTAATAGAATTAATGTACAAGTTAAAGGGTACCACAAATTGGACTGAGTTTCCTAATTCTTATTCCTTGACACATATCCCTGACTTTGCATCCCGTTCACCAATACATAAAAGAAAATTACTTCAGTCCGAAGCATTTGTAAGTGCTGATCATGCTCCCTATGTTCCACATTTAACCTGCTTCATTTCAAGCTAGGCACACAGTTTCAGATGTATTTAGTTATCAAATTTAGGGGTATTTATAGTGAAAACCAGCGGTATTATGCATGAAAGTAACTACTTCAGTATGAAAAAAAAAACTGGAGATATTCACAAAATTGTGGGTTTGATAGTTCATTTCTCACTTGGTAGTCATATTGTTTGCTATCTATCTATCTCCCTTCATGAGCAAGTTCCTAGTAAGTAACTCCTCCACCTAAGAAAAAAATAAATCACAGAGTATTATAACTACCATCACAATCTATAAACATAGCATCAGTGTAATCCTGAGGTGTCCTAAATTTTTTTATTGTAAAAGGATATTAATTTTCTTGTAAACTTCAGAGGTCTATTAATTTGTTGCATGTACAACTGAATGAATTAACAACTTCAGTGAAATTAAAACATCGATTCAAGTTTTATCATGCATGTATGAACACAGACAACATTAAACATCATGACTTAAATTGGTCTAATACAGACATAAAATACAAAAAAGCTGTCTGCTGAAGAGATATCAATATAAGTCATCGCTGATGGTGAAATAACTATTAAGCCACTTAACTCATCAATATGCCTGACAAGAGATTAGTATAGAGCAGGGTCACTTGTAGACATGCTTTGACATTTTCTATAATTTTTCTGGTTTAGAAATTCACAGCTATTTTTCTACAAAAGGGATAAATACTTACAAAGCTTATTTAGAAGCCTTCAACCTTCTACTGTTTCCCATAAGCCTTCTCTGACATTTGACCTACCTCTCACAGGTCAGGACATTTTATCTGAGTTGGGCATAATTACAACTGACAGCAGCTCATAGTTTGTTTTTTTTCCTTAGTCTTAGTTGTAGAGAAAGAAGAACAGAGACAACAGATTAGAGGATTGTTCAGCAATCCAATTTGTGGCCCATTAAAGTCTTAAGCAATCTTTTTACTCTTACTAGATGGGCTCATTTATAAGTTTATCTCATGAAGACTTTGGTCACAAGGAGAGTCATGTGATAAGAAACTTAATAAAAAATTCTTAATGAATTACAGTCAGAAATCACTTCCATGGAATCTGATTCATTGTCAGGGAATCCAGTATGAGGGAGTAATGTTGGTAATTTTGTAGCTAGGCATTTTTAAATGTAATCCTAAAAGCAGTCAAACTCTTATGAAAACTTTCATTATACCTTTTTGTCTTCATAAGGGTGTCATCTCATCTTCAGGTGGTCTGCTAGAGATGGGTTCTGCCATTGCTAATTTGAAAAAAGAAAGTAAGCACAAATTCTCTGGTCTCATTGTCCAATTATCTCTTACAGACAGATCTTGTATTTAGGATTAAGTATGGCCCAAATAAAAAGCAAATTCATAAGACCTAGGCATCAAATTATCAAAACGAGCTGTAACAAAAGTTCCTGGTAGTTCTTTATTACAGGATAAATTTCCCCTTTTCTAGGAGAATTTTTTTTAGTTGTTTCTCCTTTAGATATTTATGTTTCAACATCCTCTAATCCTTACTGGTTTTGTTCTAGCAGAATCTCTTTATCATTAGATGAAGTTGTTTAAATAACAGTATGATTCATCTCTCAACAGCTATCCTGTATAAATCCCAAAAACTTCATTTTCATGAAAAGGAAACATTCACAAGTCTATTGCAGAAGGTTCTATTTAAACTATGTAAATGTGTACTAGCACAAGGGCCTCTCCAGTATCCTCCTACAGTCTCTTGCAGAACTGGTGCAATTACTGTCAGGTAGCCATCTCACTCTCTCCCCTCTCACCCCAGTTTTAGTAAAAAAAAAGTATCTCGCTCAGCCCAGAGAGAAGGCAAGTTCCAATCCTTTCATAAACTTCCTGCATCCAGAGAAACCCTGTTACCTGGCTTCTATCCTCTGAATTAAAAGGAAAAACATAAAATTTGCTTTTCCTGAGAAGGCCATACTGTATGAAAACCACATAAATGGTGCATGAAGTTGACTGTTTATTATTAGAGATATTTTCATGTAAGAGTTTGAGTCTCTGTTACTGAAATAGTTCAGAAAAGATGTCCTTTTTCCCATTAACACCATTACCAGACTCAGTTATCAGGGTACACTGGCAACATTAACTGGACTAGTGCCTAAAAAGTCACTACAAACTTCATACTGAGTGTGCCTTCAGCCTGAAGTTTGCAAATAGATTCCCAGTACTGTGGAAACACTACACATGTACCTACATCTTTCATCCCATTGCACCCACCTTATGTGCGCGCAGGTTGTATGCAGCCTTTCGTGCTCTGGGATTCAATCACAGTCCAGGATGAGATAGATAAGGATAGGACAGCATGCATTTAGCTTTGTCAGCATAACCACTAATCACTGAAAAACAGACAGATTGGAGCCTGTAGCTAGTTTTGATTGCCCTTGTCAAGTTAATAATGTAGACCTACAGCCTTAGTTCAGCAAGTGGTGGGGGTAGGTTTGGGTTTGGTTTTCAGTTATAGAATCATAGAATGATTTAGGTTGGAAGGGACCTCCTGGAGGTCATCTAGTCCAACCCCCCTGCAGTGAGCAGGGACATCCTCACCTAGATCAGGTTGCTCAGAGCTTTGTCAAGCCTCACCTGGTGTATCTCCAGGGATGGGGCCTCAACTCCCTCCCTGGGCAACCTGCTCCAGTGTTTCATTGTCCTCATGGTAAAGAACTTGTTCCTAATATCCAGCCTAAATCTGCCCTTCTCTAATTTAAAACCATTGCCCCTCATTCTATCACTACAGGCCTTTGTGAACAGTCCCTCTCCAGCCTTCCTGTAGGCCCCCTTCAGATACCAGAAGGTCACTATTAGGTCACCCTGGAGCCTTCTCTTCTCCAGGCTGAACAACCCCAGCTCTCTCAGCCTGTCTTCATAGGAGAGGTGTTCCNAGCCTGACTCCGTCCTCCTGACACTTGCCCTTTACATATTGATAAACATTAATGAGACCACCCCTCAGTCTCCTCTTCTCCAAGCTCAAGAGACCCAGTTCCCTCCTCTCCTCATAAGGGAGACGCTCCACTCCCTTAATAAGCTTAGTGGCTCTGCACTGGACTCTGTCCAGTAGTTCTCTGTCCTTCTTGAACTCGGGTGCCCAGAACTGGACACAGTACTCCAGGTGGGGCCTCACCAGCGCAGAGTAGAGGAGGAGGAGAACCTCCCTCGACCTACTGGCCACGCTCCTTCTAATGCATCCCAGGATGCCATTGGCCTTCCTGGCCGCCAGGGCGCATTGTTGGCTCATGGTCATCCTCTTGTCCACCAAGACTCCTAGGTCTTTTTCACCAGAGCTACTCTCCAATAGATCAGCCCCCAACCTGTACTGATCCATGGGGTTGTTCTTCCCCAGATGCAGAACTTTACACTTGCCCTTACTGAATTTCATTAAATTTCTCCCCGTCCAGCTCTCCAGCCTGTCTAGGTCACACTGGATGGCAGCACAGCCCTCCAGCGTGTCAGCGACTCCTCCCAGTTTTGTATTGTCAGCGAACCTGCTGAGGGTACACTCCATCCCCTCATCTAGGTCATTGATGAAGATATTAAACAGCATTGGACCTAGTACTGACCTCTGGGGGGACACCACTAGTCACAGGCCTCCTTTTGGATGACAGCCCATCCCTCTGGCTTATCAACAGCACCACTTAGTTTAGTGTCATCTGCATCTCTCTTTTTGACTCTGATTTAGATAAAGCCCAGGTTAACTGGGCAGCTACTTTATAACTATATTTAAGCATTAAGATTATTCATTTCACCCATAGATAATGTTTAATATGACCCGATTTGTTAACGACAGTAGGGTTTTCTACCTGAAAATCTCTCCTAAGTAAGCCACACAATTGCTGATAAATGACATGGTGCAACTGGAATGAGATATTTTGTAATGTTTTTATTAATAGGAAGAAACTATTTCACTACGGTGTGAATTAAATAAAAGCAGATCACATTGCATGAGGCAGCAGAAATAACATTTTCAATTACTGTTACACTACTATTCTGTACAATCCCATCTTTCACAGGCACACTTTTTGTCTAAAGTGCATAGAATAAAACGCTGTCATAAAATACACAATAATAACATTGTAAGACAGGTGTAAATAAAAAAAGAACAAAGGAATTTCAGTTGAATATTAAAATATTTTTTGTCATTGTAAGGATTAACGTTGTAAAGACAATATTTTCAACACATTACTGAATGTATTTTACAGTATTTTTAATATTAGAACTGTAATTTTAATGACATGTGTAGTTTTATACTGCTTTGATGCATTTACTATATAATTTCACCAAAGCTTTGACTACATTTCCTTGTTGACAAATACAACCAGTTAAGAAAACGGGAAACATTCACTAAATTGCAGTAAAATAAATGTGACTGAAGATGTAATGAATCATAACAAATGAAACATCTCACAAATCCATAACAGCTCATAAGTCTATAATGCATGTTCTATTTATCAAACTCTACATATTCATACTATTAAGTGAAACATCATACCCACTGTTCATGTATTCTGTTGGGGGTAAGGTTTAATATCACTGTTAGCACTGTAAGATATGAACACCTTAGTAATTTTAGAAGAAACTCATATTTTCTTTCTGTTTCTTACTAGGTGGGAAATTACTTGGGGCTTTTTGTATCTGTTGAACTACTGAAGTAGAGTTTCTTGGGAGTATTGCAGCTTGTTGCTGCTCTGATGAAATGTGCAAGTGAATTCAGGACTGAAATCCACCTCCAAATCCATCTTCGGAGTAGCACCTACCAGGGCTAGTAATTTCCCTTCTCCAGGAGCTGATAGGTGTCGATGATGATCACAGCCAAGACAGGTGTGTTAGCTTAGGGAGCTGAAGCTGTTTCCATGGAGACCTTTGAAAATCACAGCTAAAGCTTTAAATATGGGTTTATTACATACAGAGGAAAAACCGAGGGAGCTATCTAAGCTGGGCAGTAGGAAAAGCTAAGGATACTTGGGCAAGTGCTTAGATTCTGCTTTTCTAGCACACTTAGATAGCTAACTGAGGCAGAAAGAAGTACCTAACTCTTCTGAGCATTCACAGCTATACATCCTCCTTTGCAGACAGACAACTGAACAAGGCTATTTGAGGCATTTGGTGCAGCAATGCTGCTCTTCTTCCGTCCCAGAAACCAGCAGACAGAGAAATTACAGCACGTGTGCAATACACAGACCCCCACCTTCTCTGCTAGATGCAGCACACAAATTCAAAGCAGAAGTCACCCCTCCATAACTACTGCATTAATATTTTGGGGTATTTGTAAGTTCCTCTTCCGAACTTGCTTTTGCTTGTGGAAATTGGAGGTCTCCCAGAGGATGATCTACAATACCAGGCTACATTTACTTTTCCTTTCTCAAACCCACAGAAGTATAGGAGAAAGTTTTTGGAGCTCTGAATCCAGTTCCCTGCTGTTTCAGTTACCAAATCTTTTAATAACCTGTCAATCTCTGTCTTAACAGTGCTTAGAACTTTAATTCCTCATACTAGGAGGCAAAACTTTGTCACCCTAATGAGTTAAAAACTTTCAGATTTCCATCCTGTGTTTATTCCTGTCTGTTATTTACACTCAGTTTTTCACATCCCAATAGTGTCTCTCCCCTTAAGTAACTCCTTTTCGCTCTCCAGCATTCACTGCCCTGCATATTTTTACTTGGCAAACCTAAGCCTTCTTAGCCCCTTTTCTGCTAGGTTAAACAATGTAATCTTTTAGGTGAGAACAAGTAAGGTTAAAATAAACTAGAGTTGTTCTTCTTCCTCTTTTATTAAAAGCAAAATAATAACTTCCCTTCTTTTTTGCTGTTCCCACAGCTCCCCCTCCTGTTTTCATCTATTCAGGCCATTGGGAAAAGGCAATAGCACCTGAAGCAAACTCCATCACTGTCCCAGTATGGAAGTGAGTGTGAAATGCAATCTGTCAATACATGGTGAGTTTAATTATGCTAATACTCAATTAGGATCATGCAATTGAGGAGTGAAGACACCAGGCCAAACCCAGCCCTTTTGTTCACTTGTGAAACCACCAGGCCATATTCTGCTTTCCCACACCTGTAAATATTACTCCGGTTGAGAGTTTGTGCTGGTATGAGGGCAGAATTCACCCTCTGACCTAGCTATGTAGGCTCTCACACCTCTTGCAATTATCTTACATCTGTTCAAAAGAGAACTGACCTATATGTGGGCGAAGGTCTCTGCAAGCTGATGTATTCCCCCAGGAGAATGTCATGTCATGTCACATCATGTCATGTCACACTGGTGTGAGACACAGATGCAGGGTTGCTTTTATTGCAAGATCTTGTTAGAATTATTTTCTGTAAACTTATCTTTTACTGTAAAACCTAAAAATGCCAGGAACTTGCAAAATATTTTCATGGTTTCATGTTTAAAGCCACAATTTTCAAAGCCATATCTACTGTTTAGATGTCTGTTTTCAAGTAAAAGTGGAAAGAACTAGAAGTTCAAAACAAATTTGAAAAATTTCAAGGTAATATGTATTTTAAATGTTTTTTTTTAATGCTGTAAACGTACAGTTTTGAAGTGATTGATATAAAGAGATTAGTTTACATTTGCCTCCAATGCTTACAAGTGAATTATTGTACCTGTAAGTAAATACAAAGTCATTTCACAGCCTGTGATTTTGTGCTTTTTACATGCACCTGTATATCACAGTTTCCCATCTGATACAAAACATTTTAGAAATAATCCGTATTCATACATATAAACATCTATAGTGACGCAATAGCATTTCCCATTTAAGACTATTCTGCAAATCAGGATCTATCACCTTGAAAACTGAAACCTAATTTATAAATAGATAAATTATTTTAGGACCCTGATGTGAAAAAAATAAAATAAAATGAGAGAGAATAAGAAACTGAATACAAAAGGGAAGAGCCTAACTTAGCTGCAGACCTCCTCGATTTAACGTACCTGTATCAGCTTCCATTTCTGAAATTGAAAGCACTTCCCTGTTGCAGTATTTCTGGAGCCAGACTGTTCTCTGACAAGCTGTAGAGGATAGCAGGAGAACAAGCATCTAATTCAGTAATAAATATATTAGGGTATAAGACATTCTGCCTTCTGGAAATACCAGCAGTCCAGAGTTATCAGTTAAGTAACAAGCATCCCTAGCCATGTATCTAACATTTTTCTGCTTTAAGCCTATATGTATAAAAAAGAAAATGAAAAAAGCATTGTTATGAGCAAATTTTATTTTTTTTTTTAATCCATAGCATATGTACAACAATAAGCCAATGATCAGGAATACAACTGCGAATGTTCTTCGCTCCTATAGTTCCACTCCCTCATCTCACAGATGCATTCTGTCCTGCAACCTACAAATGCCACACATCACCAACACTGTCCCACCAACATCCATTGCAACACCCACACCAATCTATCCAGCACAATGATTGCCCTGTATTTATTATTTACTAGCTCCTCATACATCTCATTAAGTCTCAACAACACATTTCCTCTAGCCTGCCCCATCTACTACAGAAAAAACTACTTTTTCAGGATGCACTACACACCAACACTCTGCTTATCAGCAGATAAATAGGGATTTTGCAAATCTTGTTAAACAGTAGCTTATCTCCTTATAGAACACTGTGGGGAGTAGCCTGTCTGTAGCATTTTTGATTTCTGTAGCCTTTTCATACATTAAATGTGTTTCCACATTCCCCCTAATGAAATGGTGGAAGCCTTAGCAGTAAGGAGTAGAATCACAGGATCATAGAATCATAGAATCATTTTGGTTGTAAGAGAGCTTTAAGATCACCTTTAAGTTCATCTGTTAACCCAGCACTGCCAGGTCGTCACTAAGCCATTTCCCTTAGCACCACATCGACAGGTCTTTTAAATACCTACATGGATGATGACTCCAACACTTCCCTGAGCAGCCTGTTCCAGTGCTCTGCAACACTTTTGGTGAAGAATTTTTGTCTAATATCCAATCTAAACTTCCCCTGGCAAGTTCTTGGTGTCGTTGAGGTTACATACAATATGGACATGTTTGCCACCACTGGTTTGACATCAGAAGAATCTGGAGAAAACATCAATTCAGACCCAGAAAAAATATCTCTGATAAGACAGTATAGAAAAAAGGCCATAGAAAGGCAGGTCAAGAAGTCCCCGTGGAGGAATCAGAATAGCAAAAAGTCAGACAGACATAAAGTAGGAAAGGTGAGTCCAAGAGAGTCCTATGTTTGATGGTCTGAAGTAATCATACAGCTTCAAGTGTATTGTTTTTAGTATCTGGAAGACTCTTAGATTCTTCACATTCACAGGATTCATAGATATTACCTGGTAAGTTAAGATGAAAGATTTTAGAAGCCTAAAAAAGGCTCACACAGAAAGCTTACACAGAGAGGGTACTAAGAAACTATTCTGCTCTGGTTTTCTCTGTCCTGCCATAGTCAAGAGGAAGAGATAAGGACACTCATGTCCCAGTTCAACCCATCTAGCTGAGACAGGTGTCTAATTGCCTCAGACAGGTATCTAATTGCCTTAGACAGACAGGATCTGGGTCCACTGCCTATGAGACACCTATCCTTAGGTAGGTGCACAGCTTTTCGTGACTGATATGAGGACATGAATCCTATGCTATGGGGCGTAAATTTCCTCAAGGCATTGTGAATCCTATGTAACTAACTCCTATTGAAATCCATGGGAGCTAGGCACGTTAGTAGCTGAGGACCTCAAACACTAAATGTACATTAAGGTGAAATAGAACAGAAGTTACAAAATTATAACATCAAATATTGGGCAAGTACTGCTCCAGTACTACTGATGAAATTCTTGCTTTACCTGGAAATGTTTCCAAAGCATCCTATTTGGGAATAACCAAGTACAGAAATGAAAGAGACCCTAAATGTACTGTGTAGAAATGCAGAATTCAGATTTCTTTTTTTTTCCTTTTTCCATCTGAGCCATTTAATACACATATATCATAAACACAATACATTGAAGCATTGCCAACCTTCCAGACATTCCTGAGTTCCAAATAGCTATGCTATTTGCTAATATAGACTTCTTGTTCAGGAGAAGTCTTTGGCCTGCTTAGTTGACAATTCATCACTGTTGGAAGTATATCATCCCTGTCTAATGAATACTAAGTACATATGAATAAATCTTTTTTATAAATAAATAGAATATACAAGCAGCAATCCTTGATCTAAATGTTAAAATACAGAAAACTTTTTGTGGTCACAGTGCAATATTTCTAGGTTAAGGTCTGACATTAAATTGGCATTAAAGTTTACTATTTCAGGTAAATCATCTGTCAATGAAAAGCAAATAAATAATATTTTACTTCCTAGGTTAAGCAGAGTTCATGAAGCTGAAATAATACTAATTGCTTGCTTTCTCAAAAAGCTTTTGCAAAGAAGAGAAAGAGAAAGAATGGTGGTGTGGATGGAAAAGAATTTGACAACTATCCATCACTCATTACACATCTAGCCTCTAAAAAATAGGAGGTTGATGATGATAACCTACATAACGATGCTGCTTAAGACTTCCTCCTGTGCACAGATATACTCAAAGAAACATTTTAACTCCAGCTTCCACCTTAATAGCAGAACATCTTATTGCCTTGCAGGTGCCCACAGAACAGTTGTGAGGCAGGGGAAGAAACAGTTCTCAGCCCGGTAAAAGCCACTTAAATTGATGTCATTCCAAGCAAAATTTAGACAGCTAGTAGGAAAGATTTATTTCAGAGAGCCAAGAAAGCAGACAGCCTCATCAAGGGAGAAGCATATAAACGCTGCTGGCACTTATATGATCTCAGATTACTCGCACTGCCAGACTAAGAAACTGCTGATTGCAAATTATCATCTCTGCTCTTTCTATCCAAATAGGAAGGGTTCAGCAGCATTTAGGGTTTGGCGGTTGCCAATGGACTGGTGATATGCATAACACACACCAATCCAGCAGCTTGTAGGAGTAGTAGTCATATCATCAAACAAGAAATAAAAAATCATGGGCAGAGAAAAGTGGGGGAATATTGAAAAATATTTGTATTTTTCTCCTAGTAGAGATCCCAAGTAAGGAAGAGCAAATTAAAATCATGAAAGATAAATCACTGGCAACTTTTCTGACAGTGGCATATGTGCAGTTCAGCAATCTGTTCTCTCAGAGAAATGGACACGGGTTTGACAAGCGACTGGCACAAATACCTCTGGAATTATTGTGGCAGAGCAGTATAATAGGCATCAAGGGAGGATTTATTGCAAGATGATACCTAAAAAACTAGGAAGGCTACAGTATGGAAAGACTGCATCCAGTAACCTTTTCTGAGCAGTGTAGAGAACGAAACCTGAGGCAAGGTCAGAAGTTTTAACATCTTCCAAAATAGACAATACTTACAGACTGTTCAATTATCTTCTCTGCTTGCCCACACGTCACAAACTACAGCATTCCACCTAATGACAACTTGTAGAATTAAAACATATATAACTATCATATCTTATTTCAAACTTGATTTGACATGGTGTAGGTGTTTAGAAAGTAAGATGCAATAAGACGAACAGGATATGAAGATACAGTCACTACCCAAAGCCTGTAGTAGCCACAATGCCAAGATTTCCACAAAACATGGGTCATTTATTTGCTGACTTCTCACATGTGATTTTTTAACATATTGTAAAAGTAATGCAAAAAGTAATGCTCAAATACTCACAGTACAAGCCATTGAGACTTTACATAAAATGTAGGGACTTATCTGAAACTCCCTAAAGGGAATGGGACACTTTTCTTTCATTACAGAGGGATTTTTATCTATTACATATACACAATGTTGCATATAGGCACAGATCCTATAACTGTATTCTCTTGTTGATGAACTATTTTCATGAAAAAGTAATTTAAGAAGTGCTACTCCAGTAGTACCACTCCTCTGTACCAGGTAGAATTTCTTCTGTGAACATATGAGAGAGACCTCAGAATTTATCAAGGGAAGGAGCATAAAAATTAATTTTCCATAATGAGGACTAGAAAAAATGCAGGCAGTTGGCCTAAAAATCAACCGGCTTTCTTTATGGAAAGTAACTATTTTATGACTTCAGAATAACACCATTCACATGCAAAACTCAACTTTGATTTACTCCACATCACACAGTAATAATCTTCACACCACTCACCTAGGAAGCACAACATTTACAGCCAACAGTAGAAGTGGTATTCTGCCCACCCAGCCTCTTCAATTGAAAACAACTTCAGGGGTTTCCAAGATGTGGGTGGTTTTTTCTCTCCTTTTAGTTTTCATTGTCTTTTCCTACTTTAAATAAAACAATGGATTCACATATGTTAATGCATCTGAATAGATACATGTTTAAGATCTAAAAGCACGGATGATATTGGAGGTAAGCAAATTTTGAGGCTTAATTTGTGGTTTGAAGGTTTTTGTACAGTCAAGCTGCTTTCAGAAGCCAGCATTGGTCCCAAGAAGTGAAAACTCCAGAGTATTCACAGGCATGGGGAAAGATTTTTATCTCTATGTAGATTGACTTAAGATCTATGCTGTAGTTTTGCCAGATTCCCAGCATGTGGTTGGTATGCAACGACACATCTGCTCCAACTGAACAGAAAGGAAGGTAATGCATGAAATGGTTTTATCTTGGTTGCTGCCTCAAAATTCTTTCAACATCACCCTTTTCTGGAACAGAAACAGAAACTGGCTGGGGGTAGAGATACGGAATTTAGGGGAAGGATATCCAAGTTAGTGAAGGTAAAAATATACATGCAAAATGGCTTTACTATCTGGCATACATTGAACTTGAATATGTCAGACACGAAACATTTTAGGAAAGAAAATTATTTCTCTCTCCAAATGACTCTCCTTTTGTTCTTTTTCATTTAATTTTCCAATGCCTTTACAATGACAAGCCTATAGCCAGCATCCTCAGCACATAGCCACTGTAGCTTCAGCTTTCCCTCAGAGGACATGTAGTATAATCACTAAAATGACATGCAGAAGAACTATAAAAGCTCCATCTCTGTTTTGTTACTGCAATGAATTTTCTGATAAACTATATTTATATAAAGTAGTTTTTCTGTGCTCTCATGCTTCTGTAAAATGGATGAAAATTTAATTTCATTTTAGTGCCTGGATGTTCAAATAAGAGTCTTCCAAGTAAAAAACAGAAACGCAAACCAGACAATCTGTGTTCTAAATTGATCATAAAGCACTAAAATGAAGGGGGAAGAAAAAAGAACCACTAAAACAAACAACCAAACCAATGTTTCCCAGAGTGCAGAAAGTTATGCAATTTGGCCAAAGTAGCATAAAAATCTAGGAACTGAATACAGATTGATTGCTTGAAGGCCAGCTGAGTGCCCATGTCTTATTGTGGCAGATGCACCCACCTCAGTAGAGGCTGAAACTTCTTGACTGCTGGAAGTGTGAGTTAAAACTCAAAGCTATAGTTTTGGGGTAAAGCAGCTGAGCCATATGGTGACTAGTCACACATACTTCTTGGTCAAGGGATAGGAAAAGCAGGCTCGTTTCAAGCACTTGCTTTGTCTGTTTTGAAACATTCTGTGACATTTATCCACTAGCTAAAAGCCCTGATACACTTACAAGGATATTGTGATATTAAATGAATCTATATAACTAAGAGAGATAAAAGGAGGTATAGAAATGTTGCAAAATACATTAAATTCAGCCTTAAGCAAAGACTTGGATACAAATCTCTGTGGCACAGAATCCCCACAAATCCCACATAAAGAGACCTTGGTGTTCCACTACCATTCTCCCCATGGGAAAATCTTGACAGTCCAATGAATCCTTGAGGCAGAACAGACTTACTAGTGAAGAAAGGACCCCAATACAGAGAAACACATCCTCATTTTGTGCATCAATGTATCCTCTCCTTCTAGGTAGATAAAGTCCATTACAGTTAAATGCTGTCTGAATTCCAGTTTTCTGAATGCCCTGCGTCATATATCATCATAGCTTGTAAGCATTAATTTATGAACAAAGAAATAGACTTCATTGCATAAAGAAAAATGCATTCATTGTTAATGCTCTAAATACTGAAACTAATGGAAATTCATGTTGGCCTAGAAAATAAACTTTACCTCTGATTTTTGTTTCAAATTAATCAGTTTTGAGCAACCAAATGCACAGGAGATTTGTCAAAAGAAATCAGGAGGTGGCGATTTTTGCTCACAACTCGCAGACCTGCAATTGTATAAAGTATTGTTATGAAGCTACTAAAACAAGTCCTCTATAATTCACTCATGGATCTAATTATTCTTCAGTTCTCTCCACATTGACTCCACTCGTCTCATAGCATCTTCTCTTTCTGTCGTCGTGCGCTATGCTATCATTGCAGCTTTGATCTAAGAAATAGCTGACTAGTATTTCATTTCATTTTATCAATTCTCAACTGATTCTTAAATGTCAGTTTAAGAATTAACAGTCTCACCTGTATTTTTCAGCTTCCTCATCAGTATTTTGGGTTTTTTTCAGACTATAATAATTTAATTTTGGGAGACATTTTCACACGTAAAATACTTTCACACAAAATGCAATTCGTTGCATTTCAGTGATGTTTAAGAAATACTGAAATATGCTACAAATCATCCGCAGATATCTTATTACTGCTTAGTTAACCATATGTCAAATCATTCATTTTCATCTCAACTTGGTAAATTCGGCAGAATAAAGCTGTTGAAATGTATGTTCTTATATCAACTGTACACTAAATAATTTGGAGATCAAATGTACAAAGACAACAGAATTAAAAGAATACATTTGTTATGTCACCATAGATCAGTTAATAATGTAGATGTCTAATTATGTAATTAGATTTAGCATTCAGATGCCACACAAGATTAAATTAATTACAAAATGGATTTGAAAATCTATCCTGGAAAAGGTAAGCTTTTATTATGGAGCTGCCCTATTTATATTTCAAAAACTGTAAATGAAGATATAAAGCATTTAAGATACCACTAAATGCAAATTAATGGAAAAATACTTTGTGTGTGTTTCTTTTTAACAGAAACATACTCATACATCAAATTTAGAGTCCGTTACTTTGTCTAGTAGAGAGTAGTAATAATGAAGCTAATGCAGAATTCTAATTGTATCTGGAATAGGATATGACGAAAAGCAAACAATGTTGTACTAAATAATTGTAGCCTGCTCTAAAGAAAAGTAAATATCCCAGCTGGACAAGAAAATACACTGCATTTTTGTGATAATGACCTAGCAAATATGTATGGTGATACTGATTAAAGCATGAAAGAACTATTTCAAGTCATGTAACTCAGTCATAAATCAAAATCATAACTTGTCTGAACTCAAATAATCAGCATGAAAAAAAAAATAAGATTGATTGCCTGATTTCACACCAGTATTTCAAAATGACCAGGAAAATCTTCAAACTCTGATCAGAACTTGAACTCAATCCATTATAAAAAAAAGACTGGTGATACCAAGAGCCTGATAGAGTCTATGTTTTGTTAATAGATACTGGAAAAAAAAAGGGGTGCAAAACTGTAGAGTAGAAACACATTTCACTCAGTGAGAAATCAAGTGATTCTTTACACACATGATGCATCAAATTCAAAACCTATTAGAAGTTAGAGGGGAAACTTGCACTGATCTCAGCATGCTTTGGATTAAGTACTATCAGGTTCCCTCAAGAATCATAAAATAATTATTTTACAATTGTTAGCTTAGAGTAATGGCACTGGACTGAATGGTGCATGGCTACTGCCTCAGTATGGGCTGTGCAGAAGCAGGACTTTGCCTGCAGCAATCTGAAATGGCTCCATAGACCTAGCTACTAAAACTACAACTGATTCCTAGATGAAGCTTCAACTAGTCAGAGAAGACTTCCTTTCTATCCTTGAGTGTCCCAGAAAGGAATCCAGAAAGCACATCCCCTGGGATGGGTTCAGCAAGAGATTCCTCTCTCTTCTCATTTCCCACTTCCCTAAGTTAGGCCCCTGAGAAGTTCTAATTATTTATAAGGTTAATAGCTCAAGGTACTCAGAAGCAGAAACTAGCTGTTTTGATTAATGAATAAAAATCAGTGACATTTTAAGATCTAATCAAATGATAAAGATTCCCCATGATTTCACTGGGTATTGAAATAGCACTAAAATAAATATCTGAACTGAAAGAAGGCTAAGGCAGGTGGATGGCAGATTTATGACTTTTCTGACATTCATAGTACCACATCTAATCCAAGGAAGTTTCAGAATCGCAGAAATGATGGTTACAAGTCATGTAGCCCAACCTGTTTCCTGAAATGGGACTAATGGTAACTAGATCAGGTTGACTACAGCTTTGGCTGAGTTCTCTGAGACAGATATGCATTTCCTTAGTGGTGAAATTTTTTTCAGTCTAAACTTTCTAAAAGCAATTTAGGCTCATTCCTGTAACAAGCAGTATGCTGATCCAAAACAAGTGTGACAGGGTGTTGTCTAAAGAGGGAGTTGTATTTGAGTTGTGTTTCTGTACAACACTCGCCTTTCCCTCACAACAGTTCTGCATGTGGCAATGAAGGCTACTATGCGCGGCAATAACAAGCCAACAAAACCAAATTTCTAAACTATTTTTACCAATTCACTTTACTGAACAACACAATGGGGAGAGGGTGTATCTGCTTCTTCCCTGCTCTTGCTGTTAATCACTGCAATCTGGAGTATGGAGGAAGCAGGTTTACAATTCGTATTTGTTTAGGCTTAGTTCTGGGTGACCTATAGAAGATAGGAGATATTTGTTTCTCTGCAAGGATGTAAAGCGTAAGCTCCAAGTGAGTTCACAGCAAATTTCACTCCATTTCAGTACCTGAGTATAAAGAGCCTGTTTAATACCAATTTGCACATGTTCCAGTTGGGGAGGTTTCCTTATTAGAGGAGATGGTCTTCATTCTTTGTATAATTTACATACTTAAAAAAATATAGCTTGCATTATTTTTTTATACTTTTCTTATTAAAAAAAAGGTCTAAATAAAAAAGAGTATAAATAATGCTCTAAATAAACAAAAAATAATAATAGTCAAACATAAATAATAGTCTAAATAAGCAAAGATAATTGCTGCTGACTGAAAATCTCTCAGCAGTATAATTTTCTACAAAAACATCTGTTCATGAAGTTTTAATTGAATTTTACTTTTTAGAAGAACACATTGACTTGACAAAATTTTCAATGAAAACCTTTAAAACAAAATATGACTGTCATTCTTTATTGAGGCTAAGTGCTTCTTTTCAATCTTTATATTAACCTTATATATACTGCATTGTCATACAGTAAAAGTCAAAAATAATCAAAATTATACATTTCAAATGTCTTTAACTGCTTTGATTCAAAAAGTAACACAGTCAAACAACATGTTGTGAGATCGCCAAGCTGAGAGGGGAGTGGGAGCTCCTGCTTCCCTTTGATTCATAATGCAATTAATTTTTAGAATGTCAGAATTTCTCTGCAAACAGAAATGCCAGGTCCTGACCAGCTGGGCTGATTAGAGCAACAATATTTATTTCTGTAGTTTACTGTCTGATTTTACTATCTTTTGAGTGTCAGAGTGACACATATGAATAAATGATCAGAAAAGGTCATTCAAAATCAGTTAAAGTTTAAAAAAAAATCTGCACAGTTATAGCTGAGAACGTGCATCTTCTATAGTCTCATCAGTTGTATGTTTACCTTGACTTCTGCTCATACACACACGCACTCCCACCAATATGGAGCTGGCCACCTGCCAACACAAGAAATACAGAAGAGCACAAAAGGACCTGTTACACAATAAGTACTGCCAGATGCTCACATGCTGTAAATTTAATTCAGAATGTAGCTTTTTGTCAAATTTATGTTTGTTTTTTTTTAAAAAAGGGGAAAAAAAAAAAGGTGAGTCTTCTTCTGTTGAATTTAACACCTAAAATGTTAATGGCCAGAACTAGTGTTATGTGATATGTTAGGTGATTTTAATTTCCCAAGTCGACATATTCAGAGTGGCAGAAAACGATGACACAATTAAGATGCAAACGAAAACCGGGGCTGTTTAAGACCAGCAAAAACGTGACCCCTGTGGAACAGCGTGTAGCTGAGCGCTGGCACTTTCAGTGTAAGAATACTAAGGTATCTTGCTACTACTCTCCAAAGCTGAGATGGAGCTTGAGTCCTGCCCAGCTGCCTTTACACTGCTGTTTAAGTGGTGACATTAAAACCAGCTGTGAGTTGCTTCCAGCTGCTCTTTGTGGAGCACCTCTGTGGACTGGTCAGGTACAACCAGTCCTTGTTGCCACTGACTACTAACAATAATCTTTCTCTGTTCAGCTCTACTGAGCAAAGTTTTGTTATTCTTAACACCAAGCAGTATCTTTAAGTTCCCCAAATTGTAAATCTCCTTCAGTATGTCAGGATTACCACGCCATCTAGCACATCCTATTAGCACGTCATGCTTAAGCTAGTGTGTTGGAAAGTAAGTCACAAATTCTTGCCTCTGTTTTTTTCTCTCACCATTCTGCTGCTCCGGCTTGTTCTCTCACTCAGGTACAAACAGTCACAGTCCTCCAGCTCTGTCTCACTCGCCAGTGCTATCTCTGTCTGGTTCCTGCTTATTGCTGTAGAAAAGCTACTTTAGGCAGACCACAAGATATCAGGTGCACATTCAGCCAACCCAAGTGAATTTAGAACCCCTGGAAGAAGCTTGGACAGTTCTTAGTACCTGATATAAAACAGAGTAGCAGCCAAAGTACACTGTGAATTTTTCATCAGAAATAATCCTAAAACCATAGCACAGGGAGGACCAGACTATCTGTTTATGCAGACTTACTGGATATTTTGCAATACAGAGATCCAAACCATTTAAACTAGCACCATTGACCTCTATGCCAAAAAAAGATCTACCATTCTAAACAGAGAGATACTTAAAATTGTCATAGGAAAACTTAGCCTTAGTGGTATTTTTGAAATACCTACCTGTCTCGTGAACTCTCCTAACCCAGTGATGTGAAACCTGGCATTTTCTGAGGATCAGCATTTCACTAAGTCATGGTCAAACTTCTTTATGGAGGTGAAAAATTACGTATATAAGAAAGCTTCACATTAAAAGCATTTTCCTGAGTTGAAAAATATGGTCTTCCTCAGCTTCAGACAGTTCAGAACTCATCCTTCCACTCCCATAATCACATATGTAAGGAAAGCTTCCTTGAGCTCCAGTCTCCAAGTTATCCTTGATAAGAATGCTCTTCGCATCCCATATTGAAAGGAGGTCAGTTTTCAGCCATGACTAAAAGAAATGTCAGACAGAGAGACGAAACAAATAGGTGATATTTGTATAGCATGATGGAGAAGAAGCCTGAGTTCTGTCCCTAAATTTCAAAAGCACTTTAATACTCTATTGGGCCAGGAGCCAAACCTACCTCTCACTGCTGTTATCCAGCAGGAGAACTGGAACTCTTTTCCCAGAAGAAGGGGTGGTTAGGGCTTTCTAACAGGAAACAAAATGGCAGGGTTCAAATTTCTTCAGACTGAGGTAGACTTAGAGATGAAGTTTCCTTTTTCCAGGGCAAATGCTGTGATTACTCAACAATTAGGGAAATGGCAAGCACTACACATTGCTCTGACTGCCTTTCTGAATTAATTCAGATCTGTCAGCACTTGTTAGACAAGCTCAGCTAACAGTTACCAGATCAAACTCCCGGGTACACCTGGGCAAAGAGGTATCTTGCATTAGAGCGGGGTGTCTTACTCCTTTGCCTAGGATTCATCTGAATGTGGATGGTAGCCTAAATATATGTGCTTAAGGAGATTTTAGGTTGGCTAGCCAATACAGTGTGTATTAATAATGAGGAGTCCAAAGGACCCTCATGACCCCTCTTCTATGGAGGGACTGGGGAAGACTATACACGTCCAACAAGTATAAGCAGTTGGCCTGCCGTCTGAGCCAGTGGAAGACAATCCAGGTGAGACTGAAAGGCAGGACAGTCACTTTCCCACAGCACTAAGCCCTCTCTATCACGTCCTGCACCTCAGCAGAGCTCAGCACTGCATTTTCCTCCTTGTATCACTTCCATGTCAGCACTGCCTTGCATCCGAACAGCCTGGGGTACTTTGTTCACACCTGTCTGCAAACTATCTGACATTCAAACTAGTTGTATAATAGTGTATAATAACTCTCAACCAGTAGTGAAAAAGAATCCATTCCATGGTCCAAATGGACTATTTCACAGCCATTTTCCTTGCTTTATGTACAAATGACCCGGGCACAGAAATAAAAGTGTATTCACTCTTCTTTTTTTTTTAAAAAAAAAGAACGAAACCAAAAAAAAACCAAACAAAACCAAACAAACCAAAAACCTGGTACTGAGTTTATATCTGTTCAAGGACAGCATTAACTTTTACACAGTTATTTACGTGAATACTTTCAATTACTGCTGGATCTCCCATAGAAAAAGCTGCCTTCTTCTTAAGTAATGAGTGGGTACAGGAATTATTTGTGGGTTACTGAACACATCTCTAATCATTAGTCTAACATTCATTTCAGAAGAGGTTGATTATATTAACAATCTAACCATCACAAGAGACCTAGAAATGTAGTAGTCTTTTTGGGTTTTTAAAAAATAAACTCACAGCACAAAATAAAACAAATGTAAAAACATACATCCTGGTTTTGTACAAGAGTGCTATCTTAAAGGATATCTGAAGAAGACAAATGTTTCCTTAATATCAACTCATGTGAAGGAAAATCTGCAATCATTTTTGTGTACTTCTGGATGCAATACTCATTGGAAGAAAAAAAACAAACAGAAAAATCATACTGACAGTGCAATATATTAAGTGGATTTTGATTTGTTTCATATACACCTTTCTTCTTTTTTTCATTGCTCTTTAGCATCTTGCATACAAAGACGGAAATGCACGTGTTTGCAGCATGTCACAAGTTCCGCTTTACTACAAAGCTTATTCACCAACCTATATCCACATAAAGCACACTTATTGATTTCTAATATTAAAGACATAGGTGATATCAACAATTCTATACAGTGAATCTCTTGAGATAATGTACTCTCGTGAAGCCTTCTATTCAAGAGTTTCACCTCTATCACACTGGGGTTAACACAGAAGGTTGTTTTCAACTGTATGTCACTAACTCCATTCTACTGTCTTCATGTCGAAATAAATGAAAAACAAGTCCTGTGAAAGTATTAACAAATTGGTAAGATAATTTGTAAGCTGTAGAAAACTGTCCTTTCTTTACTAGCTTCCCCAGCCTCTACAGTTTCTCCTCGGATTGAATCAGACCATTTGCAGCAAATACAGATTACACTTTCCCAGATGTCCCTGCTTAAGTACTACCTTTCCAATATATTATGTAAATTGTCATTAGAGCTAATGAACCTATTTGCTGCAAATAACATGCTGATTGGATTTGGCACCTTTTCCATTAATGACTCAGCCAGGAACCAAAAGTGACCTTTATGGATTTATTTATTACACATGATTTCCACTCTAAATAGTTCGATTTTTCGAATTTTCTTTTAGTGTTCTTCGTTATCTCATCAGTGCTTTTACAGCACCAGTAACCTTACATAGGACTACACTTTTTTCTAAAAGTTGAATCATGACCATATGCAAAAGTACCCCTAACTTAAAATTGCCATTTAAATTACTTTCTGTAGGGAATATGGAGTATAAGTTTTATATAAACAATGAATTTCCTTGATGTTTAAATTTTTAACTCTCTAAAAACTGAGTGCAAAGAATGTATGGATGAATAAGCTCCCTACATACGTTACAGAAAGCTGGAGGCCTGTAATCTAAAATAAACAGTTTAATAAAAAAAAGGCTTTATCTTAACTGCCTGTTATAGTCATAGTAAAAATCTTTCAGATAATTACTCAGGACTTTAACAAATAGAACCACATATAAATTTGACCCTTTGATAAGGAAATGAAATGCTGCATGCTACAGATATGAAGAACATGCGCTCTTTGTTTTGTGTTACGGTGTGAATGAAAGTCACAGTACAGCCACCTTCTCAGAAGTAGCCAGAGGTGGACTATCCTGGGGCAGGGGGGCACAAGGCAGGTAACAGGGTTATTATGGACCACTCTTTTTTCCTCCAGCTTATGTGTGATACACCTTTAAAAGGAATGGCTATTTGTTATATTGAATATGTTGTTAGAGTGACCATCAACTAAGTATTTTAAAAGGTGATATGTGCCTTTTCCAGAATTTAACCTGTAGCCTCACAGAAGCAAGAGTCTGTCTAAACCATTTTTCCCTAAAAGTATCTTAAAGAGTCCACATTGATACAGTAATCACTTGCATACTGAGGACTTCATTTTTAAAAGAGCAAAACCATGAGAATTTAACACTAACACAAGAAGTCCCCCACGAGAACACTAACTCAACCATATTAGTCATTCAAAAATTGCAATCGGTTATTAATCAGTAAAAGCCTTCATGTTGACCTGAGGAACTTCAGTTTGCCTCTCTATGGGCCCTGTCACGAATTGAAAAGCAAAAATGTCCACAGATGTTAGGTTTGTGTGACTTACAGCAGACATATTGCACGTACATTTCACAATCCTACTAACTTTGTTGTGACTATGAAAGAGAATATCATTATGGCACGAATAAGAAATTAGACCAAAACACATAGGCAATTCAATATAGCTTTTTTCTGAGTACCGCAGTTTGAATTACGCGTTACTTTATCTTGTACATACCAAGGTGCAGAGCTTTCCCTTTGTCTTTTTGTGTTGTGCAAGCTAGACTGATCTTCATGCAACTCTCAATGGCTATCCTCTGATTTGGAGAGAATATTTTAACAGTTTTTACTTCCAGGTTGCTTTAGTATTTGTCTTATATCATTGCAGCAGATTTTATTGCTGTTGCCATGGCCAAGGTGAGTTACTGAATCTGATGCCTCTGAACACAACATTTTTCAAAGGAGTGCACTCAAAATGATCATTAGGAGGACTTCTATCCACAGCTTCACTATGCCCAAACTGTGTTTGAAAAAAAATGAACTATAGGTTTATGTTCTTGGCCCCTAGACAACAGCAATGTCTGACTCTTGACATTGCTGGATGAGAAAAAAGAGGTCACTCAACTTACAAAGCCTATAAATTCAAAGTTCCAACTAAGACAACACAATGCAAGAGACTCTTTCAAACTAAGGAGAAATAAATACAATTTAATATCAAGAGTACTATGAAACTCAGCAGGGAAAGCAATCAGGAAGACTTACTTTTCAAAAACCCTAGTACATAATGGAGAGCATCTTAAGACACCGGAGTGGAGAAGCAGCATGTATCAAAATAGCATTGTAACACCTCATGAAACAAAATGAAAAGTGGGACTATGAGCAAACAACAGAACTCAGTGTTCATCATATTTGTTAGCACAAGTTGAACTGCCTTAAGAAAAAATTAACTGGCAATTAAGGTTGAATAGTTTAGTATCGTGATATGTGGGTATAAAAATACAGGACTTAAAACACAGTTTAAAAAAGTTAAGGTTGCTACATGACAACACAGTTTATCAGCTCATTTACCATTTGTGAAGAGTCATGCTGAAGAAAAAAGACAACACTGGTGCCCCTAATGATTTCTGAGCACACAAGACTTAACTTTGCGCTGGTGTGAAAATTTAATTTTAAAACAAACATGTCTGTGTTAATCTGCCAATAGAAGTGTAATTGTTCATTTCCATGCTGTAGGGTGTATGAATTTGACAGGTAAATACATTATTAGATCAGTTTCTAAAGCAATTGATTCGATTCTCTGGATATATTAAAAAACACATTTCACCTTTTCCATTTCCTGTAATTCAGTACTGTATTAATAATATAGGCCACTGTGCTCTTAAAATGCAGATACCTGCAGAGATTTAAGTACTCTTTAGCTTTTTTGGAAGTTTTCTACGTCATAGCTTCTGGAAAGAATGCAGCTACCTTAGGTCTGATTGATCCCTATATATTCACCCAAAGTCACTAATAGCTCAAGAGCGTCACCTCAGAATATTCCAGCTTTTACAAATGTCTACAGTTCATACTTTAGCAACATGTTTAGAGACTTTATTGTAGCCTCTCAGTAATTAAAGGAAACTACTAGAAAGATGGGGGCAGACTTTTTAGCAGGGCCTCTTGCAACTGGATGAGGGGTGATGGTTTTAAGCTAAAGTGCCAGGTGCCTAAAAATTCTTCCTCAGTTTCTGCCTCCTTACTTTTCCGAAGAACAATGCAAACACTTAGGTTTGTTTGTGCTGTCTCTAGGAAGTTTGTTTCTCTTGATTCCAACACAAACACAAATGATGAAGAAAATTAATTTCCGTAGGTTTTAGCATGCCAAGGGTTTTTCAGCTCAGTAAGATTGTCTGCATTTAATAATTAACCATTTTTCCTGCCCTGAGGATTTAATCAGTATGCACTCATGCATAATTATCTTTATCTCCCACTTTCAAGAAACATCCCTGGACAAAGTTAGCCCCTTAAATTCATAGAGCAAGTAACAAAAGGCTGAACAATTATGTTCAGATATTTCTAACATTTCATTAAAATAATGTTGAAATCTCCAAAGTTTGTCTCACAGACGAAAGCAGCAGGGCAGACCCTGAAGTCTTACAAATAAGAGTCCTGTTGCTGTAGCTCATAGAACTTCTTTGATTTATGCCAGGTGAAGATTTTGTCCATAGTTAAACGAAAGAGGTAGAACAGATCATCATATTGTTAAATTAAAGAAATGACCAGAGCTGACCCATCTAATGTGAGAAAACTAAAATCTGTATTCTCCATGTAGCTTTGAAACAAAAGCAAGGGGGAAAAAAATAATAAAAAATTAAAAAAAAAAATCTGTCAGTAGAAATGTATTGTCTGGTAGCAATACATCACCACAGTAGGTTAGCATAGCTTGCAGAAGGTAATCATCAGTGAAAGCCCATTGCTTGTCTCTGATACATCACCTCAGTATCTTTCCAACTGAATTAATATGTTTCTGACAACAACAAATATTTTTGTCCATTTTTTTCTTTCTTCAATCAACTTCCATAATGAAAAAAATCGTTGAGTTTTCAAGGAGAAATAGCTTCTTAAATATTTACCACTCATTCTTGGAAGACTGACTGGTTTTAGTCACTACTTCTGCGTGTTATCTGCCTCATAATACAAGTAATGGTAAGTGACTATATATTCTATGACAAGCCTGAAGAAATAATAAGCAAAGATTTTCCTGAGGTGAATGGAAACATCAAAAGGAAGTGAAAGGTCAGACCAAAATAACTGCTTATGATCAGTTCAGACATCATGAGCTGTTCAGACACAGTCAGTCTGAAAATTTTTCTTGCCTTCCCTGCAGCCTTCAGGACAGGACTGGCAGCTTTCAGGACAACCAAATAGTGTAAGATAAACAGATATAAAACTGAGTTTTGAGGGGCAGCTAATTCCAGACTACTGGTTCTTCATTTTAACTCATTTACAGAGACATGTTTATGCAAAGGATAGCAACAAAATTTTGTGCCACTAATAGGCAATGTAGAGTTTGTATCATTGCTGAATTGCGCAGTATTGTTATACAACCACTTTGTCCATATCTTGGACAAGAAGAAGAGGTTGGTGATGAACCAAATCGGGAATCAATATCCCTCGGGTCATTAGAGCTGAAGTATACACAGAAAGGAATTGGCTGTAGAAGCATTAGATATATTTAAAGTAGACAAAGCTGCAGGACCACATAATATGCATCAATAAACATTATCAGATGTGTTCTAGGAAACCAATGAACCCTTAAATTATATTATATTAGTTCAGTAGCTTCAAGAGAGATTGAGAAGGAACCCAATTTCCTTTTTTTTAAAAAATATAGAGACAACATAAGAAACTAAATAAGGTGATTTAATAAAAGAACTGTTATGGAGAGAGATAATCCTAAGAAATAGCCTAAATAATAAGAAGCGATACCAAAAAGCATAAGAAAATGAAAGGAGATAGAGCAAGAGGAGTTATGTTTAACTCATGAATTTGGAGGCTAGAATTGGGTTGGGTTTTTTTGTTGTGGTTTTTTTTTCCCTATGGTACATGGAAGGGAAGATATGCCTACATTTTCAATAAATCTTAAAATGTTTCACCACTAGATTAATTACTGCGACAAAAAACTGATTAAACAGTCGGGACAGATAAACAGCCGTGACTTGGATAAAGTTTGTTATCAAGGATAGTGAGATGAGAGTTATATAGTCTATATCACTCTAGGGCAACTTAGTCTCAGCACCCTGAAGAGAAACTGTAAGTAGTCTTAGACTTAGCCGTGTCTAGAATTGGTGAGTCCACCTCTGAGAAAAAAAAGTGAGAGCGAGATAGTTTTGGGGATAAATTATGGGATTTGGAGCAAGGGATTCAGACCACAAGTCCTTCTCTGACTGTCAAATGAGAAGCCAAGCAAGGATGCATGATGAACCTCCTTCTTCCTGAATCTGTTCAGGCTCTTAGAGGTGAGCCTTAACAGTGCTATGGGAAGAACTCTGCTTCACTGAGTAGAAAACTACAGAGAGAAGACTTGTTTATTCTCCTGTTTTAATAGATGGTGTCAGAATTGATAGAATCTGGCAGACGCGATTGCCACTAATAGCCAAATTTATAGAAAGAAATAAGCAATAAGTTGAGCACCAGAGTGCTCTTTATTTGGATTGTAGTTACTTTCACTTCCAAGTGCTTCATTTGGAGAGTTAAGTCAGTCATTACACCTTGGCTTAGATGAGGAAAAGCTTAACAAGGTGAAATGAGATTTAGCTCATTTAGAGGACACAATCAGTTTCAGGAGACTGTTAGGTGAAGCAGTAAAAGGAAGGATGAAAAATGCTAGGAGAGGAGTACAGCTTTTGCGTGGGATGCAGCAAAGACTGATGACTCTGATGACTAGTGTTTTGACAAATGAGACAACCAAGTATAGATCAAGTTTTAAGCCTAATTTATTTCAGATATTAATACAAAGCACAGCACCAGTTGAAGTAGTAGAATGCTTGGTAAATGGGAGAAAAAAACCCAAAACATAACCAAAAAAAAACAGAAGTAAAAGTTTGAGATCAATAGCATTGCCTGTAAATTCAAAGGCACAGACTGTTTATTAATAAGGCCTGTCTGTATCTTATCTTCAATATACTATTTTTGAAAAAGAAGTCGAAGCAGAACGGAAAATGTGGATCATAATGGAAACTCCTAGTAATAGATACAAATTTTTTATGTAGGTAATTGAAAAATTCTATTCTGACCAATTAAAATGTCGCTAATATCAATAATAAAGTATGTTATCTCTCATAGTTTTATTGAGTGATGCTCATTTCCATACAACATTCTTTTTCCATATATTCTTTCCTGCATTATAAAAGAGAGGACATTAAAACTTCTGAATACAGGTATTTCAAGCCTATAAATCACTGACTACTATATCTAGGCAGTGAGAAAAGAATTGGAAATAACGTATTTTTCAGTATTTCATGTTATACTAAGATCAGTATTTTTAATATATGGCCCCTATGTCTAACTACAAAATTAAGTATCTTATTTCCATACACTACTTAGAAAAGTCATTACTTTAGAATGCATGATTGCTCCATCTATTGCACAGTAAAATGGTAACTATGGGTTTCTACATTATATATTATTAAATAAAAATCATGTCACCAACAGTATCAGAGGTCAAATATTAACATCCTTGTTGCTATTCAGTGGTTCCTTGGGCAAACACTAGTGACAAATCATGTTGCTCTGCAAGGAACGTTCAACAAAAATACCTTTAATACATGATGATTTAACATGTACAAAACTTTTATATATAAAACATGGGGTATATTCACATTAGCAAGGTTCTAGCTTTGTTTAGCACTTTGTTTAGCACTTCTTTCTGCTCTTTGATGGTGCAGAATCACCAACTGCTCCTTTGAAATGCAGCAGCAGCTGAACCAAATCACTCTCAATCGACATCAGTGATAACCCATTCAATCTCCTGTCCCACAGTTGACCTCAGTCTGGTTTTGATCAGAACTAGTTTGGGTAAAAAACCATTCACCTTCACAGGCGGACAAGGAAAGTCGGGTAAATTGAAAGCTATTTATGGCAGCATTTCAATATTGTGTAGCTATTACAAATATCTATATAATCAGCACTATATAAAGTAGCTTGTATGCTATCTGAACTTTCAGCTGATGAGCAGTTGAGCAGAGATTAATACTTTAATATATGGCTAAACAAATTCATCAGCATATACAGAAAATTTTTTTTCATATCTTGGGTTATAAATTGACAGCAGTAGCAGTTCTCATGCCAATGGTATCAAACATATGATCAATGACTGTTAGAAATTCAAAGTGACTTTAGATAGAAATGTCCTAAGCTACTTTACTCTGCTGACTGTTACAAGATTGTGGATTTGGGTATGCATTTTAATTTGACCTTTTACAGCCATATTACACCTTCACCAACAGTTTTCCTCTTTCCTGTACTTGCTATAGATATTGAAGTAATACTGCATAAGCTTAGGAATTGGCATTATCCAAATTCATCACTATTTCCCAAGTGCTAAATGTTTTTTTGGGGGAATGTCTTATCAAAATATCTGAACATATGGCAAAAGAAACAATTACATTACAAACAAAATTATCTGGGAAAGGCTTAACAACCCCAGTTCCAATAAATTGATGCTGAAAATAGTATTTTTTGTCTGTGTGAATTTGTTTTTTTTTTATCTAGGCTGCAAATACACACAATTTGTTTCTTTAAAATGCTGACATAAACAGCTTTCAATTTACCTGACTCTTTGGAACAATACAGTCCAGTTTCAAAGGTATAAAACTTAGCACATGAAAACAATGTGTTTTCAGAAGCACATTGTGTAGAGAATTTAGTTTTCAATAATTCAGTTTTGTCATATGAGATACAGTACTATACTAGTACTAAATATTTTCGCTCTGTGCCATCCACCAACAGAATCTAGATTTCAAAGACAAATAGAGCAAATCTCAGCCATCATCTATAGCCGTGTATTTCTACCGCCTTTAGACAGAGTAGTACTGCTGTAATGAATGGCAGAATTTTGCTAATTTAGGCAGACAGCTACAGTAGCTTGGTGATTACAGGAAGTGTTTCTGCAATTACAGATTCCAGTTTACATAATATATTTAGAGGCTGTCACAGTCAACTCTGACTGATGAATGCAATATATGTCTGGTTGCATATGAATACACTAACCAGGAACAGCAGGCAGGAAAAAAAAAGTTGAATGTTCAGAGATTAAAACATCAGAAATATCACCTAAAAAAAAGACCTTAGCATGTCATTTAGTTACCTTTCCTGAGGCCAAATCAACTACACCTGTTTCATACCTGGAAGACTTTTGTGCAGCCTTTTCTTAAAAACTTCCAATGGTGAAGACTTCGTAGTTTCTTCCAAGCAATGTATTGCAGCACTTACTTAATCCTGCTGTTAAAAGATTTCCCCTAATGTCTAATTTAAATATTCCTTGCTTTATTTTAAGAACTCTATGCCTTGTTTTTTCCACCTCTGGTTAACTAGTGGACAGCTCTTGACTGATAATGTTGGTGACACAGATAGGAGTGAACTGGGCCCAGGACTGGTTTAGAACCAAGTCAGTTATGGGAACTGGAGGCAGAAATGGTTCATTTCTGAGGCATAAGGTGGCATTTGCTTTGTCAATTCTGCTAAAGATAAAACAGTCTTGCAGTATGTAAATTTGTTGAATGTGTGTTTAGAGTGTGGAGTGTGTCTTTCACTGTAGGACATTTGTAAGTATGCGCTCTTCTACTATGAAGACTCTTGAGCAGATCCCTATATATTTATATCTACTCCAGTGAGGTGAAAAATACAGAAATAAGAATAAATGAATTGAGGTTTAAACAAAACTAGGAAAGTACATAAAAGTATTTTAATTACATGATTTGACTTTAAAAATTCATATGGCAGTCATGTCATTTAGTATCAGAAGCTTTACAGAATTTGACTCACGAAATCTACTCCTTGTTCTTTGCTGTGAAAGGAAAAAAATTTGGCATAATACACGAATTAAGGCTCAATTGGCCTTACACATATTGTTGCTGCTCCTAATTCTCTCCATTTCTCTTTAGGTGCTTACAGAGACTTTGATTATGTCTGACAGTTGAAATTAAAGTAGTTGAGCTATTAATTTCTCCGCTCATCCTTTCCTTCTTTCCTGTTTGATAATAGAGGTCACATTTGCCATTTCCCAGCTTTCCAGTACCTTAGTTGTCCTATACAAAACCAAGATAACTTCTGATTTTTATGAGACTCCTCAGTCAGTCCTGAATACCCTAGGAAGAAGTCCTTTAGGCCCAATGATCTGAAAGTATACAACTTGTTCAATTTTTTTCTAACAGTTATGGAAGAGACAAAAACAAATACAGGCTTGGGAAAATGCTAGACAAAAAGTTAACTACAGTACACATCACAGTATCTTCCTTGGATTACAAGCCATTAAACACAGTTGCCTATCAGACACTTTCTGCTTCTGACAATATCTTGTCATACACTATCACTGAGGTTTCTTTGGAAGCTTGTCAGAAGAATCTAAATTCCTTAGATTTGCAAGTATTTAAGCCTACATAAATTCACCTCTATCATTCATGTTGTGGTATTTCTTACTTGTGATGGTGAAGTACCCATGGCAAAGACATCTCAACCAAAGCTAGAAACAAATATTTATTAAACAGGTTGGCAGATCTTATGGGAAAGTGAAGAAGCTGAAATCAGACAGCAGGGGAGCAGATATTTCTGAAAGTTCTGATATGCAGAGAAGTTTGTGGTTTTTCCTCCACAAACTGTTCTTAAAAAGATTTACCAAGCGTTATGAAGGTTACATGGAACAGAAAGCAATCTGAAAAATATGAGACAGTTGTAACTTCCTTCTCCTTAATTTTTATAAATTCTTATACTAATTAATGTTGTGTGCCAGCAACAAGCTCTCACAGAAGTAAGGCAGTCAACAGTCTTTCAAAGAAAGCATTCTAGCCAATGTATTGGCCTGAAAAAAAGCAGATATCCAAAGTTCTTTTATCATCCAAAACTATCAGAAATTTAATTTCAAAAAGCTTATAGACTATCAATTTTTCTATTGAGTTCTTAGTGTAATGTTCAATAAACAGAGGGACAGGGAGAGCCAGCTCAAGCAGAAGTGACCCTGATAGACATAATGAAATTCGATGTCTCAGAAAAAAGCAGTTTCCTAGATATCAGTAAGAAAAATATTCAGGAAATTGTTTAAATTTCCTCACTCCTCTCCCAAGTATCAATAACAAAATGAATAAAGCATTTCGTTTCTGCTTGGCTAGAAGTCCTAAATACTCTGAGACTGTTAAGCAGATAGCTTAAGTGCATGAAAAATGCATGCTAGTCGTTTTGTTCTTATGTCAGTTATTTAACGCATTGTATATAAATCAGCTTGCGAAATAGAGGTTAATCATTTCTGGTTTTATTGCTTTACCATTTCACTGTATTTATCTTGCATCCTGTGAAGATGGAACTTAGATTTAAAATTTTGCATTTGTAGGTCTGAGTGTCAATACTGCACACAAAACTCAGACAATTACTCTGATTGGAATCACATCATTAGGCTTTACAGTTATCATCCTAATGTTGGTGACGTATAACTGGTAGTCCATAACTGGTAGTCCCCAGTGAATTCACATGGAGTGTGTGTACAGGACAGTAGTGTGCTTTGGGCAAGGGCTACTTCTCATTGTCTGTGCAATATCAAGCACACTGTAGCCTCTATCATGTTCAGAGCCTCTGGGTGCTATTATGTATTTTATGTTCATTTGTTTTCTCTACTGATAAGAAATAGCAATTTATTCATCAAGGATATATCTATGTTTTACTTGCTTTATATTCACATTTCTTTAAACACAACATAGAAACTTAAAATGGAAAAGCCTTCTTGGGGCATAGGGACCGCTGTCCTGCATTGCAGGCACTGAGTCCTAGAGCTCCCTTCAGAAAACAAACCAAACAGGAAAACTCCTTATGCTCCACCTTGTTAGTGGAAAGTGATAGTTATTCTCACTATGCTCCTTTCAGTCCTGGTTTTGTTCTGTCTTCCATGTCCACAGATCCTTTTCCTCTTATTGCTACATACAGATGTCCCTTCTCCAATTTCTGCTTTCTTATTCTCAGCTTTCATCTTAGTCTGTCTCTCCTGGGTCTCTCAGAATTTCTTATCTTTTCCTCCTCTTCATTTGTCCAAGCACCATCACCTCTCTAATACACAATGTTTTGTTTTAGGATGCTACGGATGCAGTAATCAGGGTTGAAAGATCATACCTCATAGGAAAACTTAGAATCTTTATTTTAAAATCCTGCCATGGAGAATCTCCCCCACTGTTAAAGCTTTCAGCCATTCTATTTTCTGTTTTAATAACTATCAATTTCTTTACTTCACTACATTTTTATTATACCCTGAAATAAATTCTCTCTTTTAACATGAACATTGTGTTTTCAGATTTGTGAATGTATAACCCCACGTATTTAGTTTTGTCATAATATTAGTTTCCTGTATTATCAGCTGTTATACACAAACATATTACTCGGCATATAAGAGTTCCACAAACACCTTGGTTTGAGTGACACCTAGAAAAAAGTTCCCATTTCAAGTATGTCTAGTTTCCACAACCTGTCCTATTTTTAAACTAAAGCTGCTGTATCTTTATAAACCTACATGCATGACTTCAGTGCCTAATTTACAGGCTCGGAATCCCATTTGGCAGAGATGCTCAGCAGCCCTGAACTGTAACCCCAGACAGACCCCTCCCTCCTGCATACTCTCCCAGCTGCCTTAAGTTTCATGCTGTGAATCCTCCCCGCTCACATCACAAGGAATTTATATGCCTAAAAGTGCCGTGATTTCCACCCAGCTCTCAGATACTACATTGCTAAGCACTCCTAGCTCCCAAGCCTCCTTTACATTTGGCCTTAAGTGGTTTTTCATAGAGATGTATTTAGTACAGATGGCAAGCCATAAAACTGTTAAAGAGATTATTTATTTTTAATTATTTCCCCAGGAAAAACTCACCAAGATGACTCAGTTCATTTCCAAGGCTATCCCAAGGCAAAATATGTTGGTAGAAAAGTCAAATAAATAACACATACAAAATACAATTGCAAACAATTGTGATTTTTGTGAATAATAAGGTTTTAAAAGCTGTAAACCTAGGAGCTAAAGTCTTTTAGCACTAAGGGTTGTTTATATATTCCCATCCAGGGCAGCTGTCTAACATGCAAAGCCTGTCATCTTTCATAATCATTAACTCTCTGCATTAAAACGTATTTTTTTAATACAATCAGATACCAGATTACCCTTTTTTAATTACATGTTGGAATGTTAAAAGTACATGTCCAAATTCTGATAAGACATGCATGACTCTCAGAGCTATATTCATCCACAGGAAGGCTGCATTTACTTCACGTAGAATAGATATGCCACATAGATTATAAGTGATCCTTGTGTCAATTATACTAATAATTATTAAATGTTCTTCCTCTGTCCCTGCAGTTTACCTTCTTTGTTTCTTGAACCATGCCATAGGAGAACTGCATCTTGGTCAAAGGCACCATATAGGATATATCTGGTAAGAAACAGAAGTCGACCCACAGGTAATGAACAGGCATGGAGTTGCCTGCCCCAGTCCTCAGATATGTCCTACCCTCATCTTCAGTAACTTCTCCTCAGTTACTTCCTCTGCTCTGCCTCCTGAGATTCCCTAAAAATTATCTTGTCATTATGCATGTATGCAAGTGAGCGTTCCTCCCAGGGGCACTGCACTCCCTCCAGAGTAGACAGTACAACTGCTCTGAGATGATATCTTGTACAGAGGGATACAGAGAAGACTTAAGATACCACAACTTTACTTCCTAAAACCTTTCCTACTCTAAGTAAATTTGAGTTTATCACTTCACAAGGAGCAATTTGAGACCACAGAACAAGACGGTAGAAGCCTCAAAGCTGTAAGTCAAAACAAGCATTCAGAAAAGCTGGAGCCAAGCAGGGAAGCAGAGAAACTAATTTCAGGGTAAGGATTGCGGTAACAACTGGATAGAGACAAACCTGAGAAGAGGGAGCAGCCTGGTCAAAGTATCAGTGGAGCAAAGAGAAGTAATGATGCACATAGCATTCACATGTGATTGTGATCACAAACAAAAATACCTAGGCTGGTGCGGTGAGCCTTATGCATCCTGACATGCTGTTGGGTGCCCACCAGAGTGTTCAATAAAGGCAGGCTACTTCTACCAAATTCCTGATGCTCATTTGGAGACAAGGAACAGCCTTGTCTCCCTTTATGGTAATTTGAAAGTAATAGACACTTTAAAGTATGATTTATCTAGACTGTTTTATGTGTCTATTTTAGAACGATTTGAATCACAGTCTACAAGAGCCTATTTCTGCATTCTCTATAAAGGGAAACTGTGATCACTAGCTCAGAGCTGAATATTTACACTGGAGACATCTGCATTTGGTGAGATGAATTCAAGCCTTAGAGTTTAAATAGACCAGACAAAGAGTAAAGTATTTCAATTGCATGAACAAAAACACGACTTGCATCGTTATCTTGCAATACATCCTGAGATTTTTATCTTTGCAGGAAAAGTGGTTATAAGAGGAACCTGGCCTTTTAAAAACATTATCGGATATGTGTTTGTTAAGTAAAGGGTAAACACGAAAAGAAAGGAAAGGAAGCAGAGGTGAGGGACTAATGAAGATAGGACAAGGAAAACAACAGGAGAGCATGCATGATTGACATGAGGTCACCAGTGTGGGGGGAGTGTGGTGGGGCGTGAAAAGTCAAAACCAACAGCCAGGAAGCTTAGGGTTGACAGGATCCAGCCAGAACTTCAGAAAGTATCATGGTCACAACATCACTGCCTGATGAGCCCAGAATTGCTATTCCTGAACTTTCACAGATTATGAACCTAAGAAGAAAACGACATGAACTTGAAAGGCGATATGTAAATGCATTGACATTTAAAAGGAATAAAATCCACTATATATCCATATTTTTGTGACTCTGATAGCACATTCTTTGTTTTTTGAGCTTGTCTATAAAACCAGAAGAAGGAATTAGACTCACTGTTACAAAAAAAACCCACAAAATTAGAATCTCCGGCATTCTATATAGAGAAACTGAGCTCCTTACACAAACATTAAAATTTGCAAAATTTATGTTAAAAATACTAAGAATTAACAAAAGACCTATTCTGTCAAACTATCTTCCATACCTGTTCTTATCTATTTGGATTTGTAGGACCTCAGGCTAAGACCTCTCTGCAACTTTTTTATTACAAAAGCCTGAGTGATTTAAATGATTCAGAGCTGTCATAGGGACTCTTCTATGACATGTGGCAGTTAATCTTGGCATAAATATCTCCAGTTCAGTTCTCAATTGTGAATCATCTGAACAGAAAGCAAATAATGTTTCTAGTGTTCTCCCACAGCAGCAACAAAAGATGAGCAGTGTCCAAACATATACAAGAAATTAGGAGACTCACACAACTACGTCCTTTCGTATAGTTGCTGCCCTTGAACCCTTTCCATGCTTGAACTGCTGGTTACTTCTACTGTACATCTGCGAATGCAATCCCATGAGCAAGATGAATTCTCAAGCGTCTCATAATCATTTTTCCTTTGCAGGCAATCCATACCTATTCTGATTCCAGAATCACTACAAATCCTGTCTTATGCTGAGATTAGTAAAAAAACACTTCTAGGTTCCTGACCACGCTCTGTGATCATACTACAAGAGAAAATGGGACAAATAGAGGCTTCTGGGATTTCTGAAAAATGCCTATAGCAGATAATAGGATACCCTGATGCACAGGGAGTACCTGGGGTTTGCAACAGGAGCACTGAAAAAGCCATCTGGGATGCTTCAAAAGGAAAGAAGTGAATAAATCAGGCCTCCAGCCAAGTCTCTTGCCCAAAGTGCAGATCTCATCAGCAAGTTCACAGAACCAAAGACAAGGCAAAACCACAACTGCAGGCAGAGGTGGTTTGGCCTTCATTAGAAGATGGAAGAGTGTCTTGCTCTGGTATTCAAACCTAGAGAGCACATGGCTGCATGTCAATATCTCTCTCCCATCTGAGTTAAAGAGAATTCCCTGAATGCCGATAACACCCCTCACAAGAAGCCTGAGAACAGTGCTTAGTTACAGGTACTACAAATATGAAAGTACTTCATTGTGGCAGATTATTTACATGTTAATAATTTATATTATACAAATATTTTCTTATATTAGCATATGTATTATAAATAAATTATTTGCTTCATTTGGCATTAGAATTTGTTAGTTTCAAAAGGAATAAAGCCCTAAGAATGATTAACACATTGTGATTTGGAAACTAGTTCTAAGGAAACATTTAATTTTAATTTTAAAAATTTATAAAGGATTTTCTCAAATATGATTTACATCCCTTAGTGGGTTGAGGTTTTTTTCCATATTTTTTTGTGCAAGACACAAACCAAAGCTCTTTATGTTGTCTTGGATAACAACACAACTTTGTGCAAACGTACATCGTATGTATCCTATTCTAACATGCATACTGGGTTCAGTCCTGAGGGAAATAAATGCCACAAAGTTAAACTGACTTACATCATCTGATAGGATAACTTACACCATGTGGTGATTTAGCCTACCTTAGTATTCTGAATTGCTTCAATTTATACTGCATATCCATGGAAAATTAAAAATACAGGAAATGTCACTTCCACTTACAGCTTCTTTTGACTCCTCTGTACTATTTTGGTTTGCCTGTAGTGAAGAAGATTGCATTAGATAAGCTAAGGATGAATCAGTATAGGCAAACTGACAAATACCTGAATGTTTCATTCCTGTGATGCTTGACAGTTCTGTGTCACATTCTATATATTTGCCATGCCTCCTGTAAGGAAGCATAAAATATAGCACTTTGAAACACCAGCAGAATTTTTCCTCAAGAGCTTCAATATTAAAAAATGGATTGAAGTAAGAATATATTGGCTGGCCACTTGTATGTTGTAGATCAGTCTACCTCCTTTAGTTTCAGTGTTGCCTTTCCAAACTACATCAACAAATGATTTAGCATCTGAGAGCTTGTAATGCTTCAAACTCTTTACATTTTCATAGGAAAAGTTACTTCATTGATCATCAGCTACATCATTAGACTGTCTGGAAAACAGCTGAAATAATAAAGATATTGTTGCCAATTTGCTGAGACAAGAGTCTTAGCTTTCCACTGCAGTTATACAACAGCTTTTCAAAGAACCAGTTTAAAAACAAGAAGGCAGCCAACATCCTTTTTTAAGTATTTCACCTTCATTTGTTTCATACGCATCAGTACAGCATCAACAGCAAGCTCACTTCTGAGACTAGAAGAAATATTTTTGTAAAAGCTCTCCAAGTATCTTGTGTACTACATCATTTTGTAACCTCACTTCAAATATCTCTCTATCCCTAAGGATTCAAACCCAAAGAAGCTCAGAAATCAGTGGTCACTTAGTCTCCATTAGATTCAATGAGCTTTAAATAAGTCTAATCACTGCGAAGTAAAAGTTGCCAATAGAAACATTTCACATTATAGCTAAAAAGAAAAAAAAAATCAGAGTCAATAGACTCTCAGAAGTGGAGGGTTTGTTTTGCTCAGCTTTCATTTCTCTCTCAAAGGGTATAAAAGCAGCAGAACTTTATCCAGGATTCATATTTTTTTCCTGAACATTTGGGTACCATCTCTTCCTCTTTCCAAACCTCACTGAGATGATATGTGTCCCTATTTCTAGTACAAGTAGTTGCATGTGCTTCCCTTCTCAGAAGCTGAAAGACTGCGATCAGTATCCTGCATGTAGCTGCTCCTTTCAGGTACATGATCTTCAAAATGTAGCTATCAAGTCGACTTGATCTATTTTGTTCTGATGTGAAACTGCAAACATGATCTCAAAACCATTTCCCAAATTATGTTCTTCAAATTAAGACCTTTCTGAAAAAAATTAATCAGTTTTGGCAAATTGGCATTTTCCAATGAAGAAATATTCTCTAAAAAATCCTTCCAAAAGTTTACTAACAATGCATTGAATATTCCCTATGTCTTCCTTCTTTGAATGTAACTGAGCATTTCAGAGGGTTTATTGCAGTATTTCAAGAAAAGGATTACACTGGGAAGGATGGTCGTTGTCAACAGCAAAGGCATCAGACTGAGGGACGATTCCCACTTACTAATTTCCCCATCTTACTTGTAGATTTATTTTCATTGCTCCAATTCTTCTTGTAATCCCGGCCATCAGGCAAGATGAAAGCGCACAGACAAACATGTTTGTTAGGAAAAGAATCCATGTAACTCCCTCACTCTCCAAAACACTCAATGTAGTGTGATGGCTATCTGCAGATATACCCTTGAAAAGGAACATGAATTTAGCATAATGCAACGAGGTTTTTTCAGTGCCAATGTGAAACTAGTTTACAATGTTCCTGTGAGAGAATAATTGTATCAGGATGGTGTTAATGCTATTTACTTATTCATTTGGAACATCTAATGAAAACTGTTTAGGAAACAAATGGCTAATTATGTTCTACATGCAAAAATAATTAAACATTCAGAACATGATATTTAGCAAGGCTGGGTATTAGTATTAAGTGTGATATTAAATTTTACCTAAGAGGAGTTATTAGGCCAATTTAAGGGGAAAAAAAATAAAATCAATTGATCACCCATGATGTAAAAAGCTGCTGGGGAAGGAATTTACTAGCAGAAATATTATGTTTGGAACAGCTCCAGAGATTCATGGTACTCACACTTGTATTTCCTCATGTATATATATCAGCTATTTATCAAGCAGGAATGGAAACATATCAGATGAATATTCACTTAATATTCTGAGTTCCAAATCTTCACAGTCCTAATGTATTATTTGACTCTAGCCCACCTCTCCTGGCTGTAATGAAATTATACCAGAGGGAAAAGATCCTCCCTTATCTCCTTTAGGGCATACTTGTGCTACATAATGCGGTGCAACACATAGATATGCCAACCAGCTGCAGTGCATACTGAGAGCAGCGTAGTCCCGCCATGACATTAGTACAGCTGAGCTGAGCAGCTCTGCTAATACACCAATACTCTTCTAGGACTGGAACCTGCGCTTTCAGCCTGCACTCAGATTTCCCCAGACAGTACAGTGGGAACAACCTAGCAGCTTGTAGAGCAGACAAGATCTATTGCTAGCAGTGTCAGAGGCACCTCTGAATATAAGCTGAATATTGATCCTACTACGGAGTCCCTATCTCCTAGTTCCCACAATCCTGAAGTTATTCTTAGATAGCTCCTAAACCCTTCACAGGGCTCTCAGAGGTGCAGACTAACCTTGAGGTCCACTGTTACATCATGTCTGTTTGAGCTAAACATCTCTTATGTGATGTTATCTAATCTTCATTTTCAGGTGCTTAGAAGAAAATACCTTTGTATACCCTGAGGAGGGAAACTTGAGGTTTTGGCCTGCATGTATTCAAGAGACTAAGGTTTCCTCTGCATTTTGATCCTGCTTATCCATAACAACGTGAATAACAAACGTATGAGTGTTAATGTTTCCAAAGAAGGATAAGCAAAAGGAAACAGTTGTGGGCAACCTTCAGAAGGAAACAAAGGCTGGGCCAAGAAGATGCCTGAATCCTGCTGCAGCAGAAAGATGCTATCAATCACCATTCATATTTCTCCAGCCTCTAACAAATGAAACTTAGAAACTAGGAAAACAGTTACTTGCCTTTCCAGGTTGAGTGGAAAGTACACAACCAACTCTGGGCCTCCGTCTGCTTTCTAGCCAGACACTCTTTTTCCATCATTGTTTATGAAGGGTGATTATTAATATAGATAGTAAAGGTGAGGCCTGAACTAGATATTTGAAATAATTCTGTTTTCATTTATCAATCTGACTACTAGCAATCAGGGAATTTTGTTAAAAAGTCCGATGATTTTTATCTTGACAGTGCCTCTTTAATAACTAAATGGAACTCATATTAATTATTTATCTTCTTCAAAGTGCACTGAATAGCTTTGCTGAAGCTTACTGCGTTTATATTTATAGAACACTAGCACATGTATAGGTAGGTTGGAAATTCATTATTTATACAGAGCTGGCTTTATTTATAGGAATCAAGTTCAAGTAATTAGCATCATGTACAAGATGCGACCCATTCAGCTTTCATGGTGTAGTCCTAGAGCAGAAAACAAATGCTAAACGGAAAGCTCTAGTAGGCTGAGAAATCAAACAAACTGCTCTCCAGTCTATTGGACAGCAAGGAAATAATACTATTAGGTCTGCTTTGTCATTCCTGGATTTTTAGTGACTGTTTTAGTTCTTTAGTCTTTAACTTAAGTGTTCTAGTCAGTGTAGTTACTCAGGCTTACCTTATTCTTTTAAAAGAGGTGAAAACAGCTGAAAAAGAAACAATGCATAAAATACAGTGGGCCAAATCATATATTCAAAACTCCTTACTTCTAAAGCTGCATAAGGACAGCAGTGTGAAAACAGCAGGCAATCTTTTCTAGTCATCTTGAAAATACAGTCCATCTCCATGTCAGTGAAATGAACGATCTCTCTATAACATGTGATTTTTGTTGTTGTTAAGGTTCTGAAAAACTCCAAACAGCCTTCACCCTATATTTAGAGGTTATATTGAAATTGACCTGCAAAATACAAACCTTAAACTTTCAGAAGTTTACAGAGAAAAGGCTTAAGGCTATAATCCTGTGGCTATGTACCTTAGCAAGCCTGAATGCAGTCCACTTTTATTGCCATCATGTAACTAATGCATCATCAATATTTCATGCATGTAATTTCAAATGAGTAAATAGCTTTCTGCAAGTTGCATAATTTGCTCATAATCTCAGTGCGTCTTGTTCTATTTAAAGCTAAGTGCCACCATTTTAAAAATACCCCAGCAGGAATGACTCAGTCTAGCCAAGAATGATTATATCTTACAAAGCCCCCAACCTCATTCTTGCTGCCACCCATCTTCACTGCCAGGGCAAACCATTTATCCCAATGCAAATACCAAAACAAAGCCAGGCAACAGACCCTGCCAAATATTTAGCATTGTGACTATTTGGTCACTAAGGGAGAGACAAGAGAGCAAGCAAAAAGCTAAGATGTGACATATGAGGTGTGCTGCGTTTAGGGAAGCTAATGAAATCGAGGGCTCAGCCATTAACCTTCAAGGAAGAAAAGCGAGGCCTACTGCTTTAAAAATTACTAGGACCAATCTTTCACCATGACAAGCATTAGTAATGAATAATTAAGCATTTAATATAATGTTGCTTTGCTGAAAAATGATAATTTTACAATTGATGGCCCCTAAACCTATTCAGTGTCATTATGGTGCAGTAAAAGGAAGAGAGCTTTGATGAAATGCATGTTTTTCAGTAGAGGGTCTTTTTTACCTTGTGTTGGGTTTTTTTTTCCTGATGGTTGGACTGAAGTATTTACAGTTATTAGGTTTACAATCTTTTCAGAGATGAACAGTGGTCCTGCTGATAGGATTTCATGAAAAATTTAAAAAGGAAAATTCAACCCGGAACAGTCTCACATCTCATGCCAGCTCGCCTGAGGTCATACTGTTTTCCCCCATAATATTCTGCTAATGTCAGGGAAATAAACCATTCAGCAGATGCAAATGCTGTAACACTCCAAAAATGAAACTTTAACAACTTAACTTGAGAACCGATTCTCATTAAGTGATATAGTTATTTAAAACAATTTAACAGCTGCTGTCTTACTTAGTTCCCCATAATCAAATGTTTATTGCAAAAGAAATATTTGAGTAGTAAATTATTTGAACTGTATTCTAAGATGTCTCTTTGCAGTTAAGAAAACTGACAAGCTAAGCTGCAGAGGCTCCTCACAGCCATCTTTTTGTTCCTTAGAGCCTACTGCTGTTAGCAAGAATTTTAACTGTAGATTATCACAAATAAATACATGTTTTGATGCTCCTCATGAGGAGACAGACTGCATTTTGCCATCATGTATCAGACCAAATTATCTTGGTCTGGTTTAAATTGGTTTAACTTCTTTAGAATCCACTTTCTTATACAGCACAGAAAGGGTAAAGAAATAATGACATCTTTCATACCACAGCTAAAAGATGATGCGAAGTCTTCACTCTTTACAGTCGTCACACTTAGGTATGACATTTGCCAGTGATATTCAGTATACATTTGGTTCCACTCCCCTTAAAGAGTCACAGGAGCTGTGAGTTTTCAATGTATCATGAATTATCCTTAAGAAACAAAAGGCTAAAAAAAAAAGAAGTATCTAATACTTCAATAACAGGATTTAGGCTATATTTTCCTCTCAGTGGAGCCTATTATTCTCCTAACTTCACAAAGAATTACCTCATATCTATGATAAATCTCTCCTCCCAACTTTAAACACCATTGTGGGTTTTGAGAAGTGTGCATATGTGTGCACACACATGTGTGTAGAGGTACCAATCCCTCAGAAATATATATAAATCAAGAAAGAACATAAAGCATTCTCCAGATAGATTGCAGTCTACAGCAGTTGTATAGAAATGGCCACTAGCTGGTTGAAACAGCTTCTTTTCCCAGGGTTTAAAAATGCATCAGCTACAGGAAAAACTAGTAAGCAGATTAGTGCTGAAAGTCTGACCTTGAATACTTCATAAATGAATGATTAATCCTAGACTCCTAGAAAGAAATGAACTACAGCTTTTTCTAAACACCTAGAAAGGTTTCTGGAAGACTATCTGTAGTAACCAGAGATGGAGCATTATGAGTCTCTGAAGTATAACTATTTTTCCTTTCTTCTGATAGTACATTTTTCAAATTTAAAAAATAAATAAATATAAACCTTTTTAAAAAAAAAAGTGCTGGAGTGGGTTTTTCCTCTCAAAATTTGTTCTTGAAAAGCAGATACAGTAACTCCATTGTGATTTTAAGTAGATCTTAACTATAACTGCATTTAGAAAGAGAGAGATACAGTTTGGATTGAAGTTATCAACAAAGACCCAGCTACCAGTTTCACCTCATCTCCCCTTAGTCCCAGAGCCCCTGCTGCTTTTGTCGTCTGACATCCTGTGTGTCCTATTGTCAAAGTTTATCGCCATCATGACACCCCATTCTACCTACTTTGAAAAAGAATATATTAAGACTGAGTCTGACTGCATCAAAGTTTATGAACTTAAGAGAATTGATATAACATTTAATCTCACATCAGTCAAAACGTTATTTCAGTCAGTCACTGCTGCAAGATGTCAGTCATGACCAAGTTCCTCTCTCTCCAGCAGTGAAATCAAATGAAATAAAGAAGAGTGGAGGTAATAGCCGCCATTTATTTTCTGCATGTTTCTCTTCAGGTTTGTTTTTCCATAGGCGGCTTTTATCATATAATATCTTTACTGACAAATTTATGTGACTTCAGATAGACTAAAATGGAAAACCTGTCTTTTTCTCTTAAACTGATTACAAGTAACCAGATTGAAGTCATCCAATCCACATATGATGTATTTTTTGTACTTTCACTAGCTTAAAACCATTTTCTGGTGCTATTTTTCACTTCTTTTTATAAAAGAGGAAGAAACAATATTTTAGGGCTATTTATTACACCTTATTAAAGGAGAGTACTAGTCAAGTAAGTTCTTGCTTTAAAAAAAGTTTGCTCATTTAATGTATTTCTACATTCTTAAATAATACATGTAAATACGTGTCCATAGCTAAAGTATAGTGTTGATCACAATAAAAGATTATTCCCAAAACAATACTTTATTACTTGATCTCAATCCTTTCTTTATACAATTAGGATGAATTCTTGACTTCACAGATATCAGTCAGTACCTAGGAGGCAGATTTCACAGACATGGTTACCTCTTGTGAGTATATTTAAGGTGCCTCTATGTGGGTGAGAAGTATATTGAAGTTCATTCTCTCTATTTTTTAGATTGTTCGATATGAGCCATGTCTGTAGTTACATTGGCACAGCATTGAATCCGAGTCAATACACAGTACTAAGAGACATGACATATCAGCTTAGACAGAATTATAAGATGTTTCTGACTGGCTCTATTTCTAGCCATAGGCTGGGCAAGATGCCAACAAGACCAGTGACGTAGCATTAGCAACTTCAGGGCCCTGCATCTCTCCAGGTTCTTATTCCATAAGTTTCTTTAAAAGGTGACATTCAAGAACACCTAAATATCATATTCTGCCAGAGCGGGAACAGTATGCTTAGTATGACTCTGTGCTTTTCATATCAATTAACCAAAATCTTAATATGCAGTTTTAGAGTATATCACAATTCAGGATAAGACAATTTCAGGAAGCTGTCTTCCATTGGGAACAAAGTTTTGACAATAATAAATACTGGGGTTTTACCTGCTCACTGAATATGCCTCATGGAAAAATGACTGAAATTTTAAAATCTCAAATAAGAAAGGAGCTTAAAACTGAGGACATTAAATAGTAGCCACTTTACTAGTAAATAATACTGAAACATACAGAAAACTCCAGGGAGGGAAGGAGAACCTCAGTTGCGTACAGAAAGAGAGGTTAACTTGCTCTTGAGGTCAGAAAAACAACACTATAACACACATTGAATATATAAAGACACCTTTAGCTCCCTTTTAATATGAATTCTCAGACTTGGGCTGTGGCTGATCAGGAATTTGGAGCCAGAAAATATAATCTTCAGAAACATCATCTTAAGATCCAGCAAAGAAATTAAGCTCAGCAATCATTCTTATTAACCCAACATGAATATCCATAGAGGATAACCAGAGAAAAACAGATCTTTCAGAGTACTTCCTCCATGTGCAGAATCATCTCCAGTATGTATACACCACCAATGATTTCAAAGAACAAAAACACAAATGGAAAACTAACATATATAACAGGGAACTGGAGGGAATATACATTCATATCAATGAAATATCCAAAATTCTGCTTAAAGTTTAGAAAACCTGTTAGGTTTCCTATGAAAGCATTTTCTTAATTCTCAGCAGAGACAACACCACTGGATAAGTTTACTGCTGTTACCACTAGAAATCCCTACAGACAGAAATTACAATAGAGCCTCAGTACCTTACTCTGAAGACAAAAACTTAGAAATTCCAGCAGCAGAAGCCTTATTGAGGAAAAGACACACCTTTGAGAGGGATCCAGCTGGAGGACAAAGTCAAAAGAGCCCCATAAGACAGCAACAATCCCTCAGAGAAGCTCACCTGGTATCAGAGAGTGAACAGCAGGCTGAGGGAAACATTAGTCTTTCTATCCCTGTATTCCTCAGGATTTTTCAGTGACTTCTACCTAAGTCAGTGGGTAGACTGAATAGCAGATTCAACCAATAAAGATGTTTCTGCACAAAACATGGGCTGCACATGTCATAAACTTTATGGTGCAAATTCAAACATCTTGTCTTCATCAACACACATACCCTTTCACTGAACACTCACCCAAATCAAAGCCAACACTTTCAAAACACGTCTTCACCCTTGCTGGGAGACAGTGTTCTCAATGCACAACACACTAAGGAGAACACAACTCTTATTTCTGTTTATAAGCTGTCCAACATTGTTTCCCATCATGCATCTCCCTGTATTTTTACAGAAATATCTGTACTTTCACAAAAGGCAACACTCAGTGTTTCCTGAATCCAACACAGTTTGACTCTCTTCCTTCCACGATTTTAGTTAATTCCACTATAGATTCACATTTTTTTCCAATAACAATTTGGGTTTGGAAATACTAATACATGAAACATACTTTATCTAAGACATTAGGAGACTGGATTACTGGATAGAGCTTTGGATCTCTGAGACTTGCATTTTGGTCTTAGTCAAACTACACTCTTACTGTGTTACCTCACCAATTACTTTAATCAGTTTCCTGTCAGTAAAATTGGCTAAGACATTGCTACCTAAATGGTTACACATGTTCCAGGAGATCAAAGACAGTAAAAATCATAGATGTATCAGTTGCTTTGATGAATATAAGCAAAAAGATATCTAAACAGAGAGAGAGGACCAGTTGGTAAAATTTGGCGATATATAGCATAGGCAATTCTGGATCTGTTGTTTTATAAATACATTTAGATATATATACATGCACGTACAAAAAAAAGTAAACTGTATGAATACAGCATGTATGAAACAACAATTTCTAATACACAGCTGTAATGCAAATTGCAATCTTTCCCAATCACAGTCTTTTCCAATTGATTTCCATTGTTAAGTTGACCATAAAAGATCCAATACCTGAACAAAAAGACCCAAGAACATCTACTGAGGATACACTCAGTCTGCATGATTCACTGTGTTCACTGAAGCAACACTAGCTGTATTTTAAGTGTCTTTCATTTCATCCATATAATTTTCACTACACTTTTTATCATGTCTGAAATATCTCTAGTAATAGAATCTGTTGGAGTTCGCCAGAGGTATTTGAGAAATTGCTCCTTCCACCCTCATCCCCATAAGATTAAAAAAAAAATGAAACACTTTGGTGGTCTAAGTATATGTGAAAGTGGGTGCATTGTAGAATGTGCTTAGATTTCACAGGACAAAAGATTTCTGCTTCAATACAGGGACCATCCAACCCTGAGATCCCTGTGGATGAATCAATACCTTGAAGTGTAACCATGACAACCATAGAGATCAAATAGGCTGCACACACACAGTATTCACAGTATTGATTTTTCAGCACAGGACAATACAGTGCTCTCAGCGCCTGAATATGGATGAGTAGCTGACTGAGGCAGACTTCTCTTACGAAGTCTGAAGTGATGCTGCTGAGGAGAGAGCAGCACTTAAGGAATTTCACACCACTATAGTGAGGGTGTCCATTCTCCAATTATGAAGACAGACTGCCGCCTTTGTGCCCACAGCTCACAGCCCTAGGTTTCTGAATAGCTGGTTAGCCATGGTCATGAAAAAAAATACCCTTTACTCTTCCCTTTTGTTGGAAATAAATATCACCGATATGCTGCATACACTTATGACCAGGGCTTTAGATCTACAGCTCTCAAAATATAAAGTATGAAACTACTACCTTTTAAACAAATAAATTATATATATACACACATATAAAATAAAATGTCACCAGTATTTCAGAACAACAGTCCATCTGCTCAACCGAGGCAACAGCAGTACATTATTCAGTGTTGGGCTTTATTCTGCTCATGCTCTGTAGGGCTCGATTCAGAGATGTGATGTTTGCAATGTTCTCTAAAACCATCAGTATGACTATGATCTTGAGTGGTCTGGAATGGTATATTAATGCAATTAATAACAGCCACACTGAATGATCACAACCTTTGACAGTTAAATTTAATTGAAGCAACAGAACAGTCAATTCAAATGTGTCTGAAAAAAAAGGACTCAAGAACATGAAATGTGTTCATGGAATTATAATCGTGGTTAACATAAAAACTTACACAGAAAATGTTATTTTCCTGAATTATCAATTAAACACCTACAGCTACAAACCAGGATGAAATGTGATCTTCCACAAAAATGCCATGAATATTATCTGCTTACATCAAAAAACCCTCAATATGTATTTTAAAATAGCCAAAAAATCAAACATGTTTCAACCAGGGTGCAATGATTTCCAACTGTCTGACTGTGATGCTTCACAAAAGCTCTTGTTCCACCACCTCCCAAGTACTTCCAAATGGGCTGAAATTCCTACTTAAGTCTGTGCCAACACCTACCAGAAAAAGGTTTTTATAATGCCATGCTGAAAGCACAAGTTGCGTGACCTAAAGCTGGCAATATATGTGCCTGTGGGTGTGTCAGAGCACAAAGCTCATGGAGATAGGGCCATGGGGCTGGGTAGGGACCCAAGCCCAGTTCAAGCTTTTCTATGCTGCCTAGTGGGAGTGGTCCCTGGAATGGACAATCCCCAGAAGCACACTTGAGTTTCTCCGAGAAAAATTGTTTGATTTAGATCAAGAGATCTCAGGAATGAACGACCATAGCCACAGTGCAGATTATCTCAGAGAAGGAACTTGGGCCAAGAGCCAAGTAGGGAGATAACATATTTGACAGCACAAATACCTCTTGTTAAAGAACATTTTCAGTTGAACATTTCTAACTAAAAATGTTCTAGCTTTGTTTTGTCATTAATTTGACATTTTCTGTCAGACCAAAAATATGTTTTTCTTTCGAGTGAAACAGAATATATTTGCATGTTTACTCCATAAAGTTAAAGCTACAATCACCATAGCTAGACACTGTAAAAAACAAAACAAAACAACAAACAAGAACAAAAAAAAACAACAACAAAAAAAAAAACAAAAAAAAAAAACAAAACAATTAAAAGAAAACAAAAAAAAACAAACAAACAAAAAACTCAACCAAACAACTCAGGAACTTTTAACATCATGTGGCAATTAATGGAGAAATAACTTCCACCCCAATTTCTGCATTGCTCCTCAAGCAAGACTGCATTTCAAAACTGCAGTTTTGGAGGCCCACAAAACCTGTGGTCCTTCAGCTTACCTTTTCTTTTTTTCTTGAGAGCAACTCATCCCTCTTCCTGAAAGTGTATCATTAGAAAAACAGGTATCTAGAGGTGGTGCAGATATCCCAAAACATGTTCATATTCATTGGCTGCTTATTCAATCATCAATATCTCCTTTAGTCAAAAAATATGGTAATGATTGTCACTCTGACGTAATTGTGAATACATAAATAAACTGTCAGTGAGCCAGTAACAGTTAAAAAACTGTGCAGATTGTCTAATTATGTTAAAGATATTTACACAGACTATTTACTATCTAAACTTATGCTGTGTTGTGCTGCTGCAAGTCTGCAGCTGATCTTCATTTATGCTAATGTTAATCCAGCTCTATGTTGCACATGGAATTAGGCCAATTTGAAAAAAGAGGGAATCAGGCCAAGTTATTTTGTAGAAAAAGCACTGAAAATACAAATGGCTAGGATTCCTAGAGTCACATTTAAATAAAACCTTATATTGCATTTTACCAAATATTTCTACTGGAACACTTTATTTCTGTATGGATACTCAAAGAGGAGCAAGAATATGTATGTTTGCTTTCACAACTAATAAAATTCTGCTATACCTTCTGGCTCTGATTTAGCAGGCCTCACAGAAGATGTGTATCTTCTGCTCTTTCTTCTCAGTTACTGCCAAACACGGGACTGACATTTCTCATCCTACCTTGTGAACCAAACTGTACTGGGAAATCATCCACTAACACCCAAAAGAGGTGGAAGAATTATGCCTAACAGTCAGTTACCACATAGGAACCTATGGATAGCTTCAGAGATACATCTATAAAGATAAGTAAGACCTGTTGATCAGATATTAACCGATATTTTATAGTCTCAAGCTACACAGATAGTACATGTTAGTATAGAACACAGTTTGAGTAAAAAATGATCAGCCAATTGAAATAGTAGTGATATTAAGGAGAAAAAATCATACCCACCCAGCAGTAAAAGAATTACTGGAGGTAACGCTGTTTTACGAAAGTGTTGCCATATTTCATACTGTATAACAAACTGATTGCAGTCTTTGGTGAATGAACTTGACCCGTTTCACCACATGCTTCATCATGCACCTGTGATAAGTTTTAATGGTCCATGACATTTATGCACCTGTTCCCTTGCTGTTGATTTGCATTCCTTTATTGAAAATAATGTGGTCTTGTTTCTAATTGCATGCATCTGTCCACAGTTCAAAGACTCTAATTCTTCCTAATTAACAGATAACTGATTATTTAGAGAACCTGTCTGTACAATTCATGAGTTCCCTGTAAGATTACGATCTCTGAGTATGCCTGTGTCAGAATGCAAACAGTTTTATTTGATGATTTGCCTTTGCCTGTATGTTTTTATTTTCCAGGTTGCACACTGTTAAAGAGTAGAAGATAAGAACTAACAGAAGAGGGTAGTTTACTTAAATGCTCTACCACTGAAAAATGTTTAGCATAGGCAACATGCCAATTATAACTGAAAACAGATCTCTGAAGGTTGTGGTCATGCACACAATCATATTACCAGGCTATGTCTGTTGTGACCTTAGGGAAACTGATCCAAGCAATACCTAGTAAATAGTTTGGAGAGTAGCACAAGGGTAGAGTCAGCTGTTGTCCTACACTTGCTTTCTGTCACTACAGGAGAGTGAGCTGTCTGCACTAAGACACTTCACAGGTGAAGCGGAGGAAACACTGATATTCTGACAGACAGGAGTCCCATAACTTCCAATGAAGGGATGATCTAGAACAAGGAAGTTCATTTTTTTTTTCCAAAAGCGATATCAACTCCTGTAATTTTTCTTCAAGAATGTAAAAACATGATCAAATTCTCCTCATTCTGTTTGTGTGGGTTTTTTTATATCTCGTGCTCAAAAATACGTTTATGAAACATCACAAAAAGATTTAAATATCTGTAGAGACTGTGAAAATGGGGTGCTTAAGATGTCTTCTCAGTAGTAAAGTCAGATACTAGGAACAACATCACAAGTCCATTGAATTTCACTTGCAAAGAGTGTTCAACTATGTCTCTCTATATACCTAGTAGCACCCGGAGGGAGGGGGGGTTGCAACAACAACTGATTTGAGTTCAATCTTATGAATCACTTTCTCTAGAGTCCTTAACACTATTCCTAGCCTGTACTTGTCCATTTATTAAACCTTTCCTATAAATAGTACTTGACATTTGTCCTGAATAAGCAGCATTTTTCCTCAAATACATATAGTTCAGTTAAGTCAAGGTAACTCTGAATGTCAATTTTAGACTCCAAAATACTGAAAAATGTTTCAATGAAAAGTTTCTAACAAATTCATAATTAAGTAAGCATGTGTAAAGTCCTGTAGATTATTTACTGTGCACGTATATCTTTTATAAAATATTATTAACTTTAAGGAGTCAGAAACCAAGTAACTATATAAAATAACATAGTAAACTGGAACTCAAAGCAATAATTATAAACAATGCATTTTCCAGGACACTGTGATAGCAGTTGAGTTCATTCTGCTTAAAAGGTTACACTGCCTGTGATCATCAGTGAAGGCTTGAAGTCCTTTTAGTAGTAAAATCTGATATATCTATTAGTTTAGCTAGTAAATACTGATCTAAGACAGAACTGGTAATAAAAGTGTGAAACACAGGTGCTGCAAGGCTGACTTGTGGCACATTTTTGCTGATTGAAAAGAAAAATTAAAAAGGAACAGTTTCTTAAAGTGTTTCTAAATCATGTTTCTCTCCTGGGAGACTGCAACCATCAGTCTAGAAAAAACAGTGACTTGCATACTGACCTATTTAACTCTATTTGCCTGCAAGAGGACCACCAAGGGCTAAATTCTGTGTAGTGGTTTATGAAAGAATTTGTGTGGAGTTAGTTGGCAACAATGAGGGAAAAGTTTTCAAGGATTTATAGGCAAAACACACCATCAGTTTTGTTGACCATCAAGATGCCTTGAGAGTACTTTCCTAACATTGTCAAGCAATGGAGATTCTCACAGTACTGGAAGGACTTGTTACAAAAGACAAAACATACACAACTTAGTATAAGAAAGACTTCAAGTAATTAGTTTATTCCTGACATTTTAAAGTTCTTTGTCTTCTTTAGTGGCCTGGAGGAAGGATTAAGTCAATAACAAAAATAACTCCTATGTTCTAATGTGAATTAAACATTCTCATTTAGCCAATATGCATTACAGTCCATTTGAAAACATAGATCAGAGATTTTGGCCTGGATTTTTATTTTTAATCCACTAAGACTTTACTATGGTTTGTATTGTTTTAATACTCTGTGTACACACATTTTGAGTCTCTAATCAGAGAATTTATGTGCAGAGGAGAACAGGAAGCGTTAAACAAAGAGAGTCCTTGTGCCTGGGAGCAAGTGTCCCAGCTGTTTGGTAAGATTTGCAGGCTCAAAAGATACTGCTTGCTGTTATCCCAAATGTCAGATGCATGGTTACAGTAGGTAGGTACTTAGTAGAGGAGCTTAATCCTCCCTGCTCCATGAGCACTGAAGCTGCAAACACTTCTGGCTTACGCCAGTGCAAAGTCAATTTACAGGATACCAAATACTGATGAGCCAACTACGGGAGATGAAGAGCAGTAGTAAATCACCCGTAATAGCTCCAGGCAAACTGCTGAACCTTGGAAAATTATGAAAATTAAGTCTGAATTCTTGAATATTTTCAGTTTCATGAGTCACTGTTGGCTATAACACGAATCACAGCACAGAAAAGTTTTAACAGGATGATAGATAAGGTTAGGGGGAAAAAAAGTCTTAAAACTGTTTAGGAAATGGCTTGAAGTTTTATATATAAGTGCACAGAGACAAAATGCCTTAACAGCCTTAGTGATCATGAGGCTGTGTTTGACCCTGGTTATCCTCACTGGGCCTGATCCTGATCTGTAGTATGATCTCCCAACTTGACCTGCCTCATCACCATGAATCTACTTGCTAATCCGGAATCTTAACCCTACGTGGCCACGGCTGCTAGGTCTGCTTTGCTGGCCATGCTTGTGTGGGTCTGTGTCCTGGCTGGCAGGGCCCCTGCCCTGCTGGATGTGTTATTCCCAGAACTGGCTTCTGCATCTCATCTCTGGGGGACAATTGGTCTTTGCTGGAGCTGGTCTTTGCTACTCTCCTTTGGTTACTCAATTAAACCATGCTCAAGTGGAGAAAACAGAAATAAACTGAGTCTCTTTGTACCCATTATTCTACATTTAGATTTCATATAATAACAATCATTTTAAAGATGTGTCAGAATGTGTCCATTGCACTTGACAACGGAGGAAAGGATTTAAAATGATTTTATATTCTCTTGTAATTTTCTTTAAATGTTTTTTTAAAAGTTCTTTGATTTATAGCTCTCACCTGGTGGTTGGCTAGATACTCTACTAAAAACATATATTTGGTTTAAAAACTCCATTTTCTGTAACATTGGAAGGGAGCTCACATCAATGAGACACCTTGAAAAGTGTCACTGCAATGAAGACAGGAATTTTCAATGGTTGGGAAGTCAGGCAGGTTAGCAGTCATGACTAGTGTGACTAGTGTGACTGACTTCACTTTGATTAGTGAAAACTCCCAGCAATATATATACTACCGGCTATGTTCAGTGTACACTGTATATTACTGAAATTTTAAATTTACACTCACAGGAGTGAATAATAATGGTGTTGGATGTTGGATCAGATTTTAGTCCAGAAGTTGTGATTCAAATATAGGCAGCAGGACCCACCACACAGTCAACAAGAACAAAGTGAGTTGTTGGGCAAAGCATGACAGATGGGAAAACCAACAAATGGTGGTGGAATACTTGAACAAAGAGAATAGAGTGACAAAATATCCCTAGGTCTGGCATCTGCCCATCTGCCATGACACCTCCTAAGTCTGTTGTACCTGGACTTCAGTCAACCACATTCCACTGATTCAGGTAGAGGATCGGACAGGAAATGAGGCCCTGAAGTCAGACACAGACATTCTTCCACAAGGAGAATATCCAGAGTAAGTATTGGTCTGCAGAAGGAATGCACATGAATTATAGAAATGTTTCTTATTTTTAGAAGCACATTTTGGAAGTGATTTTGTCCTCTGACACAAGAAATTAAAAGCACAGCATAAGGTAAAAAGCTGGTTTCCATCCAAACTAAAATGGTAAAAGTATGTAACAGCTTGGCTTTAAAAGGATGCCCATCTGTTAGTAAACTAGTGATCATACTATATCCACAATGGTCTAACAAATTAACAGCCGAAAAAATTGCTGCCCACACCCATGGCTCAATAAATATTTAGGGCTGACGGGGTTTTTTTTACAGTAGGATCATTTTAAGTGATTAAGTGTAAGTTTTCTCATTTAAAAATGCCTTTAGATTTCCAAGGCCTTACAGAAATACATAACTGAAAAATGTTCCAATAGACAAAATTCCTCTCCTCACAGGTCCTAGTAGGAACACAGCAAACAAATCTTTTTTCTTGGTAGAAGAATCTTGGTCTAAATCCTGGTCACAGTATTTAAAAGTCAACGCATGAGCGTGTGAAGGTAACAGTCTTCCATAAAAGCATACTTGGCTAGAAACGGTGTTGACTAATTGATTGGATCATGAATTAAATAGCTGCACTATCAAGTTCAGCAGATTGAAGATTGCCTGCAACACATGCCAGGGCAGCTTCATTACTTGCCATACCTAAGCCAGCTAGATCTAAAGCTAACTTGGGCATAATATCTAAGCTGAAAACATGTTCCTAATACACACAAGGCCTTCAAGTCTTTATTTTTCATGTCACTAAAAAATTTTACACTGTTAAAGAAATATAGCCAGAGATTGAGAGTATTTCTTTTTTTTTAGATTTTATCATTTCCTGCTGGTTCCACTAGAGCTGTGTTTGAAAATGAACAAAGATGAAGTCTCAGAAAACAGATGTTTGCATGTGCTATACTTTATGCAGTGCAGTCTCTGCACTGATGCACCATACAAGAAGATGCATGCAACATATGTAGAGCCGTTCGGCTGAAATGTTGTAAGAATCTGTTGCTATTGCTTCATGTTATGAGCCTTAATTTCACAAGGCTGAAAATGAGGCAGCAACTTCTAACAAGCCATGCAAACAACAAGAATTACTAAAATTAGATTACTTGATATATTTTTGTTTGACTCTCCCTGTATCAATTTTTTTAAAACGCATGAAGAATATAATAATGTAAGCCCTGTATCACCACACACAGAATCTTCCTCTTAGAATGCTTGTAAGGATTTACTATTTTAAGTTCAATGCAATAACAGTCAGTTTGGATCAGAAGAAATACAATTCTGCTGTCTCTGGTTACTTGGTAAACAAAACCCCTTAAAAATGAAAACCTTTTAGATGCTTGGCCCATGAACATGAATGAACACACTGGAAAACAAGAAAAAAGTTTATTCTACAATACCTATCCAGAATTACTTGCTAACATAATGTTTTACTATTGCAAACAGATGAACACTTTCCATCTCAAACACTGAATAATGCAAAAAAATCGGGAAGATTAACTCATAGATATCTATAGCCTATCAACCTTCCTTGCGAGATTCATTTCAGAGGCCTTCAGCTAAGCTACGTGTAAAACTGTATGCAAAACTATTCATGTGAGGCATAGTCTATATGCAACAGGGTTTTTTATTATTTTAGCGTATAAACACATAATATTCTACTCAGAGAAATGCAACAGATTACTCTATGGTCTTTATGCACGTCAAAATGAAATGTTACACTACTTTCAACTGTCCTCATTTTGGACATCTAATCTTGGCTACCGACACCAACCCTGTCGTCTTCCAGAAACCTACCTGCAGGGAAAGGTTCAGACACAGACTCTTCTGCTAGTGCTCTGAGTTGAGCAGATGCACCCATACAAACCATAGTAGCACGGCACATGGCTAATAAACGTCCCAGCAGGACTCAGGAAGCCCTCATGTAAGGCTGCATTAGTGTGACTATTAACCAACAGGAATTGGGACAAACTTCTTCTGCCCAGCTCAGTTCATAAACTGCCATTCTTCTGCCCAGATAATCATGCCCACGAGCTCCTTCGTCTAGTCCCTGCCCTGGTTTTTCCTTCTCTCTGTCAGTGTACTGTAGGACTAGTACAAGTCATTTTGAATAAAAATTTGTCACTAAAATGAATTTTACTAGTCAGCACCCTTTTTTTACAAGACTTTCCCCCCGCCAGCAGGTGCATGCTTGTAGGCACAAAGACTGCCCAAGGTGGCAGCTTGCAGAGGCCTAGGTTTTATACCGCCGACATGACAGGCGCAATAGTCCAGAAAACAATACTTTGGTACTTCATTTTCCCCCACTCTGAGGCTACCTGAGCCTGGACAAGACAGCTGGGATTCAGAGTGTCAAGCAGACCTGCAGAGGATAAAGCTCAGCTTTTCTTTGTTTTGTTTTCACGCTTTAGTTTGGACTTTCCTAATGGCGGCTAATGAGAGTCCATCTGGAAGCTGGAAGGCAGAGTCCTTGAACATTTTACAACATACTTCACAAGAAAACTGATGTTTTTTTAAATGTTATATAGTGACCTTCCAAATGGTACCTATTTTTAGTGAAATATTTTATGATATTAGTGAGACTAGAAGGAACCTGCGTCATCATGTCTAATCCCCTGCTATTATAAGCAACCACGTCAAGAAATTCTTTTAATAAACTAAAGTGCCCTTGAATACCATGGTGATGAGTACTCCACAAATATATATATTTGTAGCTATGCAGAAAATAAAATTATAAAAATCTTTGTTGGATGAACAGGACGATATCATGTGACAAAGGTGAGTACAGCTCTAAAAGTATTACTTTTTTTTTTTTTTTTTTCCAAGACACTAATGAAAACTTGACTGAAACTTTTATGTCAACTAGGGAAGGGATCAATTTCAAACACAGGACTGATGACAATAAGGATAGTAAAAAAAAACAAAACAAAACAAAAAAAAAACAAAAAAGACCACTATTAATAAAGAAAATTTACTCTGTTCTTCACAGGGCATGATGTAGCAGCAGTAGCTCAAGAGAACAAGCCCACAAGCATTTAGAGACTTATCCTCAAGCTATCTAGTCAAGAAAATTTATAGGAGAAAAAAATGTACTCTTTATTTTAATCATTTACTTACCTCTCTACATACCAGCCACCCAAAATAAGCCTAATTTAACATTTTTAATCACAATAATTAATTTTATTCATTGCATACCTCTTATTTTCCTGTGCTTGGCTTTTCTATATTTGCAGTTTAGTTCTAGAAGATAACGCCTGTTTTTTTAATCAAGGGATTTTGGTGTATCTTTTAACAGTGGTAATTTTTATTTCAATAAGGTTTATCAGTTTCAGCATAAAACCAAATTCTTCTACTATGTATCCCTGATTCAATCTCCTTCTATTTAGGAGACACCCTCATTTAGTAGCCACACCTTTATCATGCAAGCTGCCAGAAAAAAGAATTAAATTTAATAAGAGACACCTTCTATTTACAGCCGCAGGGAGAAGTAATTAAATTTAATGGAAGCTGCAGCTCTAAATAAAGACGCAGAAAACCTCTACTCCTACCCTGCTGAAAATGAGGATACAGGTTACAAACAATGAGTAACATTCAAACCCTTTGCAACTCCATTATCTCCAACAGACTTACTAGAGAGATGTATTTGGCATACTTTTCATTCCAGACAGAGGAATGGGGAGCAAAGTAAGTACTAATAATTTTCATTCCTGCAAATGCGCAAAAGGAAAATGAGAGCAAATGTTGTAACAGGTATGATTATAACAGAATAAAAATAAATTTATTTCTTCTCCATTTGTTTTTGTTTAACAATATGAGAGACATGGGTAAGCAAAAAAAGTGAAAGACCAGGTTATTTGAAGATTTCCTAGGGAACCCCTATGAGGATAAATGAAAGCATTTACTACAGGGAATAAAACTATTTCTTAATTATTTCTTAACTAGTGTTAAATTTCTGTTGCAAACAAAGGAAGTAAAAGAAACGTTAACTCTATCAGATAGGACACATTCTCCGTTGTGATACAAAGGGCAGTTATATATTCTCTTGAGAAATTAAACAGATCATTTTGGTGAATCTCATTTAGTTGGCTGGCTTCTGAAAGAAAGCCTTGAAGGTCAAAAAGCCTTTGCAAGGGAATTCTCAGTATGGTCACAATACATCACTGTTTTTAATTATCTGTGATTTGAGTAGAGCAGCATATATATTTTCTGTTCAAACTGTGTGGAGTTTTCAACTAGATAATTCTTGCTGAAAAAAAAAGTGCTTCTTATTTTGTGAGAAAAATCAGTTTAATTTGGTGAAGGAGTCTTCTGAAAACAAGAAAAGATTGAACCAGAAATTGAAATAGCTGTCTTACTATGATGTCTTGTTGCTTGCCCATCTGATGCTTGCCCATATGTTTCCCTCTCTTGACTAAGTCCACAGACAGGGTACAGCCTCTGCTACATAGGGCCATCAGAGACTTTTGTGTAGAGATGAGATATTCTCTGTCAAGAGCTCAGACACATAGTTGCAGCAGAGAATGATCAATAAAAGAAAGAAAACTTCCAACGGGATGTAAATTTCAGATTATATTTGCACTTAGCTGGCTCTGTGTGGCAAAAGAACAATAATTTGGCCAGAGTATTGAGACCTCGCTCACCGGCTGCATTTATAGAATTATAATGGAATGGCCATGAACAGTCACCACAAAATGAAGCCCAGCTCAAAAGTACTGGATCTTAAAGCATATTCTTAGCTAAAAGACTGGGACTACCTCATGAGATGGACTCTGTGGCTATAGCTATAGTAAAAAAAAAAGAGCAGGAAAAGTTGGGTCTGTTCCTGGTTGGTTTTGGTGAGTGAGGCTGAACAGTTTATGTCCATGTGACAAAAAGATTCTGTTCATTCACCCGGAACCATGAAGCTTCATTCATACTGTCTTTAGAAATATTCCCTGACCTGCACTGTCCCCTGATACATACCCAAACATTCCCTGGGAATATGCAATTTGGTACAAGACAAAACTCTGCCAGGGAGCAGGGTAGCTAGTAGTTCTGCAGTCTGGACAGTCACAGCAGCGAGCAAGACTGTGCTGCTGAGCAGTGGATTTAGGCAGCTATGGCCTCTAATTCCTGCCATCAACAGGAAACTGGAATCTGAGAGAAGTGAGGTATAGATTAAAGAAATAAATGCATAGGGCCTACATGACCCGGAAGACCAACACCATAAGTAATGATGTACGTACTTAATACACATGTACCAGTGTACCAAAATTTAATCACTGTAGAATTTCAATATCAGGTCCAAAGTTATGTACAAACTCACAATCTAGTGTCCGAGGACATTATCGAGAGCTCACATGAGCACTCATCACTCTCAATTTAAGAAAAGTAGGAGTCCTCAATCAGTCCTAATAATGACTGCACAGGATCAGTCCAGTGCTGCACGTTCCTCTGATTGCACAGGTTTCTAGCACGTAAGGTATTCCTTGCATTTTAATTAAAGTCTTCCCTGTGCTTTAAGACCATTTTTATGCCATTGTTATGTATTTATACAATTAGAACTAATTTATACAATTAGATCTAATTACTTAATTGTTGTAGCATGCATGATGAAATAATGAGAATGTGTAATTAAGATGTGCAATTACATAATTACAATGTGTAATGACATTAGGTATAAATATTCTAAAATGTTATGTAAAAAAAAATACACTGTTGAAACAGTAGCAGTTTTTTTCAGATTCTGTTTCAGTTTTAAATAAGCAGACCAAATTATGGAATCACTTCTCAAAGTTAAGGAGTGTTCTCTTCATCATTAACTCCACATAGCAAAGCATTGTCTATTTACAGCAAGGTTTAATAAAATCAAAAAGGGTAGGAAACTGTAGGAAAAAATAAATATACACTGTGATTACTGAGGTTATTTTTATTCTGCTATATTTTTTTTGAACAGGCTCCAATTTCCATGTGTCTTTTTTTTGTAATCTGGACCAAAACTGAAAGTTTAACTGATGTATACAAATATATTAAAGACGACATATCAAATAATGCAACTTTCGAATTTAGTATGGCTGTACCACACGGAGTCAATGAACTACCAAAGTAATAAATGAAGTAACTAATCCCAGCCTTGCTCTGAAACCTGGTATCAACTCCTCTCAGAAATACACAAACAGAAAAGTATCATGCTCTCAGTAACTTCCCAAAATATTTCTTTGGTCTGCCCAAAGTCTGAGACCTCCTCACTGCTCTCCCCTCCTCAGCCCCTTGAGAGCCTATATAGATCCCCAGGAAGATATTCTACTGCATTCTAAATGACCTATCTCAAAGGATGCTGGACTGTCTCAGTTAAAGTCTGTTTACTCATTAAAATTAGATTTAATTCCTGTTTAACATTTAAAACTCACTGAGATACAAAAGAGTCAGATGGATTCCATTGTAGTTGTGGCAACTTCATTGCGGTTGGTAACAAGCAAGCGTTCGTGGCTGACTTAGAGCTCCTTACAGAGTTCAAAAGTAAAGCAGCAATAATTTTACAAGTAAAATGAGCAATAATGATTAGAATTTTTCATTTTCTTCAGAAAAAAAAAAAAAGAAAAAAGAAGTGTTGATGAAAGATCTTGACTACCTAAATTTGAACTTCCTGAATACTTATTTTGGTAATATTTTCACTCCAGAAATTCAAACACGAAAAATTATTTTCACCTGCCAGTTCAATAAGATACTTCATGTTTATTTAAAAAGCCTTTCATTGTAATGTATCAGTACTGAAATATTTTCATTTTCTCTCTGGCAAGTTTTATTTTCAAGTATCTTCCCATTACCTATTCGTTTTGCTAGAAGAAGGAAAGGGAGAGAAAAGAACAGGTTAAATAAAAGTTTGGTAAAGTTTTCATGGCCAAAACACTAATGTTGAACCCGACTAAAGCTCTACATTAATTTCCACCACCACTATCTGAAGTATCATATCTAAAGAGTATTTGAAGTATTAGAAATTTAGGAATTACTTCTCTATAAAGAATACAAGTACAATGCAAAGCAGCTTTAAGCAGGTGTGCAGGGAGAGATAAAAATAATGATGGAGGTTGACAGCTTGGGGATGCTTCAAGTCCTAAGCTCTAGACCTCCGAACCCAAAACATGAGGAAGTTGTACCAAACTACAAGCAGTTGCCAGTGTTACAGACGTGCATTTCACTCCCTCCAAGCTGGGTGGTCTCTGTGGAGGAGATGATGCACAAGTAATTAGGTTGGAAATTTGGATCTATCAGTTCCAGTCGTTCCTAAGGCAACAAAGCTTCCTATGTTATACCAATATATGTAGCACCGACATGGAAGTGAAATCCCATCTAACCACATGCCTTGAAGTTTAAAGATTTGTAGGCTTTGAAATTTTATTCTGAGGAAAAAACTTCAGGTGCAGATTTTACAAATCTTCCACAACGTACTTCTCTTTAAAAAGGTAATTTTATTTCAAAGCAAGTTACAAAGTAACATCATTCTCCCTTATTACAGAGTTCTTGGATAATAGTACATTCTAGTTAGGCTCCCTAAAATGTTCTTCTTCCTTTCTGAATAATTCAACTCTAACAACTCTCCAATGTCACACCTGAAGGCCTTCTGAAATCCAAAGACAGTTCTATAACAAGTGTGTGCCTCAGGTTTAAAAGGTGCTCTGCCTTATGTCCTATGCTTCTTATGTGTCTCTGCTTCACTTGCATTCTTTGTATGCCTGCACATTTCAATATCAAATACAAATAAATATAATCCCCCCCAACCCTTTAAATTTAGATCTGAGCAGTTTTCATGATTGAAATTGTGCTGGCAGAATATTATATATAAATGAGATCCTGGCAAGAATTGAAGGGCTGCCAAATTTTCTCTTAATTTTTTTTTTTCCGTTTCCTGACAGATAAATCTGTATAAAAGAAGGGCATGAGAAAGAAATATTTATCTTTTGTCAATAACTCCCTTGCAAATTGTAGAAACACTAGAAATAATAACAAACACATTTTCAGTCTTGATACTTCAAGAAAGACTAACTTTTTGTATCTGTCAACCTTGTCAAATGATAAAGTGACTTTGTGTGTCATCTGATCAGAAATTTTCTCGGGGGGGAGGTTTGCATTTTATGTTAGATTAGATTATCCTGCTAAGTCTTTCTCTTTTTATTTTTTTGCCATTTATGATAACACTTGTTATAAAATGAAAATTAAAGTGAGAAATGGTCCTTGGCTGAGAAATTTATTGGCAAACATAATTACTACCTCAAATGTGATAAAGTCATATAAATGACCTGCTCATAAATCCCACACTGTAGCCCTCTAAAATCTATCACAAGACTTTATTACAACTTTCTTACTGTACAACATTTCATCTGATAGGTGGTTTGTGGAATTTAAAAAAAAAAATACATCTGTAGTAAAACACTGTTTATGAAAGGTGGCAGGGTATGTAAGAGTTAACAGCACTGTGTATTTTACCCTGCAAGTTGGTTTACAACAAAGCCAATCATTCTCTGAATGCTGTGGTGGAAAAGAATACATCTTTCATCCAATTAGCTATTATACGGATGCTTGGGACCACATGGACTGTGCCCTGGAAAGCAATCACACTGCTCTCAAGAAGATAAGATAATGCTGGAGGGTTTAGCTGGTCTCGTGTTTATACTACGAGTTCACATAGCCTGAGTTCTCAGGGCTGCTCTGTCCTGCTTTTTACCCCAGAGCTGAGCCAGCTGTCAAAAACTAGCAGGTCATTCTGTTTTACATGCTCTCCTGTTGAGGACCTTTGAAGACAAGTCTGAAAACAGAGCTAAAGATTTGTTCTTAGAATTGGTTTGGTGAGATGGAGTGGCTACACAAGTATCCCACCTGAGCTTTTATATGAGACCTGTAACACTCATCACAAGAATTCACTGTTCAGGAAAAAAAGATGAAAGGTGAAAATGTATTTTCCTGCTTTTTTTTTTAAAGAGACAGGACAAAATACAAACAAAATTTCTCTCTTGAATGTCAGCCTTGCTTGATGTGAAGATTTTACATTGCTGTTTTACATTCTAAACTGTGTATATGTCTACAATTACAAGATGATCCAACTGCTGGCTACAGCCACAAGGGAAACAAGTGCATGTGTGCTGGTTTTGCCTGGGATAGTTAATTTTCTCCATAGTAGTTGGTATGGGGCTATGATTTTGGATTTGTGCTGAAAACACCATTGATAATATACAGGGATGTTTTCGTTATTGCTGAGCAGATCTCTTATGGAAACCAGGCCTTTTCTGCTCCTCATACCACCCTACCAGCAAGTAGGCTGGGGGTGTACAAGGTGTTGACCCCAAACTGACCAAAGGGATATTGCATATCAGCAATAAAAAAGCTGGAGTAAGAAGAAAGAGAGTGGGAGGGATGAACATTTGGAGTGACAACATTTGTCTTCCCAAGTAAACCCTTACACGCGATGGAGCCCTGCTTTCCTGGAGATGGCTGAACACCCATCTGCAACGGGAAGTGGTGAATGAATTCCTTGTTTTGCTTTGCTTGTGTGCTCAGCTTTTTCTTTACTAATTAAACTGTCTTTATCTTAACCCACAAGTTTTCTCACTTTTACCTTTTCGATTCTCTCCTCCATCCCAATCAGTGGGAATTGAGAGAGCAGCTGGTTGGTGCTTAGTTGCCAGCTGGGATTAAACCACAACAGTGTGCCTTCCATCAGGCTGTACGTTCAAAGATAACAGTCCAGCTTAAACCACGCTAAATCAAGAATGCACCGTCTACCATCCTTACTGATCATAGATGCACCATCTCATCAAAATTAATAGAGAAGTCAGCTGCAGGAGCTGATCCAGTCAAACCGTAACCCAGCAAAATAAGGTTCTTTCCATGCTCTATACCTGGATCAAGGTAGAGCCAACACAGGGAGACTGGGAATACAGGACCAACACTTTCATCTTAAGCTGACTGTGAGACAGCAAGGTAAGGTAAAGAGACTGTAAGGACTAAAGAAAGGTGTTGCAACATTTGGAGCCTCTGATGGCAAGGAGTTCTTTTAAATGCTGATTGGCATTTGACAGTAGCAGCAGTCTGTGGAAATACTGCAGGATAGGGCTTTTATTTAACATTTGCAAATTAATATTGCACTCAAGAAAATGAATGGCTTGAGTATACATGCTTTCACACACCACCTGTCCATTCCCCTCTCACTTCTGTTATTTTTTCTCACTCTGAAGATAGCTTGCTAATTGCTGTGCTGGTATGTAATATGACATGGCCACAGGGAATGAAGGGATGGGAAGGAGGGAGGGAGGGAGGGAGAGAGCGAGCGAGCATGCTTGTGATTTGAGTAACTACTTTGTCTTGTCTCTGGTGGTAAGGGTTTATTGTTCTAACCCTTTGGTCACCTCTTAAAATATATGAAAGGGCAATGGCAACACTTTGTAGGCACTAGTGTGGCAGACCTGTGATGTATAGCTACATACCACCATCAAACTCATCCAGTCAACTGCTCCCTTTGCTGGCATTCACAACTGAAACCACTAAATGTGTCTATTAGCACTTATCAGACTAGCACTTAAGTAGTAACCAGTGAGACCTACATGTTACAGAGCAGGATGACAGCTTTGGCTAACAGTTTATTTCTTAAGCTACCATCATCAGAAGGAAGAAATGATGTAAAACCAGGAAGGCTTTTGCAATAAGATGCTGCGATCGGTTAGAAGATGATGTGGTATCAGTAGGGAATTTTGAAATACCCAGAGTGGTTCTTGGAAAGCTGCAAAAATTCTGGGAAAATTTATATGTACTTTCTAAAGGTGCATACTCCACATGGTAGTGCTATATATGAAATTTATTTCCAAAACAAAGCACATTAATGTTTCTGCTTCATTGACAGTAATGATGACAAACTCTTCTGCTACTTTCAAAGTAAATACTTTTTTATTAAAATATTGCCATTTATATGATCTGGTGCTTTTCTTCCAATCTTACCAATGAATAATAATATTCAACATAAAAATATTAAGTAATTTTTAAGCTATTTGATCAGGAGGTAGCCGCAAGGAAGAACATTTGTTTTGGAATAATGTTCTGTTAAGGGCACACTTCAGTCTTTGTCACAACAAGGTATTTCCATCTCAAAACTTATCTGCTTTACAAAAAGAAATAGCAAAGACAAAAATTGTATTAGCTTATTTCCATCAAAGATAAGTTTACATAATTCAGTATTTTGTCATTTGAGACCCAAGCATTTTTCCAGTTGCATTAAACAGGATTTTTTTCATAGGCAGTATCACAACAAAAAGGTATCCTGAGCACACTGTAAGTTAACTATTACATGACTACCACATTAAATTAATGGTACTTTTATTCATTGCTCAAATTTCCCTATATAACTTTAAAACAGCACTTCAGTGTACTCCCTGATCCCTACTGTCCATAACAAGAGAGAGTACAATACAGCATGTCTCAGGAATACCTAACAGCATGTGCACTTAGTCCTTATGTGCACACTGCCTGGCCCTGAGCCACAACAGCTAAAACTTTTATTTATGTGTACTTAAATGGAAATATATGATTTCTGTATTTGTTGCACAGGTATTATACAGGTAAGTTATAACTAGTAAAAACAATAGAAAAAAAGTAAGTGTTTCTGTGTGAGCAGTTTACTTTTTCTTGCAAACTGGATTTAATTTAATGTGGGTACTAAAATCAAATCCTGCTGAGGCTACTAAAATCAGGTATTTTTTTTTGGTGTATCTGTAACACATTAATTACAGATTCAGATTCTGATTTTTTTATTGTATGGAGTTATTGTTTCTCCTCTACAATAAAACTGACAGTTAGTTGAGTTTTCCCTTTCTGTCTCCCTGTGAATGCCTGCTAGCACTCCAAAACCATTAACACAGCAGCATATTTCCTGTACTTTTATAGAAGACTGGAGACCTGAACAATCATCATTACAATTTTATACTGCTGTTTGCTTTACCGCTTGTGTGTTAACCCAATTAAGACAGTAAATGTCAATTTGTTCTTCAGATATAGTATGCCCTTGTTCTATAGGAAAATTTTTCAGAGATGTTTGATTTTTATGTTCACAGTTCTTAAAGGTTTGAGATGCTACTTTTTACAAACTGTGTAAGAAATGGCAGCAAATGGAAAACCTCAGCCTTGTTGCATTTATGTTTTCCTGTGATACTTTCTGACTCAAATAAATGAATTAATTTATCTTCATGATACCCTTGTGAGTTCAACACTGCCATTTCCAGGTTTTTTTTTTCTGTAGCCATACAGATGTTAGAAGCCTTTCTTCTTGACTTGGAGTAGAGGGAGGTATTCATCTCCCGAGTAGATTTCTGTTTCTGCATAAAGCAGTTGGAGAGAAACCTATATTTTAAAGCAAAAGAAAGCCCAGGGAAATGTGCTGCACTTAAATTGCAATATATCAAAGCTGACAGTAAGCATGCTTCCTTCGTTCTCCACCACCTCTTTGTTCTGCTCCACCTCTGCCTTATATATCCTTCAGCTTTAATTATTTTTATTGCTCACTATTTATGCTGCTCAAAATACACTAGGTATTTTTTGGAGACAACCTGAACAGTATAATACAATAACAACTGTGTAGTACCAGAATGTCATTTCTCCTTCTTTTACAGCCCTATTACTGTTCTATCTGAGCAGCTCTGAATTTAATGCATTTCTCCTCTTCTCCTCATGCCCCAGGGAAGAGCCATCATCCTCATTGTACAAAGGGGAAACCAAATGCATCTATAATGTGAACTGAGTAGAGGTCTCAAGCCAGGTTTTCTAGTCCCTAGTCTCACTCTGATGTGGCCCACTTGAAAACAGTCTGCTGGGCCTTGTCACTGCCATGCATTCCATCAGCCTTAGCAGCAATATTGTGTCATCCCCAGGTAATTTTTAGACGGATCCTGGTGCCACCTATCTAAAGGGCATGAGTATGTATAGAAAAGGTGATTTGTGGTTGCCCTCTTAAATAACTAGATGAAGCTGCAAGCATTCTGCGGCTGCTTAGACTCTAAGCAAGGTAAAGGACAGAGTCAGATTTTACCTGCCACAGACAGCTGATGGACAGATTGTTAATGGTGATGGTGTCTAATTCCTACTGATTTAAGGGGAAATTAGGTAGGCATCTATCTATCTCCCTTGATGGCTGAGCATGAATGAATTGGGCAGTCACTGGATAACCAGTAGCAGGCTGATTTCAAAGCCTTTCTTCCAAGACCTAGGTAAACTAAGAAGTCAATGAACCATCCCCATCTCAAGTCTGTAGGACACCCAAAAAAGAGGAATTTACTTTGTAGAGTCTAAATACTCTAACCCTTTTGGACAGGCCAGTTTGTTTTGCACTGACCATTCTCTTCTGCACTACACAGCCATAAAACTGAAGCATTCACAATGTTTGAAACAGCTGCCTTTTGAATTTCCTTTCCCTAAATATGTTCCTCTGCATTTAGAATCTGAAAGTGTTGCTTTTAATTATAAACACCTCCTACATCCCTGCTGAGCAGATTGCCGTTCTTCTTCTCAGACTACATCTGCAAATACACCAGGAAAACTGCCAGCATACAGAGCTCCCCTCCCTCCTTCACTGAGGAAACCCTACCCTGAGAGCATGGTACAGATGCAGCATTCATACAAAACAGCCCCCACAGCCAATTAAAAATACTCAAGTCAGGATAAATTGGAGTCTTCTTGGGGGTTTTCCCTTATTTTCTGAAACCTTGGTAACAGCACACAATTAAATAAAGTTCCAACCATTCTGTCTGTGATAATTGAATCTACAATAAGTCTGGGCAAAAACATTTCTATCAAAAAGAGTTTGATGAAGAACATTTTATGTAAAAATATCATTAAATAAATTTGCCCTCTTTTCCATATTCCTTCCCTTTTACTTAATAGCAGGAAAACTAAGAAGAGAAGGATGGAGACAATAAATACTTTACAGAAGAAAATACTGGCAATATCTTGGGATTTTTTCTTTCCAAATATCATCACATTCATCATTAGAAAATGCTCTCTTCCAAAAAGACAGACCTGTGTGGTCATGTTCTTTATTCTCTCATTCGTCTGACATTCATTTGTATTCATACTGCCAAGTTTCATGCAATGACCATGATAATAAAACCTATTCCCACCTACTCTCCAGCTTAGCTAGAGGTGCCTTCCATATGCATGTGACACCTGTGTCTCCCATATGAATGTGAATTTTTCCTGCTCCACAGCCATCTCTCCCACAGGCCAGTGAATTTAGCAGTGCAATGTGATCCACTGACCAGATGTATCCAGGGTGGAGTGGACGCTGTAGAATAAGGACAGGAGTGTGGCAGTGCTTTGCAGCCAACAACACTTTGTCAAGCAAGATACCAAACACAAGGAGGTCAGCTGGACAATGCAAAGCCCAGGAAAGCCACCACCTCTGAGATACAAACCTCTTCTGACAGCCTCTGCAGTACATGCAGCTGATATTCCTGTATGAAACTGTAACCCACGCTGCAACCCAACAATATGGTCCTTCCAAAGGCAACTGGTTTAATGTTCAAGAGACAGTTCTAGAATAAAATACAACAGCAGATGACATAAAATAAAAAGTGTTGATATTGGCTAGAAGTTGAACATAATACAAACAAAACCACAATCAGCAACTGGTGACAGCCCGCTGGACTTAAAGAATTGCTATCAGCCCTTGGAACCACCACTTCCAGCCCTTTTTTCCCATCTGTTGTGGCAATATGCACTCATTCACATTATGGCACCATCTTTCACACAATAAACCTGCCCAGTTTCTCTCTAATTCCTCGATATAAATATATATGTCTCCTATTATAGAGCACAATCAGTTAGCACGTAGTGTAATATGTAGTACGCACATGTACGCACATGTACGTACATATAACTGCATGTTGCAGATAGAAGAGCCTCAACTCGGGGAATTTCACTTAAATTCACTGCCAATTTTTAACATAAAGTTTTAATTACTGACTCAGGAAAAAAACAGTAAAACTAACAATTAAGTAAATACTTAGGGAAACAGCTTTCCTCTCCCTTCTCCAGGCTCAGCTTCAGTCCAACATCTCTCTTCCCACCTTCCCAGTCACGTCTTCCTTTGTTTTGTCAAACTCTTCAGTGTGGCATTGGGTGGCACACAAAGTCAGGGTCAGTGCATACAAGTGTAATGCTACTACTCCTTGCTTCTTTCTGGTTTTCCTCCACTGCTTATTGTTTCTTACTGCTCTCTGTCCTGGTGTGGGACCCTTCATTGGTCCTCATCCCTTCAGGGGTATCCCTGACCCAGTGTGGCACTAACACAGTTCCAGCAGACTTTTCGTTAGGATGGATTGTTTAGTTGCCCCTTGAATTGATATAATAAATATTATGGTATGAAATACGTGAATTCAAAGTAGAATGAGATAGTAATTTTTTTGGTTGACAAACATAAAATTCTTAAAAAAAAATTACTCCCTCTGAATAGTGGAAATAGGTAAAATAGCATTTGGAAACACAGACCAGAGCACTTCAGTGTGTTAATGGTCCTGTTGACTTCAGTGAGCCTATTGAATGCTATTGAACATTCTTGAAATGGGGAATATTTAGAAAATATTATAACAAGAGGTACCTCTCCAAGTATGTTGAAAACATGTTAATGCTTTGAATATTAAGACCAAATGCATATAATGTCTGATCTTATTTGAGGAATTTTCGAGGCTGATACTCCAGGACCAGTGACCATCTCTATCTCCAAGTTATTACAGTTATGATAGGAAAGACTATGAACTTCTGAAAAGGCAGATCTCAAGCATCAGCTGTCCCAGTTTTAGGCTAAAACTATAATAACCAGTGGCTAGGAGTCTGGACACAATTAATATTTTTCTTTAATCCTGGATTATGACCCTCCTGAAAAATGAAAGATTCCTTTTTCAGAGTGGAAAAAAGAGTTTGTCTTTTTCATGACTGAAACAAAAAAAAAAAAAAAAAAAAAAGTTTGTCACTATCTAAAAGACATTTTTCATTACTCTACACCAATTAGAAGTAAAAACAATAGATACGGCAAAAAATTCAAAGGTATCTCTGTTTACCTTAAATCTTTCACAAGTGAATTTGAATAAGGTCAAATTACATACTGTGAGGAGAGACTGTAGTATTCCTTCTGAAATAAATATCCCTGAACTGTGGTCTGCACCTAAGAGCTATTTTTGAGAGTTTCTTACTAATAAGGTGCATGTTCAACTGAACAAAGAACTTTGTAGAAAGCATGAACATGATCATAGTAGTGTTAATAACTAACATTTATGATACTAATTACAGATGGAAAGCATATGATCAGCAAAAGAATAAAGAAAAAATAGCTATTATATCTTAGGCTATGGTTTTCAGAAGCCAAAACCTTATTCAAGTTTGTAAAAATGTATTAGGTTTGCATGGCAAGGTTTGGGTAGTAGGAGTGCTACAGGGGTGGCTTCTGTGAGAAGCTGCTAGAAACTTCTGTCATGTCTGATAGAGTCAATATTAGCTGGCTCCAAGACAGATCTCCCTGTCCTTACACTGACCCACAAACCTTTTGTTATAATTTTTCTTCCCTGTCGAGTTGAGGAGGGAAGTGACAGAGTGACTATGATGCACACCTGGCATTCAGTCACGGTCAACACACCACAGTGGGACAAAGAAAATACGATGAGAACTAAAGGAATACAGTTAGAGAAAAAAAATTAAAAAAGCATAGAGAATCAAAATGAATATAAAATATCATATCCAATCAGATGATGGAACCAGCCAAGTTCAGTCCCAAAACTCAGCTGAAACAGGACTGACCAAAACACTTGATACCTCATTTTGCAAAAAAAATCCTGGCATTATCAACAAAGAGATCAAAATGTTCCAAAAAGTCTTTTCCATCCATTGGAGATAGTAATTTTCTTCAACTAGAATGGTGTTCTCTTCAACCAGTATGGTATTCATAACTCCTCTAATCAAACATAGTTTAACAAGTCTTCTGACAGGCTGAAAAAGTGTGAACAGAACATCTGTTGTGTTTAAGTACGTATATGCTACAGCTGTAACAATTCTCTATATAGGACTAGAGCACAGGGTCAACTGCAGCTTATTCCCACCAGTAGCAGCACATTCCATCCATCATGCTTCCAGGCAACATCTAGGTGTGGACTTGAGAACAGCACAGGCCAAGATAGCTTCACATAAGCATCCTGCTTTGAATCGAAAGAAGGTTTAGGTATAAAAATACAAGCTGCGCATCCCTGAGGGCCAAAATGTTGTTCCCGGTCCATTTTATTTATCAGCATGCGTGTAGCCATAGAGTTATTTTCAGAGCAATAAGTCAACAGAAGTAAACCTAGTGATTTACTTCTATTGAAATCTATTGAATCTATTGCCCTTCTATTGAAATACATTGCAAATTAGGTTTGAAATCCATGAGACTTTTCTGATTTGCTAAAGAGACATGAGGACAAAGCATCCAGAAGAGTAATGACATGAAAAAATACCACTCCAAAGCAAAGAAGAGTGTATAACATTTTTCACAGAATCACAGAATCACAGA
>VWZK01001606.1:95961-146473 GCA_013396935.1 Baryphthengus martii | reverse complement strand
CGTGGACTACCTGTTGGTTGTTAATGTATTATATCACAAACTGAGGTCTGAGTTTGAATCTGAAGGAAAATTCAAAGTCCGTAAATTCAGTGGCGTGGTGTCTCCATACAAATGCACAACTTTGACTATTGGCAGGCTTATTTCATAGAGGTGAAAATTTGGACTAAGACATTGTGAGTTCTTGTCCCTGGATGTCAATATGACTTTTCCCTCAACAGTAGTAAAAGCATATCAGTACTGGTTCACATACACACTGTGATCACACAGAACGGAATTAACATCTGAATATAGCTGTAGTAAGCACTATAGAAACCTGGGGCAAACCTCGACACTTGCAAAATAAAAAGGCCAAGGAAAAAAAAACAATTAAAACAAGGGGGATCTGAAATTACATATAGTACCTGCATATTACTCACATAAGCAAGCAACAGGTTCCGGGCAAAGGATAAAATAATTCCATTCGTTACACTATTGTGCAAAAAGACCATCCCATTATCTGTTATTATGCTTATAAGTTCCTCTAGAAATGTATCCAAAGATTAGAAGCTTAACCTAGTCATGCTTTTTCTGAAACAGTTAAATTGAATACAGTTTACTCTCATTTTTTTTCCTACAGCAGCCACATAATTCCACCAAATTTTTTATTTTAATTGAGATATTGAGAAGAATCAAATTTTATGGAATTGTCTGGTCTACATTACTGCGGGGTTTTTTAAGTAACAAATCTGAAAGTTTTGTGGCCTTTTGTTACTGATTTTAATGATTTTGTCCGTTCACTTAATTAGAGTATTATCTGCTTGCTTGTTTGTTTTAATGAAATAAACCAAACTAAAACTCATAAAACAGCAGGTGAATTATTTTAAGGTAAAAACAACTGATGAAATCACAACCTATATAGTTACACACCTTAGCAAGTTATAGGGTGCAATAGAATTAGATTAGTAACATAAAATAGTTGGTATAGTTGGAGGACCTGGTGTTCGTATATGTGCTTTGGCAAGTTTTTGTTTTAAAGTGTGGATTCCATGTCTATGNTTTGTTTTAAAGTGTGGATTCCATGTCTATGAACAGTTAGAACATATAAACGGATCCCCAAATATATTATTTCTTAATCATGTATGTCTGTGTCTCAGATTTCGGATTTGGAAAATACAGGAAAATTCAATCTTTTTATTGTGACTATTCAAAAGAGATAACAAATAACTAGTGCTGCTACATGCTGTCAGTTGAAAGGAAAAATGGAGTTACACTGGAGAGTAACTAAAACCGAATGACATTCCCTACTTACTCGTGTCTAAACAATTAATGCAATGCCTTTTTATAGCATTTATGATAAACTTCATCCTCACATGATATATCATATTTAAGACTCAAAGATGTGATGTTTTTTTATTTTCCTATATTCAAGCTTGGCATTTCTGAATTTCCCTTTGGAGAAAAATAAAGCCGATCTTATTAAACAACCTGTATTTGGTACCTAGCTTTAGAAAGTGTTGCGTTTTAGGAAGGCATACATTTAGCAAGTTAATAAAAACACATTTAGAAAGCACTGAAGTTCATGTTTTCTTAAGAAACATAAAATGAATTACAACAGATTATAAAAATTATTATTAAATAAAGATCATTATGTAACTGAGCTGAGGCTCCCTTAGCACGTATTTGTACAGTTGTAAAATGTGGCTTTGGGATGGAGGTAATACTGCAAAGCAAACAATAATAAAAAGTTATAACTCCCATCACTGATACTCACTCATGGTGAAGAGAATCCTGGGACAAGTGAACTGTTTTCCTGCTACCACCTGGTCCTGGAGTTATCTAATGGAAAAAGGTAGGAAAGAGTCTTTGAATAACGGGGCAGCTTATGCACACAGTGTTTACTAAGAAAACATAATACAAATATTAAATGCGAAATAGAGACAATACATAGGCATAGAATAAGTGCAATTAGCAATATTCGCAATTTTAAAGTCTGAATGCAAAAGTTACTATACAAGATTTACTAAAATACTGTATGCTTAATTCCGATTCGATGTCAGATGTCAGACATGTACAGTTGTCTAAGACACTTTTGAAAACTCCGTGAAGCACTTTATTTCCAAAAAGTGAAAGATGTTTTGAAAATCATATTCAACACACTATCCTGCTTTATAGATAATACAGCAATAAATTTATTTAGAAATGCTCCCTACCTTTGTATCCCAACACAAAGCTTTTGAAAATCAAGTTGATGTGTGATAGAAATCAAAGATAAAATAATTTTTACCACCATGTAGTGTAGTCCTTGTCTAATGTTTTGTATATACTGAAACCAAAAACATGTAATACACTCAATTTGAGAATGATCTTAAGAATGCATGATAGCACATGATTATTACAGATAATAATATTCTGGTATTGCTCTAAACTGCATTGAAACAGCTTTATTTTTATTTTTAGAATCTGCTTAGTTTGTCTGCACATGTAGGTAGGAAAAAGCAGAAGAATAAGAGACCACCTGATGAAACTCATGCTTGAAGAACCAGAGCAGAAGGGAAACTATTCCTGCTGAAAAGAATGAAGGAACAAATTTTCAGTTCCTGAAAGACAGTTTTATAGTAAGTAGATGACCAGAGGTGGGAATGAAGTCAGATATTCTACCAGTTTTGAAAGGAGACCACAAAAAGTCAATGATAATATATTTATAGAGCGCAGGCTTGCCAAAATTACATAAGCAGAAGATTCACAGATAAAAACAGCCTACTCTTGATTAAAAGAACAATGCGTTCAACTTTTAAAGAAAAATATCCTCACTCATCTGGTGTCATGATGGAGAAAAGCCAGGGCAGCTGGAGCTCCAAGTCTGGAAAACTTTCAAAGAACACTCGCTAAATAATTTAAAAGCTCCATGTGGCTAAAGTATGTGACCAGAATCTGTTTCTTTGACCTGAAGAATGATGTCACCCGGGGTCGAATTGAGAAACCCTGAAATGTTGTTACTTTTCTAGCTGATAGTGATTGAAAAGAATTGGTAATAGCTTAGCGCAGAAAAATCTATGCAAATATCCGGAGCCCTAGCAGAGGAAATGAAGACAGTAGCTACATGGGAGAATAGCACCTACTGCTTTACCTTGGTTTGGAATTTACTATTTTACTAGACTTACTGGGGCCTTATATAGCCACCTGAGAATAATAAAACACTAAGCAAACATTACTTTTGCAATGCTGTAGTTCACTTAATTATAAGAGCGAGAAATGTAAATTCACAAGTAGAGATCTAGAAATGCGAACAAGTATTTTAATGTCATTTCCAAATTTTAAGATTAATAACTAAACTGTTGCTTTCACACTATAGGTAAACATGTGGCTCAAGCTCTTGAGAGTTACATCCTGCATTAATCTCAAAATGAGGTTTTCATGCTATTCCAGTGGGTATCCCTGGAATATAGTAATCCATTTTCTACACTATGGCTATAAGAAAAGCCGACTGTGCCTATGTCATGCTTTGTTAGAGGTTCATGATCACATTATCTCATGGTGGACCTGACACTTTTATTCAGTTTACAGTATGTTCTGTGTACAGGCAACTTATTTCCTTTGCCAGGGCTGCTGACAACCTTTTCCACACTATATTAATCTTGTTTGCAGACTTTATCTTGGTACAAATATCAGAAAACTGAACTTTTTATCTCATGGAGAAAATAAACAACATGTTGACAGAAGCAAAAGCTATTTTCTGGACTAAAATTGGTTGTTTACCTGCAGCCATACTTATGGAAACAAGTTTAAGCTTCCAGCTTACTCAAAATACATAATCTGAAATTTAATAAGCATGGAAATTTAAAAAAGAAAAAAAAAATCACTTGATAAATTGCCAGTTTTAAAATAATATATAAACCACAGGAGTATGTCTTTCTACTAATTTATGTGAGAATATGAGCTTGCTTGGAACACAGTTACAACTGATCACACAGTATACTATTCGGGTTTCTCTTGCACATCCCAGGCAGCTTCAGTTACCAAGCAGCCACAGAATATTTATGTACCTAAATTCATAATGCATGCATACAGATCTTTGCATAAAACTGAATGATTATTGTAAGATTCATAACATGTTAATGTAAAATAGTTCCTTTTTGCAAAACTTGTCTTTGTTTTGGCTTTTTACACCCCAGATTATTGCCCACCTTCATCTGCTAACTTGCTATTAAAAAAATCTACTCCAAAGAACTGCTGAATCTCCACAGAAGAGAGAGCCAATCGCTCTAGAAAGTGGCAGGAGATCACAGGACACTAAAACCAAAACAAACACCCTCTCAGCTGTTCAGATTCTTTATTCATGAAAAAAAAAACAAACACCATAGTTCTCTAGAACTGTTTCAGGTGATGAAGTCCCAGTACACAAGAAGAAATCAGGGGTAAAGTACGTACCAGCTTTCCATCAGGTAACTAAATACAAACAGCACTGAAGGTTTACACGACTATTTTATTCTTTTTCTTTTTCAATAGCATGTATGCTAGGGTGTGTATCTGAGTGCATAAGTGTATCAGGGTATTAGAATTGCTGTGATGGGTGTGTTTAGAAGACTGACAGATCAGGCTCATTTTAAACTTTAAACTAAATTCAATCATTAACACCACTCCTTGGTAATGGGTAATTCTTACACACTATTAAACACTCTCCTTATATACACAAGAGTGTCAGTTTTAACACTTGTATGCTAAATTAGCTGTGAATGCACAATATCACAGAGCTGATACTATACAGTTAGCACTGATGACTATGGTCCTTGATAGTTCTTAGCCACAGGGGTCAAGGTGATTTGAGAAAAGAGGTTGGAACTGAAGTGGGCTTGTCTTCCTTCTTATCAAATTCTCCTTGTTTATGTCTGATGTCTTTATGTTACTTTTCCCTCTGAAAAAGTGAGGGAGGGGATCCCTTTTCCTTTTTGCGATAAATGCCAGAGCCACGGCCAAGTTAAGTGCAATATGAAAAAGCACATTTTGATAACGCCCAACAAGTGCTGCAGACTAATTCTGCCACATGCTTTACGGGAAGAAATGCAACAGATTATTTTTCTAACAATATAAATATGGTAATATTTTTTCAAACCTTTTGATGGATAAACTTTTGGAGAAAAAAAAGCCTTGGCACACTTTAAATTCATACACAACATGAATAGAATTCTGTCTTGAAAAAGCTCCTTTCTATGAGACATTAAAATGCCTAGGAAATGCCCAACAACTTCCTTCAAGCCTTTTAGCAGTACATTTAATAGCCTGTGTTTCTAGAAGTCGCACTATTCCATAACCAAACATTATTACATTCATACTGGAACTTCGGTAACTAATCTAAAAAGTGGAAGTACTTCTATTTCCTCTAAGTAAGAATAGCAGCTTTTAAAAAACTTACTAGATGTAGAAAATGACTAGTAATGATGTCCTAGAGGATGAGGAACAGTATCAACCTTCAAAATGTACAAAAGAAATATCAGGTCTTCACAAAGCCCAGCTGCGTTGCAATCTGTACTGTGGCTTAGTTGCATAAAGCAGCAAAAATCAGTCGGAATGTAAAGAGAAACCAGGGAAATCTTTGAGTCTCCTTGCTTGTCATCGCCCTCCTGTGCAAAGTCTCTCCAGCAATGCATTGCACAAGAGATACTCTACGGTGGATATAACTGTTTTAATATGAATAAAGTTTATAGTCATCATTGGCACTCTTAATTTCTTCTGGCTACAAGTCGCTTTACCACTGCTTGAATAAGACAACAAGGTGGTGGCTACACCCTATTTAAAGTCTTTGAAACACAGACACTTCAAGCAAGAAACACAAGTACTTGTGTTTTGCAAAGATTGCTTTGCCTTAGAAATTATTACTTACACTGAAGGACACAGCAAGATGGAAAAGTACTCAAGCCTAAGTGGTTTTGCCTAAAAATACACAACGGGATATAATGCTTCCTGAGATATTATTTATGATAAACTTCAAAAATGATATATGGAAAGATAGTAGGATAAAATAGAAGAAAGACAAGAAAGAGAGGATTTCACTCTGCAGAAATAATGCTGAGTGCAGTAACTGTTAAATGTTTTCAATGCTAATAATACAGAATAGAATATTTCAGTTGGAAGGGACCTACAATGATCATTTAGTTCAACTTTCTGACCACTTCAGGGCTGATCAAAACTTAAAGCGTGTTGTTAAGGGCATCATTCAAATGCCTCTTAAATACTGACAGGCTTAGGATATCAACAAGCTCTCTAGAAAGCCTGTTCCAGTGTTTGACCACCCTCTCAGTAAAGAAATTGTTCCTAACATCTAGTCTGGGTTCACATATGTCTCGTAGCTTTCTCTAAAAACACTACATTGATGAATAAAATTTAAAGTTCAGTAGCAAATTCAGTTTTCACAGACAGGAGTTTCTGCAATACAAATTGTTGCCTAAAATAAAATGCAATTAATGTCAAATTCTGAACAACATGATTTTGCATTGGAAATTATAGCATCACAATGGTACTTCCATAATTCACAGATCTGTAATTGCCAATTTATAGGAAATTAAATCAAACTATATCAAGAGAAGAAATGAAAGAAAAAAATCTATTTGCTACATTTTATTGCGCTGATTAATAGCAATTTCTTGTTATTTTCAGCATCAATTTATTATCACTCATTTTATACCCTTTCTTCACCAGAAGGATTGGAAAGCATCTACACTAAACAAAGCTTTGGATTTAAAATACATTTTAAAAAATACAGAAATTCTTTGACTTGGAGCAATATAGAAAAATAAGTAAATAAAACCAGCTTTCACAGTATCCATTACTGTGAATCATTGCCATAACCCTAGCTTGACATTACCATTACATTTTTATTCCCTCTACAAACACACCATTGCTGAAGGGCCCAAACTGACCGTTCCAGAAGCATCTCTAGCATAAAGATTACCTTTAAGTGCTGCTCAGTCAAACTCTACAAAGTCTTCACGAAGACATAGCTCACCGACAGAATAGTTCTATGTCAGTTTCTTCTGCTACTCTAGTTATTTAAATTCCTTAAAATTGTCCTCTTCCTAACGCAGTGTTGCAAAAATCAATGGATCACTACCATTCTGCATGCAAAACATATGCAAGTGATAAGGAAGGAGAAAAAAGTCAACAAAAATAGGTCAAAAGATGCGGAATTTAATCCTAAAATAAACACACATCTCCCTGTACATGTTTTGTTCTTTTTATTAAAAAAAATGAAAAAATGAAAGAATTGCATACACCAGATAGAATGAGAATCAGTAAGTTTCTTGGAGTTAAAGAATATGACCCAGCTTTCCAATCTCTCTAGTGATTTCACACACTGTTAAGAGTTTTCTCTACATTTCTTTTCACATAGCTGATCAAAATACCTCTGTCTCTTCATAGACCGTTTTCAAATGAGCGATCAACAGATGGAAGAGAAAAACTGTGATACTGGAGATTAAAAGAAAACCGCACTACTGAACACAGTTCCATCTGAGAAAGATGGAAAATTTGTATCTCATGTATAAAAGCAAAACAGGGAATTTCTTTGTAATTCTTTGGTATCACACAGTTTGTCTCTGCTTTTGAGATAAAATTTGATTTGGCAATTAAATAATTACAAATATAAACCAAAAAAATAGATTTTTGAAAAGAGAATAGCTTGAATGTGAGACTTTTTGTTCATTTTAAATCATAACACTTGCAGAAAGTATCACAGACCATGTCTTGTCCTAAATTTTTGTCAAAGGGACAAGCTTTTAGATGTTACCTAACAGGCAACAGAACAAGTTTAAAGATGCACTGTAATGATATACATTAGTGTACACATCCTGCGTTTAGGTAGGTGATACCGTAATGCCATAGGAGCTACTAGAGCAGAGAAAATAAGTACTAGTGTATAATGTGAAAAAATAATTTGGTCTATGCAGAAAGCATCAAGAAAAGTTAAAAGTGCAAGTGTTCTATCTGTAAGGAATCAGTAGAAGAGTTTCTTTTGACATTTCTAATTTTTAATATGAAATAGTACTGTGTGGCACCAATGCTCTACCAGTAGCTCACAGCACTGCAAGAAATGGACTGATCTGGAAGTTTCAGAAGAAAATATAAACCAGGAATTTGTGGGGTTTGTTTTGGTTTTTGGTTTTTTTTTTTTTTTTTTCTTAATTAAACCAATTCCGAGTTAAAAGGCAAATGTAAAATCATCAGGACTATATAAACACACCACACAGCACCTCTATGTCATTTCTTTATATTAGGAAATGGAAAATCTTCAGGGCAGCTGTCTGAATTGTGTAAGATATCACAACAAAACAATGGCCAAAAATTTGCTACTTCATTACCCTGTAAATAGCCTGTATTTAACAAATCTTATTTAAATGAAACCAAATGTCCCTCAATATAAAGAGCCTGACCTTGGTATCTGGAAAAATTATGGAAAGGTTCATCTTGAGCGAGTGCACTTGGCAAGTGCAGGACAGTCAAGGGATCAGGCCCAGCCAGCACTGGTTCAGGAAAAGCAGGTCCTCTTGACCAGCTGATCTCATTCTATGACTGGGTGACCTACCTGGTGGATGAGGAGGAGGTTGCCTACCTGGACTTCAGTAAAGCCTTTGACACTGTCTCCCACAGCATTCTCCTTGAGAAGCTGGCACCTCATGGCATAGACAGGTGTACTCTTGCCTGGGTTAAAAACTGGCTGGCCAGCTGGGCCCAGAGAGTTGTAGTAAATGGAGTCAAATCTAGTTGATGGCTGGTCACCAACGGCGTCCCCCAGGGCTCAGGTTTGGAGCCAGTCCTGCTCAATAACTTTATCAATGATCTAGATGAGGGGATTGAGCGCTTGCTCAGTAAGTTTGCAGATGACACCAAATTGGGTGGGAGTATTGATCCGTTTGAGGGTAGAAAGGCTCTGCAGAGGGACCTGGACAGGTTGAATTGTTGGGCTGCAGGCCAAGGGTATGAGGTTTTACAAGGCCAAGTGCTGGGTCCTGCATTTTGGTCACAACCACCCCAGGCAATGCTACAGGCTTGGGGAAGAGTGGCTGGAAAGCTGCCTGGCCAAATGAGACCCGGGGGTGCTGCTTGACACTTGGCTGAATATGAGTCAGGAGTGTGCCCAGGTGGCCAAAGCAGCCAAGAGAATCCTGGCTGGTATCAGAAATAGTGTGGCAAGCAGGAGAAGGGAAGAGATTTTGCCCCTGTATTCAGCCCTGATGAGACTGCACCTTGAGTACTGGGTTCAGTTCAGGGCCACTCACCCCAAAAAAGACATTAAGTTACTAGAGTGAGTTCAGAGAAGGGCAACCAAGCTGGTGAAGGGGCTGGAGAGCAAGGAGCAGCTGAGGGAATTGGGATTGTTTAGTTTGGAGAAGAGGTGGCTGAGGGGAGACCTTATTGCTCTCTACAACTACCTGAAGGGAGGTAGTGAGGTGGGTGCCAGCCTCTTCTCTCGAGTAAACAATGACAGGACTAGAACAAATGGCCTGAAGTTGCACCAGAGAGGAGGTTTAGATTAAATATTAGGAAGAATTTCTTTACTGAAAGAGTAGTCAGGCCCTGGAATGGGCTGCTCAGGGAGGTGGTAGAGTCATCATCCCTGAAGGTATTTAAAAAACATGTAAATGAGGCATTTCAGGACTTGCTATAGTGGAATTTTTTTTTTTGTGTGTGTGTTTTTTTGTTTGGTTTGTTTTTTTTTGTGTGTTTTTTTTTGTTCTTTTTTTTTTCCCCTAGGTTGACAGTTGTACATGGTGATCTTAGAGGTGACAATTCTATGATTCTACGAACTAAATGCTGCAGTAGTATGCTGCGTATAAAAAATCCAGCCTTTATTACATTTTAGTTGTTTAGGTATAAAACTTCTTCTAAGATGAAATCTTAGCTTCACTAAGTCAACAAAATTTTGATTTCAGTAGTGCTAGGACTGTATTAATGATCTAAAATACTGAAATAATGTTTTTACTTAAATTATCAATAAATGAAGATACCCATGTGGTGATATTGAGAGGAAGGAGCAAAGCACTGATTAGTATACTAGATTTGATCTGGGAGAGATGGAGGTTCAATTCCTTGCTCTGCTGCAAGCTTGCTGGTTTGGTCTTTGCTAAGTTGCTCTCTAAAGCTCAGTTTTTCATTCAGAAAAAAATCAACAAAAACATATGAACGCCCCTCCTCTCCCTTCCCTCGCCCCAATAATCTGTACTAGTTTTTCCTTACTTTAAGACAGTAAAGACTGTACCAGTAACAAAGGATGTCATCAAAGCATTTGCTTTCAGACTTCCTACTTCCAGGGAAACAGAAAATTGTTAATATTAAATGCATTTACGTATGCAAGTAGAATTACTGGTAACAGAAGTCTTTGCAGGTACAAGTCATGCTATGACAGCTCACGGCAGCATAAGCTCGCTCAGAGAGGATTAAAAAAAACCCCTTGCAAACAACAAAACTCCCATTTCCAAATCACCGCCCGGCTTCAGTAGCAAGCAATGAGTGGCCTCTACTGGCTGACCAAAGGCTACAGAAGTCACTAAGGTTTTGCTCTGAGTTACAGCCGTGTGTAGAGGTTAACAGAAAGAATACGCTTGTCAGTGCTAAATAATTCATTTAGGTTACGGATAAAAGTAAAACAAGATGCAAATGTGGGATGAGCAATAGGCAGTGGGAAATAATGCCTTTAATACCAGTGCTCCTAAGGTTTGTCTCAATACATGCCATAAATATACACACTCAAAAATCCATTTTCCAAAAGCTGATAATGGAATTCAGCAGCATGTACTGTGCTAGCTCTAAAGGTGGAAACAAACCTGAAACTCCAGTAGTTTATAATTTCTTTATGTAAGCCATACATTTTGTATGAAGTCCAAATTACTTCAACTATGATATCGATGCCTTGATTTAGATACACAATTAGAAAGCCTGTTGCATCATCTGAGAGGGTATAAAACCAGAGAATACATAACTATTCTTTTCATAAATATGCAACAAGTTTGGCCTTTTCCTTATTTATAAAACTAAACCCAGTAAAATATAGAATAATAGTTCTTTTTTAAAAAAGCATGAAAGCGCATTTATAGCCACAAATTTCATGTACAATTTCCTCCAAGTATATAAAAATTATACTTTTAAGAAAAAATAAGAATAAGCCTTAATTAAAACAACAACAAACACAACACAACTTGAAGACAGGAGAGTAAAACCTGTCCAAAACCTTGTAAAAAATATTTATTAGATTTTTGTGCAATATCCATATTGAAATTATTAAAAAAAGCACCAGTGGCAAGAAAGTATTTTTTTTAAATTCCTTTTTCTCTTCTGTAGGAATACCCACTTGATTTGCCCTTCTCCCACGTTTTAATTGCACCCTATCGAGAAGGATTACTGTCAAACCTAAGTAACTAGTGATGCTAAAAGGTGATTGCTTTCATAAGTAGCCGTCTGGTGCTCACATACGACACCATACACACTGATATTTCCAGCCTCCGTTCTGAATTCTGCCCCATTTCAGAGTTCCACCTCATTTCAGAATTCAGTCCCATTATCTTCACTGCTCAAAATTGTTCACGGGGTTATCGAGCTGACATATAAGATAACCCTCCATCTCACTAGACACCACTGGGATATGACATGCTGACCCACAGTAAGCCCTGATTATTAGCTTGAAACATACACCATATAGACGGAGCTTCAAGCCAAATAATTTGTTTTAACGTCTCTTCATTTCACTTGTACGTTAAAACTCACTTTAAACATGCAGACAAACATCAGTTCCATTAATCTGTACAGTCATTAACATATTTGGAGATGTTAATGTTAGATTTTTAATATTATCAGAGAACGGATGAAAAATACTATGACTAGAATGCACACTGCAAGTAAAGTCTTTTTATTTTCAAAAGAGAAAGGGAAATTAGTGTAATGAATTATAACTAAATGAAAAACAAAAGGCCAGCCATTGCAATTAAACCGAATGCCCTGCTGCCTGCATTGCACTGAAGCTCACAGCCTTATCCCACTGAAAAAAGGCTTGGAATAGACACAAGTATAGTGAGTTCCCATTCTTTATGTCCCATTGTTTCCATACTTCCCAGTCCCTGGAAGCGTAGTAAGCAGTTAGGATTAGCAGCTCCAGACAGAGGTGGGTAGAACTGATGGGCTACGATAACTCTCCTCTACCTCTCAGCTGCAGGATAGCTTCATATTGAATATATTGAATATATTCATACTCACTTACAGTTCTGCATGGTCTTAAAATCTTGAAGCAGTCAAGTTTGATTTGCATGAAAACCTCATTACCTCTTTTTGTTTAAAACAAAAAACCCACAACAAAACACCACTGAAATCCAATGAGCTGTATTACAGCCCGGACAACAAAAATCAGCCAGTACCTAAACTATTTTCAGGAGAACGAGATGGTAGAAAGACTGGGCACAAAGAGAATGCGGATAGCAGCATACCTGAGAATTTCCCACATGAAGAAAATAATTCAGGTATCAGAAAATTTTGGTTTAAAAGGTTACATTTTGGTAAGAGTTGGAACAAAATAACTCTCAAAATGTATAGTTTGATCAATAATAGACCTTATGAAAGCATGACCTTTTGCCCTTTAGGGTAGATAACTTTTAAATAATTAGTTACCACAAATGAATTTTTCTGCATTTCATTTCCCACCAGAAGAGCTCACACCAAGCATCAGGAAAAAGAATTTAGAGGAGTTTCAGGTACAAACTTGGCCAGTTTCACTGTTGACACTGTTGTAAGCAGATGACACTTTTCATTATTTTGAGCTTGCCCGTACAGAAATGTTTTACTCTGCAAGCCTACATGTCTGGTAGATTTCAGAAAGAAATCCTTCTCTGTTTGTCACTTTCTTGGCCATTTGAACGTCTAATGTGTAAATATAGACATGTTTCAGATTGTAAATGCCACTAGAGATGAACAGGAGAAGCAAGCAAAAAGCGCAGAAATCAACTTCTCATTGGGCACTTTTAAGGTCAAACAAAATTCAGGCTTAAGATATTGTTTTTATTTTTCACCCTAAGCAAAACAACATAGAAATAAAATATGTTTTAAAATACATTACAATAAATATAATTTTTCTGAGCAAGACATTCTCCAGCTTTTCCATCATGTTGCCTTCAAATACCAAATGTAAATAATTCATGACTTCTATTATAGAAGAAATGGAAACAAGTAGGTTCTAATAGGAAAAAAAAATAATCAAAAGTGGGAATTCCACTCATACATTTTAAAAGAAACTGTCAAGCTTGTTAGGCTTAATAGCAATCCCACACTGGGATATCAACACTCGTAGAAGGTAGCATTGCATTTCAAAATTTCTAACGTAATGCAGATACCAAAGATGCATCCTACTGAAAGCTCGTGATTGGATTGTGCAAAGCCACCATTAACTTTGATTTGAAGACTAAAGTGTGTTACCTTACTCTCAATTCCCTCCTTATCAGTAAGAGTGCTCCAAGGTTCTCTTTGTACGATATGAAGCCCTACATAATGGGAAACATTACAGAGCGCTCTTAAGAGAGAGCCTATACATCCTTACAGTAATTTAAGCTTGCAATGCATAAAAATGATAGCTCTCCCAAAATATTAATTCATAAAGGAAGGTGAGGCCTCTATTCTAGCAGCAGAACACTGTATATGCTATCCACTCCTTCAGCGAGATGAAATATCATTGCTACGATTTGCCCTATGTTTTTCATGGCACAAAACACGTATACCCTCAGTATTTTTATGCTATCTTGTTAAAAGAGTGGATATTTCTGGAATTGTGCTGTCAAGTGAAACTTACTCTTCCAAACTGCGTTTCTGTCAGAAAGTTGTGTTTAGCATGTGAAAATCTGCTATTTTAAAATGTAAATCTATGTGCAGGAAACTGTTTAACCATCGTCTGGTCCAGTGTGCATGTGACTGAGGGCAGGGAAATGTATCTGACTCGGTATGCCGCTGCCTCTGTTGCAAGACAGAAATGGAAGCACTGCTCTTATTTACAGGCTCCTCTGCTCCTGGGATGAACATGGAGGAAAGACAATTCAGTTTTCCCTCATGTCTCTGGTGGCATCAATTTTACTTTTCTGGCTAAATCGAGAGAATAGGTTTTGTTCCTTATGCAACCCATTAGCTGCCTTGGGCTTCTGAAATTACTGATAAAACCACGTACAGGTAACATTTGGCTACAAAAAGCATATCCTCTACTTAAAAAGCATCACTGTAGCAATAAGGAGAAGAGCAGTAACTGGTTTGTTGCGTCCCGACTACACAGGGGATCAAGTAAAGAACATCTTTCTCTGTTGCAAGTGTCTAATGTGTTGCAGGGCACAGAGAGCAACAATATTTTTCAGACATGAAGCTGTAAAACACATTTTGCCAGGTCCTGGAGAAGACTGACTTTCCAGCTACCTCAGGGTAGAGACCCTACACCATGGAGTTACGGTCTGTGGCTACCAGGAGCTCCTTGCAAAATGCCAAGTGACTTCTAAGTTGCCCCTGGTGAATGAGAAAGTTATTCTCGCTGTTATTAAAGGAGGAAAAAAAAAAAAAAAATAATCAGGAGAAGTCAGCGAGTATCTTTATTACAAAGATCTTGAATCAAATACTGACATCCTGCATCTATATGGTATATGTTATTCTGGAAACACCTCCCTAATAGAGGCAAAAATGCCCTAAAAGCTCACAACTTGGATCAGAGCATGACATGACTCAGCAAGACAATGCCCAAGACAAAGAGATGGAAGGAGGAGAGTACTGACTTGGAAACACATTGTGTCTAGCTATTTATGAGTGACAGCCTCGGTGCTAAAAATTTCTGCATATCCAGTAGTTTTCAGCAGCTATTTGTAGTGCAGTCTGAGGGTCTCCATGATGCAAACATCACTTGCAGTCAAGAGAAGTATCTTCACCACCAGTACAAAAAGTAAGCATTCTCCTATGGGATGCTGGAATACATACTAGATTTTAGTTTGGGAAGGAAGAGGAAAATGAGCCAGAATGAAACCAGAAAGTACTACGTGTAAAGATTATGATAAAAAAATAGAGCATTTGGAAAAATCACATCTTCACAGAAATCTACAGTAAGATAGAAACTAAGAGGCTGCTGAAAGGTAGTAGCGACTACCCCTTTGAAAAATGGTGGTTGGGTAATACTTCGAATCTCTGCTTTTTTTCAAAGCTCAAAGACACCAGGTTAATATAACCAGATTCACCTTCTCTCCCATCCCCAAGATGGTTGAGTAAATACCACCAACACAAAGCCTTGCTTAACCCCCTACTTGCCATTCGAGTTGGTTGTGGTATAATCCTGCGCACAGTTTATCGAATGAGCTTTTCAGTTTGTTTTTCATTTGCTGCCAATGCATATCTATGATGTCTGCTTACTAAATGCATGTTTCAGGATCAGCACCTTCTATTTAGCTACTGAAGCAATATTATCTGTGCTCACCAGCTATTCTGCTTCCTACCAAAGACTGACAGACTTTACACAGTACCAGAATGGAGGCTGAACTGAGGATACTCAGCACATCATTAGGCCTGTTTTGGTTTGCAGGCTGGTTTAACACAAGAAAACATGGCAGGCTCCCAACTGTTGAAAAGCTGTTCAGATTTTTCCTAGGAAAAAATCAAAATTGCTGGTCAAGAGAAAGCTCACCTATTTGGTTATTCAGTGGACACCAAAAGGGTAAATACCATATTCCATAAAGTTAACTGGAAACAGTTGAGTTTAAGAAGAGTTATAGAAAATAAACAGCTCAAGACATGGCAAAAAAACCCCAAACAAAAACTCAGATAAAAAAACCAGGCACACCTGTAACATTGGCTGAATCTCTTAAGAAATTGCATTTGATGGCAGCATTCAAGAAATTGTATATATTGGCAGAAAATGCTGCTATATACATCACGCCCTCGAGAACATTAAATTGTGCACATGGCCAAGAAGTATAAAATACGGAAACAGATATTTGAATTTGGTATTATGACCCACAGATACTTAAGTAGCACAAAACAAAATACATTTTCACTTTTCTTTAATTATTTTTGAAGTCTAGTGATATATTAATTAGAAGGAAGAAACAGATGGCAACAGATTGGAAAGAAATAGATGTTCACTGAAAAGTGCCATAAGTGCCATGAAATATTTGGGAACATTTTCAAGTTCTTCCTGCATATAGCCACGTGCTGAGGGAAACAATTGAATAAAGAAAACTTATAGAAAGTTCTGGAAAGTTATCAAAGCAGTTCAGATTCAAAAGGAATGATGGAGCTCACTGTTAAATCAGAGGTGATCTGTGCAATACTGGATCAAAAGAGGGTATCTACGGAGGGAATGCCCGTTCCTTGGGGCGGGGAGGGGGAAAATGGTATGTTACGTGGTTCAAGATACATTCTTGGAAAATCAACAGACACAACAATCTTTAATAGAAATAAAGTCTTTGCAACTCTAAAATTGAGTAATGCAGGCATACTTGCCCTACTCCAGTTCTGCCCACCTCATCTTTAACCCTCTGCTAACCAGGTTCAAATGATATGAAATGTCCTGAACTTTGAAGCTTTCATACTAACCTAACTAGAGAAACAACTAAATGTTCTGGGTTTTTTGATGATACCACTAAAAATATTTAACTCAATTCTTTCCACAGATAAAAAGTTTATCCAAATCTCTGGTGCCATGGTAAAAACACTGGGTAAATTCCTATTACCATGAAACCTTTTCAGAAATATCTTTGACTTCAGTCTATTACAGGAATTAATTTTTATTTCTTACATTTAATTGCTGACCTGCAAGATCAGCTTTTGAAGCTTCTGCTCCAACTGAAGTCCTACTTACTTCTATCATAAAGTATGGGGAAAGAACAACGGTTTTAATTCAGTCAAAGCGAAAGCCTATCAGCTCCGGAAGTTTTCATTTCAAACTACTTAAAACAGATTTTCTGGCTAAAATTAACCTGAAGCATATTTTCCATTTGTATCTTAGCTTAAAATTTCTGAAGTTATTTTCTATAAATTTGTATGATCCATTATTATAGCATCATTTCACCCTGATGAATGATTCCTCTTTCCTACTGGGGGACATTTTCATGCCCCTTGAATAGATTTCATTCATCTTTAGATAAGACCTTGGTTTACTATGTGCAAAAACATTTCTAGTGACAGGCAACATAAGCAAACAACACAATACAATGCTCTGGATTGATTCCAGAGTTACGTAACATTGTGTTTTGTTAAACCTAAATATATGTGCAAATCCTGCCATTTAAAAATATTTAAGGAGAATACTATCTCCAAAGTTTAGTTTTAGAAATCAAGCAGCAAATATATGAACACAATAGCAGGGGAAAAATCCTCGATACCTAAAAAGAGAGATATGACAGGCTTCCAGATCATCCTAAGGCAACTGGAATATGTTTTATTCATCACACTACCAGGCTTAACGTTTTCAAATTTACAAGATCTTGGTAGGGGGGAACAGGGTGGGAGGACCAAGTAATTCTGTTTTGACTCCATAGGTATATCTGTATTAACACACTTTTCCTAATTGTATTATGCTTGGAAATTACTGCAGTTTCAATAGAGGAGCTACTTTAAAAATCCAAACATGTCAGTGCCTGTTCTCCTTCCACCTGATGTCAGAGTAAACCAATGAAAGACTTCATGTTAAAAGAATAGACACTAGTCTTCTCTGTATGAATAATACTTTCCCTTCAACGTGCTTTTGGATTCTCATCTACACAGAAGTAATCGCCCTTTTTGTTTTTTGCATCCTCACAAAGAGCTGTTCATGATTTCGGTTTCTATAAAACGATTTTTATTTTTATTTTAAACCCAGTACAAAACTGTGAGAGAGCTATAGCATTTCATTACTACTAATGAAACTAAGTAAAAGATTCCAAATATGAGACCTCAGTAAAGAAATTGGAGACTTAGGGACTCCAGGTCACTCCCCAGTTTAACACAATTCTGGAAAAGCAGTTCCTAAAAGATAAAATTTTCACAAATCCTCAGGAGTCCTCATTAAGTAAATGACTAACAACTTTTGAGCTGAAAAATCTTATCCCTAATACAATGGAGCTCTTTCCTTCCAACTTTGGAATACATTTCTTCACACAGCAAACCCACAAACCTGCAGACAGTGGTTCAGATAAGATGTGTGGTAGACTAAGACGACCTAGCAAAACCAGACACTCCACTAATTCCCCCAAAGCTGCAGCCGTTCATTTTAATGGAGCACTTAGTTCTCACTAGATGTCTAAAAAGGGAACAAACACCAGCGATGAGACAATATCCCTCACAATTGTTTTGAAAGCTTGCTGACTTCACAACTCATAAAACTTCAGGCTGATTAGGACAGGATGTACTTATCACATGTATTAAATGTGATGCATTGTATTAAAACAGTCCTCATCTATTATTGAATCATCACTCACATTCAGCTCATAAAAGTGAAGAACTAGAGTTCAAAAGATGAAGTTTTAAAGAAGCCATACAGTAGCAGACAAGTAGAATAGGTAATCTTCCAGATGTTTGAAAACGGAAAGCCCTGGGAACCCTAAACAGCAATGCCATTTTTACTTCATGTATGACACACACCTCTTAAAATCTGTATTTTTCTTAATATACAAAAACCCCATATATTCTCACTACGAGTATTTAATTTCTGAGCCATATGACTCAAGATACATAAATAAAAATGTCTCCATTGAACAGTGAGTTACCAAATCAAACCTTGTTACGTGTATTAAATGTACCTGTATGTCCTACTTTGTTGGCAGAGCAAATTTTAAGCTTTATTTTCTCAAACCTGCCCTTCCTGTTGACTGTCTGGAATGACTTGTGCCTAAAGTGTTGCAACCTATGTGTCAAGATAAGCCTCTTTTTGTACAAGAAATGGTATTTCATCTCTACTTTGTCTCTTCTTTTAATTGAATCATTCTGGGGATACAGTTGTAACATCAACACATTCTCAATATATTAAAGTTTCAACCAAAGCATTTTTTTTTTGGATAAAATAAGTGAGTATAATATGTGTTTTCCTTAAGAGGAACCTAAAGCTCAAACAAAGCTCTAAGAAATGTACAGGGTGTGTCATCACTGTAGTGTTTCTGCATTTACCAACGCATGCGACTAAACAAAAAATGTCTTGTTTTACAGACAACTGTACATCCTGACACTATTTGTAGACCTTCCATTACTACCTGGTGAACAGATAAGGATTTGCATGCTATTTGAGTTTAATTACTTTACATTTACTCTAAAAATAACGTTTGCTTCGAACCAGAGTGGAAATATCTTTAAGTAGTAAATTATGTCTAACACATTAAGACCTCAGACTAAGTCCACAAAACTGCCAATTCCAACATTTTGAAGGGTAAGTTGCACTTCTTTAATAAACCCCTCAAGCTTTATCATTTCACAAGAAAGTGAATGCTACTACAAAGACTCTGTACAGATACATTACTTCCAGCTCTATTAGTTCCAATTTCTTCTACTCTTATTTACTAAAGAGATTAGCCTTTCAGCTGGTATAAATATGCACATTAAATGAACTACAATTCATTACTCGCTAAAGCTACCATCCTTCTACTAGCAGAGGTGCCAGTTCTAAAATATACACATAAATATTTATGTTTCCAGGAGAGTAAACTTCAAATAAACTTGAAAAAGGAAATGTTAAGATCCAGAACGCTGTATGTCTTCTACCACACATTGGTATACCGTAACATTTGTATTTATCAGTTTATTATCTCATGGTGAGAAAAAGGCTCATTGGTTTCCACTTTCAAATAGTCATATATATTTAAACTATAAACATCTTTTGGCTTTTCAGCAAGAACAGACCGCTAGATATTTGAAAAGGGCAGCTGTCACATTGTTCCCTGGGTGCAACACAATGGCAGGTCAAACTTTTGTTCCTCTTGTCCTACAAACAATTTTCAAGCCCATGCTCAATAAATAAATTTGGTTTCAGCACTCCCAATCAGGGCTGCACAATCCCCTCAGTAGCAGACCTATGATAAATGGACTTATTTTCCCAAATCAAACACTTGAATTTAAATTCAGATGAGTTAATGCAAAGGTCAACATTGTAATCAGTTCTTTTGATCTTTATAGAATTTCTAGAGTAATACATAATAAATCTGAAACAAGGCAATTTGCAGCTCTGTATGTGTGGCTGGTAATAAAAATCTTAACGATTAGAGCCTTTATGTACTTAGGGAACGTTTTATAGTAATAGCTATAGTGAGAGCCTCAATGCATGGGGAATGATGGCTATAGATAACACTGAAAGACATGATTGCTAGATTCTTTATATAGTTTATACAGTATGTATAGATTATACATTATAAATTAAAGCACAATGTTTCTGAAGACTATCCCAATGTTTTCTAATATTGTATTTTGGATTTCTATCCTCCGCAAAACATGGCTTTGATAAAAACCTGTGAATTTAACAAAGACCTCATATATTAAGAAGTTTGTTTCACATAGCGTGTTACTTTAGATAACTGCAAAAAAAGAAGAAATTAAAATGTTCGTGCACAAAGTGTATACATGTGTCTTGGTGCCTTTTTTAAAAAAGGAATATTCCTTTTTCTGAAAGTATGTATTTAGAAGTACAGTATGTTACATCTCTTATGAACAAAAAAGATTATTAGACAAAAAGCATTCCAGTCAAAAACTGGAAAATACGATCCTAGAAGGAGACAAAAATGTCAGCAGCCAAATGAGGAAATTCCTAAGATTAAAAGGGCAAAACCTGATTTTTTTTAATAATCTTTTAATTTTAAAGTGTTTTCTTTTGTTGTTTTGTTTGTTTTTTTCCTAAATCAGGTAACTACCCAAGCACTAAAAGCTGTAAAAACACCTTCACACTTAAGAACTGATGTCTGAGAACACCTTCCATAAACATACAATTATGCAGTAGAACAAACATAGGCTGTAGTTTAGGAACTGAAGAAAGAATAATTTTTCAGGAAAACTAAGACCAGGCAACCGTCATCAACGACTGCACAGGAAGGACCAAGAGTTCATCCACGGACCTCACGACTAAGGACCCCACCATCACGACATATCTGTTGTCTGTATCTATTCAGTGAAGTTAAGAGAGAAATAAAATTGATCATCTGCTTACTTTCCTTACTCAAAAGCCTCCTATTCTCACAGAATACAGACGCATCTCTTCAGCAAAAATAAAGCTTGTCTTTACCTCATTCCAAATTCACTGAGGTCTTAATTATATAAACTAAGTAAACACACCAACACACAGCAGCATTACTGATATTGAGCGGTGTTTGTGAAAAATAAGCAAGGCTTATTGCTTGGTTTTGGTGCAAGACACAATCTCTTCTGTAATAAGCAGAGTATGTGAGAGTGATCCTCTTGGAACGCCTTAAGTCTCATCAAGCGAGATAACGCAACTGTTTTGAGATGAATACACTTGCTACATCATACAAGGGTTATGAAGTACATCTAAGCCTAAAGAATTCTCTAAAGAATCTGACTTGATACTGCATGACAGGTCTATTAAAAGTTATCATTAGTCTAAAATCAATACACCACCTAGTATATATAATGGATTAAAATCACAGTTGATCATCTTCAGAAATAATTACATATGGGGGATGTTCTTCCAAAAGACATATGCCTAGTGGCACTCCCCAGGAGCCTGATAAAGATACTAAAGAGCAAAAATCTAAGAATGCAAAACTGATCCCTCCCAAACAATAAGTCACAGCGGCTAACATGGAGGCAATGGAAAAGTTGCTATTCTGTAACAAAAACGACAATGGAAGCAATTTCTGCCAGGAGTCTTTATAATCTGTGTCGACAAATCAGTTTTCACAGCTCTCAAGCTGTCCTTTTGAAAGAGGCTGCTGGTTTTTGGTGATTCTGAATTATTGCCTTAAACTCCCATTTTTTCTCCTCAGAAAACACTGTTTTATCAAAACTCTCTTCAAGGGGATGGACGGACGTTTGTAAAACTGTCACAGCGAGGGCTTTCTCCAGTCTTTCACTGCCGTTTCTTACAAAAAGCAGAGGAAGCTGTGTGCTATGAAACAACCGATAATCTCATGAAGAGGACACCTGAGAACACCCCAATTGAAGAGTGGCGATAGGACTTTGGTCCCTCATATTTTAACTTACTTCCACACCACACCGCTGGCACAGGGTGAAGGTAGGAGGAAAGCATGACATACAGAGCTGCGAAGACAGTAAGTTACTACAAAGAAAAGCACATAAACTGTCATTATGATTATTAAATTCAAGATTGCAAGAAAGCAGATTTAGATTAAAGAAGAGAAAAACAACTTTCCTAAGGTAAGACCACAGACCACTGGAGCAAAATGCACAGGCCCCAAGGATGGAGATTATTCAACTTTATAGAAAAACACTGAGGAAGAGACTTTGTGGTTTTGAAACAGAAGGTAAGTGACAACACAAGCAAGAATGACTGAAGATCACATCATCATACTGGAGGAACTTATTTTGGTGTTAAGGGGACAGTTTGACTAATTTGTCTTAGGGGCACTTGAAGAAACAAAAGGCAGCAACATGAAATTGTGATCTTACTACCTTATACACAGAGCTACCTGGCACACCAGAAAACAAACAAACAATAAGCACATTTATAAATTCCCCAAAAGCAAGGCGTGGATCTTAAACCATATTTTTAACTCAGATACCTTGCTGTACTGGATTGCTGGCTACAAAAACAAACCTGGAAGGATTTTAAGGAAAAACAAAAACACCTTAAGTTTGAAAAAACTGGGAAAGGTGAGGCAGTGGAAGGATGATATTGCAAAGACATTCAGCTAAGAAAACAATTTTTGTAACCACATTCTAAATGGATATAAACAGGCAAGAATCATTTTGTCAAGGCTAGACAAGAAACTCGAACTGAAAATAGAGAAAGATGGGAACCTGAGCAAAAGATTAAAACAGTGTAGAAAAACAGAAAAAGAAAGCCTGTTTCTTAGCAAGACAGCCAAATAACACGATTTAGAAAGAAAGCTAAGTCAAAGCTGACACATGCTATTGACTGGTATGACAAAGGCCGGGAGCATTCTCCACGGTGATTAAATAAGGGAGTGACATACATATATATATTTATTTTTTTTTTAAAAAAAAAAGAGAGAGAGAAAAAGATAGTCCAGATGGGATACTGGAATATTAGAGGAGAGACTGAAGGACTGTATGAGATGGGGCAAGTAGTAGTTATCAATAGTGTCTTGTTATAAAAATTAATTTGTGCTTTGTTACAACAATTAAACCCCAATACTGTATACTAAATTATTTCTACGATTCCACCTGCTGGTATATCCCTATCCCGTTTTCAGCTATATCATGAATATTTCTCTCACACAACCATTTTGTTATTTCTGTTCAGCAATAATATACTATCATTTTCATATTAAATGTATTTATTGTAAACAAAACTATGTTCATAAAATGCTAGCTACAAGCTTGCTTTCAGTTGGCTTATTAGATCCCCCTCACCCGATATGCAACTATAATTTAGTAATTGAACATTTGGGTAGTATAATTAGTGCAAAGACATATAACTTGCTAAGTAAGAAATAATAATTAAGATGTGCAGTTATACAATTATCATGTGTAATTACACAGGCTTGCTAAAAAAACTTTGCTTGAAACAATGAAAGACCATTTTAAGAGATTCCAGAGTAATCTTGTGGATTACATCCAAATAATCAGTTCGTATTACAGATTTAAATGATGGCATGTTTTACTTCTAGAACAAATTGCCTGCGAATGCAAACAGTAGGTATGTCAGAACAGTCGTGTAATTAACAATATCAGTAATGACATCTGAGTTCGGAGTATGAGTTTTATAATGAAGCTAGTTTAGATTTTTAGGACAGTTCCTGGTGTAGAGATGCTCACATTACAGAGGGTGCTTTTTCTCTACCATATTGAAGAAAAGCTAAGTTGAAATACATCTCTATAAAACGGGCCAAGCAAGGTACTACCGTAATTGTTTCCATCTCTTCATAGCTTAGAATTGTTTGCTTTTTAAACAGAAACATTACTGGGAACCAACCAAATAAAGCAGGAATACATCTACTTGAAGATTCTTGGATTGGCACGATGATTACCATGTTTCAAAACCCTGAGCCTTTCTCTTTATTTTTTTTCCTAATGGTATGAAGACTAAGTAGGGAACATTTCAAAAATGGAAATAGTTGTTGCAACTGAAAGTTTGAGAGGGTTTAAGCTACTGAGTTAAAATATATCTTGTGCTGCTGCAAACAGACTAAGAATACTCCTCCAGAAACTGCTCCTATTGTAATTTATTATTTTTTTATATATATAATGTGTTTTTATGAACAGAAGTATGAATTCCTATGGCTTTCTTGTGCTAATTCTTTACACACAAAGTTCTGCTCGGAAAAAAAAAAAATTATAGAGGGAACTGTAGTTGTAGAAGAGAAAAGTATCATTACAGTACAAATGAAGAATACGTTATAATAACCAGTACTGGGCTGTTTGTGAGAATACTGACACTACACACAGGTTTTCAGAATCCATCACTGTAGTACTTCGATTCCACCATATCAACAAGAAAACTTCATCACAAACTAAGTGCATTCACTGATTCAGTTAATAAAAAGTACTATAGTTCAGATTTCTGATGTCAAATTAATTATAGAGTACTAATGGAAGTTTTCATATTTGTGGTTTTTTTTTTTTGTTTGTTCTATTTTAAAAGAGCCAACATCACTAGATAACCAAAATGAAAAAGGTAGAGGGTTATTAGAACACTAGCTATAGGAAAGCATGAAAGCTCCACTAATATTCTCAGTGCTCTGCAAAGAAAACCAGGTTTCAGTCGTATTTCTACAATTGTTAATTCTGTGCATTTCTATGTGACTTCTTGTTGGTCTGATGTTGAAATGCTCAATGACCTACACATGCATTGAATACGACACTAGGGAACAGAACAAATGATTTTTTTTTTTTAAACAATAGTATTTCTATTTTTCTCTAGCAACCAGAAACCAACAAAATACTTGTTTAAGTGTAGTTTGTATATGTTTACATCTTTTGACTCTTACTATGCTCTTAGAAGCAAACGAATCAGCCATAAATCAACAGGAAAATAAAGCCACTTTTTGGAGACACACTGCTGATAAAAGCACCATCATCTTCTAAATAGCGCAATTAAGATTCCGTAGGTATAGAAAATGAAGACATCACAAAAAAATTACGGAATGAAGAGATTTAAGCAGTGCTTAAATTTAGTCAGGAACAGTCTAAGAAGTACAAGTATATCGACAAAGATTTTTATAACAATTTTTTTTTAGGGTGAATATTAGATACCATAAATAATATTTAACTATTAGTATTTACATCACTTCACACTTCCCAATTCCTGTCATAAAATTCTTAATACTACCTGCGTACCATTTGCTATGTCATTCTTACAGGGAAGAAAACCAAAAGCACTTAAAAATTTCTCCTATTTCTTTCAATTTAATTATATTCAGTGACCCATCTCTAAGTTCTTTCCATTCTATTTTACTGTGCTTCCTTTCCCCCCTCCCCACACTAGTCCTTTGCTGTCTTCTCTCCTTCTTCAATTCATGTTCACATCCAAAACCCAACCTGATCCTAGCAAAAAGCAATAGAAATAAAACATACCCATTAGAAACATAATATTGTTTTAGTCATAAGGCATCACTACTTGCGAGAGAACATTTTTGCTTCCTGCTTCTACGGTTCTAGGTATTTAAAATTGTATAGCTCTCTGAGTCTAGGATTACTTTTGCTTCCTATTTCTGTGTTGCTCAGCCCTCTGAGAACCTGATGCTTTGTGTGTCTCAAGATGCTCATGTTCATCAGTAATTAGTTTATTTGATCAAAAAACCCCAATTTAATTGACAATTTGCAGCTAAAATGCACACAAGAAATATCTTAACTACTGTTAAAAAGTAAAAGCACAGAATGATTTTGACACTAGACACACCGATGAATTCGGCTTACAGAAAACTGAACAGTACTCTAAAATACCTGCCTTGGGAGACTGTGTATAGGGGTAGCATCCATGTCCAACAGAGAATTTCAGCTGGACAATGATGAAAAGTCCATATGTTACAGTGCCACCATAAATTATGTTAGAACGTATGGTCAGGCCACAGAGGGGCTCCAAAAATAGGTTAGAAACAGCTCTCTGACTGAAAACAAATTGCCTAAATTCCAATATGAGAAAACAGTGTTCTTGACATATATTTTCATGTGCCTACCGCTGTTTCAAGCTAAGTCTACAGAGATGGAATACAATATGCCGCTACTTTAAATTTGGAGGTTGTTATTCCATCCAGACACTAAAATGCAGAGAAATCTGCATGGGTCTGATGCCTCCAGGCTTCAAGATTTATTATGAAATGAAGAAAAAATGAATGATGGTATGTCAGTTGTCCTGGACATCAGTTATTGAACCTGCATTAGAGAAGGAAGGAAATCTCAAAAGACTTTTAATCATCATAGACATTAAAATGTTTATAAAATAACTGTTATTACACAGCTGAGGCATCTATAAAATGTAATGCTTTTGAAATACAAACAAAAGAACATACAAGTTAGAATAATATTCTCCCATTGCACTTAATACCCTTAAAATTAAAAGAACTCCTGACTCTACATATCTATAATGCATCACTTCACAACTTTGAATCTTTTAAAGCCAGGATTAAGCTTTGTAAGAACCTACCCTGAATGCAAAATAAGAGAGCTTTACAGAAGAAACTGCTGTTAAGCAGCTTGCAATCTCGACACTATAAAATTCTAACCTCTAAGAAAATCACCTTCATTTTAAAATGGTGACATCTGATGAGATATTTTTTTCTTGCAACTCAGTATCTTAATACACAAGTACAAAACAAATTTACAAAGTGCCGTTATATTGACTACATAAATTAATATTCAATAAACTCGTTTGTCTTCTGTTGAAGAAGTGTTACACCTCTAAGGGCGGGGGGGACAGATTCACTGATTAACATGTTATGTTGACTAATCCTATGATCTCATTGAGAAGTCTAAAGATCAAACGAATATTAGATAAGCTGCCATGTTAAACTAAGTAGCATTCAGTTTTCACATTTTATTCCTGGTGTACAACATTTTGTTGAATAATCCTTCGTGCTTGTCTGATAAATACATTCGAAAGCTATGCATGTGATGTAAACCCAGCAGAGTTGTACTTAGCAGAGAAAAGTATCAAGTTAAAACAATTAGGATTAACAGTAATTACAAGAAACTTGCCAAGGGCTAAGCAGCCCTGTTATTTCTGTAGTAATATTTGTGATGGTTTTGCATTTCCACCAGTTTCCATGTTCTATTTTAATATTTTCAGGTAGCCCAAAGCATGCTACTGGGAAAACATAGACAAAAAGCTTCACTCTGCACGCATTTCTAAATCTTTTTGCATCACCTCCTTAAAGTTTTCAGTAACTTGGCATTGACTGGTCTAACTTGACTTCCTGACTCGGAGATAAAAAGCTCTATTAACACAAAGATTACTTCTTAGGATCACCTTTGGCTGAGGTAAAACAGAAGCTTAAAATAAATGAAAAATTTAGTTATTTTAATTGCCATTGCTGTAACAAACAGCACAAAGCCATATTGTCCCACAGCATGAAGTGATCAGATATCTGCCCAAAATGATGGACAGCTCTGGCCCAGTGAACAGGCAAAAAATCCCATTTACTCTCTGCCAGATGGGACCTACTGGACGCTTCACCGCAAACAACTCATCCTTCTTCAGACCTCCTTGTCCGACTCTTGAGCTAGCTCCAGCTGATAATGATGGATATCAAGGCTACAGTAAAGTGGGTGACAACAGCAGCCTTGTTATAACTGCCAGTCTTTCAGTCTTGTCATTATTACACATTGAAGATTTATTTGAGTTTATTGTTGTGCACCGGGTCTAGCCATTTACAATTCATCACCTACTACAGAAGGTTCAAGATAGTGGCCATAGCTATAATTGCCACCTCCACCTGCTTCTGGAAATTATGAGGTCACCAGTTAGGGCAGCCCAACATCTACAGAGCTCCGCATGTCCCCACGAGCACCCGCAGCGAATACCACCGCTGTTGCTCCTGGTATGTTTGGAATCATTATCTCGGACATTTTGGAATGCCAGATTTTGTTTGTAGTATTTGGAGCATCCCTGAAGTTCTCATTCTTTAATTGCATAATAAAACTTTACACCTGCTTCAGAATCCAATGTGCTGGTGTCACGAGTCTTCTGTACTTGTAAACATTTACTTTTTGTATCTATGAACATTTAGTGTTATCTTGAGTAAAATTGGATTGTACTTTTCAGACAGGTTTTCTTAAAACTACAAAGCAATACGATGTGCAATGTGCTAATGTTAAAGCAAAAATAAGTAGCACAAGAAAATAATTCCACACAAAGAATCATGTACTTTTACCATGGCTTTCTTACTGCATAAATATTTTAAAGTGGAAATTGGTTACTCACTGCTGAAGTTTTCCTCAGAACTAGTAAATATTCCAGTAGATGAATGCTGTCTTGTTATCAACTCCTCCATTCCCACTACTTACTGAAATATCTTCTGGTTTTATTATAATACTCTCAATACTCACTTCTTTTTTCATTATTAGAACAATTACCTTTACCTAAAGTGAAAATCTCGTGAAGCATGGATTTATCATCTATTAGTAACTGAGAATATATTATTAAGGAAACCTGTCAATTTCTCTAATGTTCACAATATTCTAAAACCCCTAAAACTCAATATATGAAAACCAAGAATAATGCTTCTGCTGCTCATTACAGGCAATCATATAAGGCAGGAGGGAACAAGTCAAGGTGTTAGTCAAGTGGCTTGATGAAGGAAAAAGAAATTAAAATTCTGTTCAGGCTTAAGCTGGGCTGAAGGTCATCAGTAAAGAGGGTTAACTAGGACCTCACATTAAGTAGTAAGTAAACACAGCAGAAATGCTTCTACCTAGAAGTCATTAAATGAGTGCATTTTTCAAAAAGTAAAAAAAAAAAAAGTAAGTCTGCTCTGGTTAATGGTTACACATGGTGCTTAAATCCAAGAAAAAAGTTAAATTTTCTGGTATTGATAGGAACTGAAAGAATATTGCACATCTATGTTATCTATATTGCATTAGGGAGAACTGTGTTATATTTACGAAGAATTTAATAAGTATCAACCTACTATACACTCTCAAGATTTATAGAACTATCACATGAACACTGAGGTTATTAAAAAAATAGTTCAGGATTCAAGTCAGTCATTAAAAAGGTATTTTCCAACAAAGTCTCATACAGAAGTGCAAACATACAGCAAATGATTAAATTATTCAGGACTCAACATGACCCAGCATTATTAAAATATCACTGATGGATTTGCACATTTCACTTTCAAGTAACTCCTTTCATCCAGGAGAAGCTCTCTGATATTTTTTTTTTTTCCCCTGATGTCAGACAAGCAAGAGACACAGAATTGTCTTGGAGTAATTTCTCTTTTTAAGCAGCATCATTTAATTTCCAAATACAGAAACATCTAATAATGTAAAATGATTTAAGGTCTCAGACAGGAGGTTTCCAATAAAGAGGAGTATCTTTCCAGACTATTTGTATCTTGTAGTGTAGGAAAAGCGTGTCAGTATAAGAAAACAGTGAAAAGCACTTCAGGGTTTTCATCACAAAGCAAAGCTTTACTCTGTTAGTGCCTAGTATAACGTAGAATGGGAGACAGTTCATTAAAACAGACTTGCATCATTATTTTACTTATTTAAAAGCCAAGTCAGGGCTGAATTTCATCACATCCAATGAAGTAGTACATCTACTTAAAAATATAAAATACATATTTGCATTTATTAAAACATCTGAGAACAAAAAGTATATATTTGCTTTGAATCCTCAATAAATATAAGGGTTTTACTAGGTAAGAGGGTCTCCTGTTAGACTTCAATCGATTGTAGGTTATGATGTTTTATTTTTGAACTGTCTTTAATATAACACAAACTGCCTGAGTCTCTTCTTTCCATTTTTCAATTTACAGTATTTTCCTATTATAAATTTGTTATAAAATATCATTTAGACTACAACCCATCCCCTACTAAGAGCCTGAGTACTTTCAAACACAAGGCAGTCACTACAAGAGTATCAAACTACCCAGGTTCCACTTAAGCACAAGTTTTATCTGTAAGGGGAAAGCATAATCAATACACTAAGATGATTTCAGACTAGAATCTCTGTCAAATCTACTGCATATAATTTATGAACAGCGTTCCCAAATAAGAAATTTATGAAGACTTCTGAAAATCGGGGTTTTTTTTCAGGATTAGTGCCAGATTTTGGAAGTCCTCTTTTTTTTTCAAGCATGTTCTTAAGTCTCATCTCATGCCTTGCTTCTGTAGCTCTGCAGTTTTGGGCAGGAACATAGAAATCCAGGTTGTTCCTTTACATTAGTGGAATGCAAAATGAGCTGTTAATATTTTAGTTTTTGCGAGTGTAGCTACAGTCAAAAAACGTAGAGCTCTCTGAAGAAGACTGTACTGCATCTCTAGGTAAAACAGAGACCAAACAGATCAAGAAAAAGCGTCAGGCCTTAGCTTTTAATTCTGCATTCGCAAAGTGAAGTAGCTGCTTGGTATTCATGAAGCTAACAGGTAAGGAGAGGTAGTAGTGCTTCTATTTGATACAGAATCCTTGGGCTTCTTTGAGAATAAGGAAAAGCTGTAAATCTAGGTAAGTTGTTAAATCAGACATTTATTAGCAAAAATTACCTAGTGGCATTTCCAATAAACAAGAAACCCAACAGAAAAGTTAAAGACAACTTAAAATATTTGGAATTATAAAGTGCCCTTTCATTCATAATGATCAAGACTGACTAGTGCACGTGTCTGTGCTTTAAATAAAGGGACGGCAAGTAAATGGATGTCAAGGATCTTAGTGGAAGAATTAATTCATGCTGAAAAATATAAATAAAATGGTGACAGAAATGCAATGCTACAAATTACTAAAATAGCTTTAAAAAGTTTTTTTAATGCCTTAATTTGACATGTGATAAAAATCATCACTTAAAAAAGATAACATTATTTGCAAATTGAGCAAGAGGACCTGATGATAGCCATATATAATCAGTTGTCACCTTGCAGCTCAATTAGCCCTCATGTAAAAATGAGGCATGTAAGGAGAAATGAGGTTTTGACATTATCTCTGCCAGCAAGATAATTACACAGCCTTCATTTAACAGTAGGGCAACACTACTGTAGCAACAAATTAACTCAGCTCCATTTGCAATTCATGGTGTGTTTTCTCATTTAATACCATTTGTCTTACCCCAAGTGAATGTTTCCATTAGTTTTCTCCAGCATAGCAAAATACTCTTTGACTTCATACATTACATCACCAACTACTTTAGTTCCAGTAACTTTCAGAAAGCTGTATAAATTTGATTAAATTCTTTTCTCCCTCCCCCCAGTTTTAACTAAACCATTCTCTTTTTTTGATTTACGGCCAAATAATAATACAGCAGGTGCTTTTGGGTTTAATGAGCAAGGAACTGATTCCATTCCACATTCATTTCATTCCTATAGTTGAAACCAAAAGCTTCATTTTTTTTTTTTTAAATAAAAATATAACAGGTATATGTGTATTGATATAAGTCCAAATGATGCACATTGCCTAATGGAAACATTATTAAACCGAACAAGTTTGTGCATTAAACTGAAACCCAAAGACTTAAACCTAGATTGTCATATCTGCCTTTTGTTAATATTCAGAAAACATGCACACACAGGATTTTTTTTTTAATGCATGCAGCTTCTTAAATGATACTAAGCAAGGGACTGTGGGCCAGAACTAACTTTCCACAAACTTGAGTGTATGGTAACTTAAGCCTTCTAGTCTTCCCTTAATGCTTGTCAGATCATAGGAATAGTTAATGCTTGAAGAGAGCCCTGAAGAGCTCCTGAGTGTGCAAACTATACATTGTACCTGTATAAAACCCAAGAATGCCCTTCCTGGCAGTAATCAGCTACAATCTACATGTAGTTTTTCTAAGTTTGAAGAATAATCAACAGTTACCTGCTGGTGGCTTCACTGCCAACTAAGCAGGAGATACCATAAATGTCTGAAAGTTGCCATACTTTGTGGCCTAGGAATATGTTTACATACTATTATATACTGTTTTGTAAATATTTTAATTGCTAATCGTCTTTGTCATGGACACAATTGCCAAGCCCTTTTCTGAAGCGAACATCAATAGTTTAAAGGCTTTTTTAAATCTTAAAAAAAACCCCTTGTCTTCTAAAGGAAGGTCCAATCGGAACTAGGCAACATCCAATCTGTTCTTCAGCAGAAAATGGAGAAATTAATTACTGATTTCCAAAGCTGATTTCTCAGTATCTTCATTTTCTTCCTCATAACCACTCCTGCGTTGTAACATAAGAAGCTTTTTCATACGCAAAACTCCAAAACAATTTATAACTTCTTGATCTTCCCAGAATTCTTACTAGAAAAGCCTAAAAACTACTGCAACTACTATTGTACTGACAAATACCTAGAGAAGGAAGCAGGGGGTCGTCCATCACGGTGACAATCCATCACAAAAATAACCCGCTCAGAACACGTAGGCCTAAGGAACTTGAAATGGTCACTGCAGCTAGTACAAATTGTGGCAGCTTACAAGAGCCAGGTTTCTCAAAATAAGTTCCCTCTTTGTCTCTTTAGGAAATATAGGGCTATTCCCTATAATAATCAATAAACAAATTTTGCAAAGAAGATATGCATTTGTTTTAATTACATACTGTAAAAGATTAGCTGGTTTTTGCACAGTCATAGGTCTCTTATCATTCCCATCATATTGAAATCTTATCCAACAGATGCCCTCCTCTTACCCTCCAGTGGTTCTTTGTGCACTCAAGATTAACATGCTAACACAATGTTTTTGTGCTTTAACCAGCGTGAGATATTTGGAGGAGTCTTTGTTGCCATAAAATAAGGAACGTTGCATTAAAGGCACTCAAACTGCGTTCAATTGCAAGGAACAAGAGCAAAATACGATGCCAGCACTTTGTGTAAGGTATTCCATGCAAAAACTAATTAAAGCATTTGAAAAACGGTATTATAGGTACTCTTTTGAAACTTTACTTCATTTAAAATTGGCTACCAATGATATGCTGAATGTCACCTTTTCCTAGTAAGAATGAACAACCTCTCTGATAATCATCTAAACCACTTCAAAAAGCATAACCAGTCGTGGGTTTTTTAAAAAGTATTTATCAAACACGAACTCAGTTGTTTTCCTTTGACAAGCACAATTTTCCAAATTAATTAAATAGAACAACAGATAGAACTGACACACAGATGATTTATCTAACTAAAGTTCACAAGTTATATTTAGCCTATAGTAAAAGAAAGGGTGTCACTTTTTGTTACACGATTCCAAGGTGACTGCTTCTATTTTGAACTGCTAGGCTAACACTAGCCTGAGCACAAATCTGTCTTTTATTTCATAATTAATTCTCAGTGTCAAAACCGGTAGATGTCTTTTTTTGTATCAACGTACTCTGTCTGTTAATTATGCCACCATAAAAATCAGGCTTGAAAACAGAATAACGTTGTGACAATATGAAAGCACAGAAAGAAATTTCTGAAGGAAGTACAGAATTCAGGCTCAAGCAAGCTAATAAGTGAGCTCCCAAATGTACTTGGTCGAAGACTCAACTTCACAGAAACTTCGGTTTCTGTTAAAGCAGTAACAGAAAACAGTACAGTCAAAATGAAAACACTTTAGTCATGCTGGTATCTTAATACATTAAACAAATGGTATTGTTTGACACATGTAAGCATTGTATTTTATATCATTGCTCTAAATACCTGTCCGTAGAATGTGGAACCCCTGCCAACAGAGGTAAGTTTGTTAGAGGTGGAATGGTTACAGAAGAAAGGCAAGGAAGTTGCTGAAACATACAGTTAACTAGTGCTCTGGATCACTCTTCATAAAGTCACACTGTCTACACAAGTGCTTAAGTTAAGAGTTGAGGCTCCGAAATTAAATTCTTAAGAGTTAGACCCCAAGAAACAACTTCCCCAGAACCAGCTCCTTCACTGCTATTAGTCACCATCTCCAACGCAATTAATAAATCATAGTTGTGTGCATCATACAAGACTCCGGACTTCACTATGGCAGAGAGCTTTAAACACTCTTTCTCCTTGAACTTTCTCCTACGTAGAAATCTCTGGAGAAACTTAAGTCTTCCAGTCTGATCAGCAGACTGGTCCTAGGCTCTGCCTGATTGAAAAGGGAAGTAATTTCAATGACACACCCAGAAACCTCTTTAAATAGAGTTTCAGTTACTTTCTGTTGCAGTAGAATCAAATGAAGGGGGGTCTCCCTCAGCGACTACTCAAAGCAGCTGCTGGATTTACACAAAGCCAGATCCACACGCTAGAGGATGTTTAGCTCTGCAACCTGAAAAACTGAGAGGTAGCGGAGGTTCTGCGGCACAGAACATGCTTGTTGATGGTTCTCAAATGTGTGTCTTCCACTTGTTAGCTTTCATCTAACCCTGATCTCAACTCCTTTCCTGAAAATTCACCCAGATATCTCAGGGTCAGTTTAAAACTAACACAGTTCTAAAAGAACAAACCCAAACCATCTTTCCTTGCTCCTATTTCAAGAACCTTTTAACAACTCTACAAAGCTGTGACCAGCAGCGATACTGATATCCCCGTCTTCCTCCTTGATTGCTATTCTCATTTTAGGCAAATGTTCAGGTTTCAGACTCAAAAGATTACAGGATTATTTCAATTCCACCACCAGTATAAAAAAAATCTAATTCAAACCTTTCATCTTTTTTTCACGCATCACACACATTTTCCCTTTTTTTCTTTCATGCTATCTCCTCTCTTCTCACAGAAACCAGATACTACAATATTTATTTTTTTAATGTTCCAAGCATTAGCAGTTTGTTGACTTCTTCCTGTCTCTTGAGCACAGAACATTTTTCATGAACTCATCTGTACAGCTTTCACCCTTCCTCCAATTAATTCCCTTTAGAAGACCCTCATCTGCCATGCTGCCCATGGGAAATCCAGCTGATTTATACTGACAAGTTAATTAAAAAAACCCCACAAAACAGCTTATTCTTATTTACCAGCCAACAGTCAAATACCCTGCTACACTATCTGACTCAACCTCCTTTGCATATGTGTTTTCATCCCCTTGTGGCAGGGATAGTGTTTTTTACATATGGAAAGCACCTATATTATTTTGTGAGAAAACAAACCCCAAGAACAATTCAAGTCCACAAGGAGGAAAAATCTCAAGTTGTAAGCACTACTGCAACCAGAGAGGGGAAATGGTGTTATTAGCCCACCCTTTCCTACGTTCCTCTTCTATCGCTCGGCATTTTCCACCAGCTATGACATGTAATGGATTTACTGAGCTGATAAAACTCCCTGAAAAGCTGAGGAGTGGGCAGGCTCAAGCAAGTGGACGAATCGAGTAATCTGAGTGAAATACTGAACTATTCCACTAGGTGGAAAGCAGCAGTATCAACCAAGAAGGTGCATCCTCTTGCCCTCTCCTCCTCTAGAGACTGCAAACTGTTAAGCCAGTTCTGCTGTTCCATTAAACATCTTAAAACACCGAACAAATTGCTAACCTTCTGGATGCTGAGAGGGGAAGATTACAACAGAAGGCTGTTTCAAGGTCTGTACTGAAACAAAGGCCATATTACTGACAATATAAGAATTCAGCATAACAGTGTTCTTGCAAGTTTACATATTTAGACAGTCCACGTTTCTAAAACTACAGATTAACGTACTAAACTACTGTTTCTTGCTTAAGTTACAGAACAGGAGAAAACTTGAAATATGTGTAAATAAGTGTAAATTACTATTTTCATGCTTTCTCGCCTTCTGCTCCTGGAAGAAACAAATCAAGATTTCAATAAACAGCATCCATTTTTACTGAAGCAAAGCAGTTTCTGGTTTTTTTTTTTTTAGAATTAAAGAGGGTTTCTGCAAGCATATTTCATATATTGGGCCAGATTCTCAGAAAGCATAATAATTTTGGGAACTACCCACACTTTCAAGACAAAGTCAAAGACCTGCATGGCTTGGCATCAAGAAGCCTAATATTGAAGATAACTTCACTGCTAAACAGCAAATGCTCTGTTTTGGATGTTTTCTTCTTATTCCTGCCCCTTTCTGCGCATCGCTCATGCAGAAACATTAAGAGGACAAGCTAATACATTAGACAGAGAAGTGCTAATGGCTGACTTCACTATAATTAGTCAACAGTTTCACAAAGTGAAGGTTTTGGACAGAAGATAAAAAGAGGGAGCTTTGATAAGGCAGTCAGCCAGGTTGTAGACTCTGGCTGGTTAACATTCTTTGCTGATTTAACAGTGTAATTCCCAAGATAGGCATTGCTTCTGATGTAGGACTACCAAAGCACTTGAATTTAAATGTTTCCCTGTAAAATTTAAGCACTTGGTCAAGTGCATAAATCTCTATCAAGAGACTGCATGCACCCTTTCAATATTGAGCACTATTAAGTTAGCCAAAAGACTAAGTGAGATTAAGTCTCTGCCAAAACTGGTTCTTAACCACTCAATTAAATCTGACATGCTTTAAGAGACAAAAGGTGTTTAATCAGTTGTTACGGGTTTTTCTGACAGCTTGAGCATATGCAGTCTACTCTGTTCCTACTCAAGTCAATACCAAAAACTTCTGCAATGTTGCTTCACGTCCATGAAAGGCAACAAGGCATACTTCCCATTTTCAGATCAGATACACGTTGGTGTTAAAAATAAGTATGAAGCTTCAGATAGTAAAAATACTAAGTTGGACGGAAATGAGAAAGACTATTATTAGTCCGTCAAATCTATACAGGTTTCCAAACAACTTTATATAACCTTACTTCTCCATTTTATCTTATGTAATCAATCACTAAAGGTAAAATCACACCAAGAGACATTGTCCTAAATCACCCACTACTGCTAAAATGGGCTGTCCCACACCCCGCTTTTTGTCATATTGTCAGCCCCACATTCCTGTCAGAGTTGATGTTTCCGACTTTCTCCAGATCACTTTCAGTTCACTAAAAAGTTCACAAAACTAACTTCAAAAGAAAAGTCTGGGTTTTTTCCCCCCTTGTTTGAGTGAATTGAGGCAGCTCAGAAATGGGTCTTGTAATTCAGAGCTGTGGCAAGATGTAGGGGAGGAACCATGTGGCCTGGAGCAGGGGGGAGATGGAGTTAAGAGCTAGGACAGAGTTAAAGAAAATAATAAAGAATGAGGCAAGCCTTTTCTTTCCAGTGGCAAGAAATCACGGGATCAACTCATCCATCCCAGAGACCTTACATTTCAAATTTTCAGACATGTTTTCCTTAAATATTAGAAACCTATTTCAATTCTCATTAACTGAAAGACAGAAATAACTTTGAAAATCTTGGCAAACAAGCAGTATTTTGTTTCCTTCAAGCTCCTGATATAATTCAGATAATGCATCGCACCTGAAAAGAGGCTTACGGAATTTGTGTGTGAGCAACTACAGTTCAGTAAACAATTCACATGCAGAACTGCCCCCCTTTGCATCAAACAAATTGTGTTATAATAGAATGAGCGTGATACTTGAAAGAATTGCTTACAATTGCACATATATGAGGAAAAGGTAGCTAAGTCTAAATTAAGATGTTGGCTATGAAGTTTCCAATAGGACCTTGACATGACTGTTGACCTACTCATGACATGATCACACCAGTAAGGATTTGGAATTCTATTAGTATTACCAGAGGAAAAAAGTCAAGGAGTCATCAGGAAAACAAATCTATATCTGCTACTCCATCAGCCAATTACTGTTGTTAAAGTGGAATTAGATGAGTATTGACAATGCGAAGGGGATAAGGATTAAGCAGATGACAGAGTATACAGCTAGCATTGCTGTTCTGGTTTTTCCCCCCCCTACACAAAGTCTGAAAAAAACTCTCAGATAGGAAAGAAACATACCATACAGAATAAGTAGTATAATTGTGATCGTGTCCTAAAGTAGCAGTTATATACATTAGCCTTCCAGCCCATCAAAAAACAACACAGGCCAAAACCTAAATCCAGTATTGGAGTCCACTAAGGCAACAGTATGATGTGATATGAACTGGACAACTCACTTCAACCTTAGTTATCTGAATGTCACGCATTAACGCAATTATGTAATGTTTGAGGTATTTTTCTTACTTATTGAGAGCATTTTTAATGTAAAAAATGAAACCATCGAAATTTCTCAGTTAAATGTAGCAGTCTTCATGATGTCTGTGGATTTTTGACATTAAAAAAGTTAACTATATAGCCTATTTGTAAATCTTTTCATATACTTCAGGGAATGTGAAAAAGGGCAGACCGGGAAATCTTACTGATTATATAGACTGATATAGCTATCAGGCTGCAACCTGCTTTTGTAATCAACTACAACCATCATTAATTTCTTTTTTTAAACACAGACTCAATGTGTAGAGTGTATCATCACATGGAATAACAATATTCAAAAACTTACCAAACAATATTTCCCCCTAAGGTCTAGATTCATACGCACACAACCTCCTTTGTTTAAAATAAAGGACATAGGTCAATCAGTGTAAATGAAGCTAATAATGAAGTTGTGATGAAGTAATATAAATCCTTTGCATTTCTTACTGAGTATGTTAATACTACTGACAAAGATGGCAAATCTCCTGGACAGATTGTATCAAATTCTCTCTTAAATCAAACACTTAATATCTCCTGAATTATTTTTAAATAATGAAAAATATTTGTTTCCAGCAGAAGTATCACATTCTTGCAGAATTACACAGCTATAACATGGATTTTTTTGTCCATGATCAGCAGTACTGAATCATGAACTCTGTCTCTATGCAAATCAAAGGAAGAAACTACTCATATTCAAGCAACTTAGTAGCACTGTATTATTCAGTTTACTTATTTGATTCAAATAAACATCAAGGATGGTAGGTGACAGAAGACGATGTAAGAGGAAATTAGAAGTAAGGAAATCACTGAATCTCCAGAAACTAAAATTCTAAGTAAGGGATAAAAAAGAGAGTATGAGGATGAATGTGCAGTAATTATTTCATTTTATTTAACACTTATCAGTGCTGGTAAATAAAAGTGTGCTTCATATACAGTCTAAATTCAAAGAACTAGCATACCATCTTTTCTGGTTTGTGCTTCAATTGACTAAACCTAGCAGAGACCCAATTCTTATTCTGGGCTACCACAAAACACGTCTGCTTCCTCCTTGACCCATCATTCTCGTAACTCAAGGGACTTGCCCTTCTTGAAAATTTGCCAAGAATTTTCTTGGCATTATCTTTTATCAGTACCTTAGGGAAATTTAACCTTAGACACTATTAAAAGAGGAAAACACAACATTTTAGAACATTCAGACAAAAGTTAGAGTAAGACTTAGAGGTCAGTCGCTACAGCCACAGAACTAGCCACATAAAAAAATACTAAAAAAATCAGTATGGCTTGCATTGGTTAAAAAAGCTTCAAGGATAATAAACTGAAATACAAATAATATTGTCTAAAATAATTAAGGATAATAGAGGGTAATAATTACTAAATGTAACTGAACTGTCCAGCAAATCACTAAAATTAGTGCTTCTGAAGTTTCTATTCTGTCTCTATTTGTTCATGATTCCGGATAAAGGAAATAGAGAACAAAACAAGCAACTCACCTGACTTCTTATGGCTCTACATCTGACATTCAGATGACTTTGAGGTCTAACGAAGGCACAAACACTGATCAAACGTAGAAGCATTCATAAGGTTTCTCCCATATGGGTTTCTCTCATGGTAATAACTGAGTTTATGCCACAAGCCTTTCCTCAAGGGAGTTAATAAATTTAGGCTGGCTACTTCTTTTCACGAAACTTAAGGTATTTAATAATCAGTTACACCTGAAGGACTGTCAAATTTAAGTGGATTGTCAAATTACCTAGCACTTTCTGAACATATTTGAATGAGACATGAAGGAAAAAAGGAAACTGATGACAGTTCACCCCACTTTCACAGAAAACCCAGTTAAAAAAGGCAAGAAAAAAAAATTGTTTTTTTACTGGAGAATGACAATGGATAACACACCCCCCTCTCCCTTTCCCAGACATAACAGATTTATTATACTGGAAAAAAATAGTGGCACCTACATCAATGAATATATCTTCACAAAAGAGGTTATACAATCCTAGTTATGCATTTCAATTCATTATCATAAAAAGCCTAAGACAAGATACCTAGAAGTTCAAATTAATGTGATTTGAAGAGACAAAGCTGTTGAATTTTTTTTTTTTTCAGTTATATTGTCTCTATTGATGTGGAGCATCTCTCATATAAATAATTTTTCTTGTCTGTCTACAGAGCAAATACTGCAGACCTCACAGCATGCTCAGATGTTCCACTGCCACAAGGCTCTGACAACTATTGTCAACTTGTTCCCGAATACAGAAACTACGTACCCAACTTCCAGAAGTTTCTCTACAACTTTGCTGATAAACATCGCTCGGAGATTTTTAACAGTTCATGAAAATGTTTCTACACTTTGCCTTTTCTTCCTTCTTTAATATACAATTTCCATTAAAACAAAGTAGCTGCTATCATAATCTGTTCTTTCAATACGTTGCAAATGTTCAGATTAAAAATTAGTACAATATTAAAATAGATATCTTCTCTTAAAACTTAAATAACATGCATGATTAATACTAATAGATACACACTAGCCAAAACACATTAAGAGAGAACTTTGATCTTTTAGAAGTGGGGAAAAAAAAGACTATCAGTTTCTTTTTCAGCAGGATAAACACCAATACCTCTATCTATCATTACCAAAGAGAATCTCTTAGTGACTTTCTAGAATTAAGTAACTGGACTGACAGTATTTAAAAACCAAAAATCCACCATCACAGCTTTTAGAGAATTGGTCAGTCCTCAGGCAGATGTACCTAGCATTTGCTAAGATTTATATGAACTTATTAGGCATGATGTAAGTCAGTTTACAGACCAAAAAAAAAAAAAAGGCTAAAATTCACTATATTTTCCTGATCTGCACCAGTCTGATATTCCACTAGGAAAAGTAGTGCCCAGCTTTACATCTCAACTGCTCTTCAGACCAGCAATCAGCAGAATAGGCTGAGCAGATGTACAGGTGTGAACAAAGGAGTTTTAACAGAGTAAGTTAGAGGATACCCCTGTAGTCTATCAACCACCAAACACTTGTTCATTTGCTTGCTTAGGGCAAATGAACATTCTGGTGCAAGAGAACAGAAAAGAGAGAGAAGCAGTAAGATTATTTGGTAACTCTTGTACACTTATTCTAAAAAATTACTACTGCACAAGTAGCTGGCTGATGACAAGAAGTGGACAAAAGAGATCATTTTACTGCCAACTGAAAAAAAAAAAAAGAAAGAAATGTAACATTTTACTGAAGAGCACTTACAGGAAAAAAGCACTACTTTGAGAATTCATTACTATTACACTGTCATTAAGCTTAAGAGCTCTGAAGCCCATTTTAGGATTTTTTAGGTATTAAAAAAACCCTAACCTTACGCAGAACTTTCATACTTAAATGCTTGTTAGGAGTTGAAAACTCAGAAAGAAAACTTAAGAAGGGTCGCATTTGAATGACTGTAACTTTATGTGAATTCACAGTGCAACTGGCTGCATCTTTTCTCAGTTAGAGGACAATACCAGTAACAGTCATTGAGAATAAAGGGCAAAAGAGCACAAATACACAAACAGCTAACATACAGAAATATAAACTTAAACCAATCCAGTAAATGTAACCTGCTTTGCCAGATCTTTTTTAACTTATTGGAAAAGTTGCTGTACTTAATATTGACAAAGCGATGTATAAATCAATACACTGGGAACAAGCGATATATTTTAATTTAAAAATGTTCAAGCTGCAGCAGTAAATCTATGCACTTAGCACATACAAATTATCATAGGAGTTTGCTTGTTGTGTACTTCTGACAAGATAAGACAGGATGGTAGGCAAAGCTCAGATGCAAGTAACGCAAGACAGAAACAAACTTTTTGAAAAACGTGTAGCTAAACCCAGGAACTACTGGCTGGAATTTACCTAATGAAGTCAAGGAAAGGGCAGTATGAGAAAACTAACAAAATTCTCAGCGTGTCTTGTTTGCAATCTGCTCCGTTTACTTGCTACTGTTAAAGTTTGGAGTCAGGCAATTTTCAGTAAAATGAATGTCAGAAAGAAGAAATAGAGGAAAGAAGTGGCTCAAAGTCTGAGGTATAAGACTCCTCATCTCTTTCTTATGGTATAATACTGCCCCCACACATTCTCCCCATGCTACTTCCAAACTACCGTGCTACTTTTCCTAATTTCATAGTCCTTTAGATGTACTAAGTTTATTAAACTTGCAGTAAAAATATACAAATCTAAAATCCATTATCTTGATTTCACATTTTAACACGGATTAAAGTACGTCATGCAGAGGAAAAAAAAACAGCTTTTTTTTTTAATAACAAAATACTCAATGGTAAAAATATGGTAAAAAAAACCCAAAATACTCTATGGTAACTCTCTTCTTAAGTCAGAAGTATATACTCTTAGCAAATGAAAAAATAAAAGCTCATTTTAGAAATAATGATGGTACCTTCATTACATACCACTTTGCATAGACTAAAATTTTTCTTGGACGTGCTCTTTGTGTTTGCCCTGTTTACTATAGCTTAGCATATAACCAAGGTTTCTGCAGTTTCTGAAAATGCATCAAGTTTGTAGAAATTTGAAATTGGGCTGCAATTTTGATTATAACAAACTAGTGTTAATAAGACCAACTGTTCATTCATCATGATGCTATGCTAAATTTGTGATGAATGGTAAAAGAACAATTATTATTTTACTTGTAAGTACAGAAAGAGAACATTAGAAATAAGAGTCAATACTAAATCATTCAAATTGGATTTCAGCAATTGGGATCTTACAGAGAATGATAAAATGTTCCTCTTTCCCTCTCCATTTCCTGTAAGCCCTGACCTGTCATATGTTCATTTCTAATAGCTAACCCCTACCTGAAGCTAAAGTCCAAATATATAAACTCAAACTGCTCCTGGGAAATGGTTGCGGATAATAAAAAGTTGTTTCAAGAATCGCCTTTAAACTTCACTGGGATGGTAAAACCCCAAAATATACTATTATCAAGTCATAGTATTTCGGATTGCTATAAGGTGCCCAGCAACCCAGCTGGTATCCTTCAATATGGCAGTGAGAAGTCTATTTGATATATCATGATAGCTCTTTAAACAGATTTCTCATGTGACATTTTAGGTTGAAGAGAGGATTAAATAAATTAAGGAAGAAGATTTATCATATTCATGCAACTTAAAGGGAAAAAAGTAAAATATCAAAAGTATGTTGAAAGGAACCGTACCATCTTCCCGAATATTTCAGTTCTATTTTCAAAATCAGCTTTATGTCAGCCTACACATCCATCTCATAATAAAGGTTTTGCTGTACTTTGTTTAGTGGAAAAAAAATTGACCTTTCCTGGTAAGCTGCTAAGAATTTTTATCAAAGTCTTAAGGATTTTCCACTTTGAACAGAAGAGGGTTGCTGTTTACAGTACTCCATCCCTTGCAATCCGTGAAAATTCCTTCTGCTGGGATGACCGTCTTGAGTTGGTCTCTGGAAGCCCAGAGCTTATAATACTCCTAAGCAGCTAGTGCTGTGTTCAGTACCACTGCGCTGTCCAGCAAAGTTTGTTGTTCCTTTTCAGACTCTGCAGTTACCATTCTTTAATGGCAAGACCTAAATAAGCATTAGGCTTACTGTGATAAATAGATCTGTTGAGATTGCTACCAAACCCACTGCCAACAATGCTGGTAAAGGAGGAAATGAGGGCTAAAGAATACTGACAAAAAGAACCAAACAGAAAACACCATGAAAATGCCAGAGAAGACACAATGAGAAAATGCGATGCAATATCTGTGGGAAACGTGAGTTCAGGAAACAATATATAGGACAATACAGCAGGTGGCCTTTCCTCTTTCCTTTTCCAAAGTTGCCTCTGCAGAGATACTAAGTGGTAGTTCAACGCAGGACTGATGCAAGAGAGAAGAGGGGTTCCAGTTTACTTTTTGTCTTAAGACAAGTAAGCAAGACCTTTTTAACTCATATTTGGACAACACAGATCTCTTAACATTCTTACCAAATATATGAACCTTAATGGTCTGGAGCCACATAATGTGTGGCTCTGTGCAATGGTAGGAAATAGAGCAAGCCAGCGGCTGCTGGCGGCAAGCCGGTACTTCCTGTAGTGCATCTCCGACCACTTGCCTCTGCTAACAAGCATGTGTCTTCTGTGTCCTAAGGAACACTGCATAGATTTTCTGTGGTTTTTAGAATTCATACACCTAAACCAGTTAGAGAGAGGCCTAACTGGTCAAGTCTGCCAATTCAAACAGAATGCCAAGGATGGGAAGAAAACACAGCACCTCGCTACAAACACACGGGTGATGCTGACACCACAGCACAAAGAATCAAACTCCTAGAAACCAAAAGCCTCAAGCACAAAGATTTGACAAGACTGTTCTTCATTGTTTTGTAAGATAAACATTTCATTGTTTTAGTTACTTGGATTGAATTTAATAGCTACTTAATAAAACACTTAAGCACAGAGAAACACTTCGCATTTGTCTTTGGCAACACAGACTATCATCTGAATAACATCGGCAAGAGTCACTTTTTCTTTCACCATACCCCCATTTTAAAATTCCTTTATTTAATAAATATGCATCTTTCTGCTACATGCTCTACATCAAAATCTTCCCTTGCTCTTCTTAAAGCCCATGCACTATAAACTCTATTCTGCGTCACCGATTTTAAATTTCCTCTATAAAAGTCATTTTACATATACTACAAATAACAATACCTGCCTCAGTTTGAATATTAAAGCTGTAATTCACTTTCAAGGTGCTTCTGACAGTATTCTAGTATTACTTTTTCAAGATGCTACTTGAATCCTTTTCACTAAATTCACAAACTACTACAAATCAATAGCTCATAAGTAGATATATTACATCAAGAAGTTCACTAGGGCCTACTGCTATCTATTCAAACAGTACTGAGAAGTTGGTCCTATAGTATAATAATAGAAATTAACAAAAATTGTAAAAATTAATGAAAAAGTTATGTGATTCCATGTTCATAATCCACGCCCTACACACATTCTTTACACATTGCTATGCATTTTATTTTGCATTCCTAGCTAATATCCTCCCTTCCATTTGCTATTAGTCAGAGAGATAGGAAAACCCACTGACAGACAAATCCAGGTTGAAGAGTGAAAAACTCACCCACATCTCTGTTTCTTAGATTTTATTTGCTTTAATTGCTCAAAGATACCAAACTATATAGACAATATTAGGCTCAGACTGGATGCAATGTGTGAAATTTAGCCTCCATGAACCTGGATTACAATCTCAAAAGAGACTCGCTCTTTCCTCTGTAAACCATGACATGATGTCAATTTAGTCACTGCTGGAAAATTATTTAACATACAATCACATGAGGTATAGTGAGCATATTTACTAAAACTATATAGTTTTCTACACTGAAGAGAAATCACAGATTTTTGAAAAGCTAACCACTGTACTTGGAATTTTATTTATTTATTTTTCTGCTTGTTAGGAAGCAAACTGGTACCACAGAAGTAATTTGCATTGCTTTTTTCAAGTATGAGTGATAAGTTATGTACATTACATATAAGTGTCATGCAGGCACACAAGATGGTTTGTACCAGTTGTGCCCAGTTCTCAGTTCTAATTTTACCTTCTCCAGGGCATTTTATTGAAGCAAATAGTTCGTGTAAATAACAGTCCAACACTTTTGAACATAGCTCTTTTTTCTCAGTCTCTCTTTGTACCACTGTAAGCATCTCTAGTTACATATACCTATGTATGGTATATGGCTATTCACCCAGTATTGGGCTCAGCTGGCAGGGTTTTGGCAGCTAGATGGGAGCAGTAGAGGTGACTTGTGTAAGAGGTCAGGGACCGCTTTGGGACGAGTAACAGTTGGTACCGGTTGGTTGGTTGACGGACAAAATAGACCCACTGCACCAAAATGGAACCAGGAATCTGATTTAGGAGACCCATTTAGGAATGGGTCCCATTTACCTCCCATTCCTAAATGGGAGGTAAAAGCCTAGAAATGACACACACAGATATAGAAGTGAGATGCCAGAGGAGGACAAATGCTAAACAAAAGAGATCCAAGAGCTGATACTGGGACAGGAGAGATGTGTGAACAGGCACAAGTGAGAAAAGCACAGACAGGCAGGACAGACAGTACAGTAGAAACGCTAAAGCAAAGCAGCCACCCCAGCAAGGGCTGGAGAAAAGATTGAGGAAGAAGTATGACCGCAAAGGGAATGCAGCTAGTGGGGCAACCCATGCCAGAGCAATCTAGTTAGAAATAAGCAGCAGCAAAAGAAGAGCAACTGCAGTGCACTGACTCCCATCATTCCACCAAAGGGACTGAGTATAATGTGCAGCAGGGGGATTGGAGACCAAAAAGCAGGGACCAGATGTGTCTGGAGGAAAGTGAGGTGGGCTTACATGTTTGATGGTTTTTATTTTTCAATACTGGATCAGTAATTGAAAAGTTGTTAAATGGAAATAAATTGACAGACATTCCCTGACTTGAAGCTCTGTTTTGGTGCACAACACATTCCTAAGCAGGAAAGTTGCCAGCCTGAAAAATAGATGAGTTTATTCTGGGACTGCAGTACTCAGTAAGTATACACATATACATAATACTATATCCTTTATGCTAATCCAGAGCTTTATTCCTGTAAAGGCAGTTTACTATTATATTGTTTATTCCATCAAAGTCATTGTTCTACTCGTGCTTTCGCAAAATAATTTTTTTAGCTTGGTTTTTTTCTGAGAAAAAGGAGATCTGCACAATTATCTGCAAATTTTGACCTCCTAGCACTCCTCCACTAGCTTTTAAGCCCATTAGCAAATTTCAGCTGGCTCTAAGAAGTGAGAATTCCTGAAAAGAAGTTTGCATTTGTGACACCAAGTGGACAGAGACACCCAAACCAGTGCCCTCACTCCAGGGAGACATCAGCAAAAACTCAGCCAGCTCACATGTGGAGCCTGGAGCAATTCACATCAGATGCTGCTCCTTTTCAAACTGGCAGTTAGGAGTTATGATGGTTGTATGCATGTATGGTGCTTTGAAGAGATGTGAAAAGGGAGCTGTGGGTATCATCGGGAACAGGGAAGAGACTGAGGTCAGAAAAAAAGGGAAGGGGAAGTTAAGGCTACTGTGGATTTTGTAAAGCGGCAGCAGAAATAAATCCTTAAGAAACTAGCGTTCTTTGCGATGGTCAAGAAGAATTTTATTTGCTAATTGCATTTTGTACACCATAAACATGCCAACAGGTATTTTGTTAAACCTTCAACCTGTTGAAAATGGATGTTCAGAGCCTATGTGAAATCTAACCCAGCAAACGTGCACTTCAGTTTCTGGAAGTCCTAGAAATAGCACCCATTTTTCCAACCCACAAAACCAAGTCAGTGCTTCCCAATATAAACAAAAATACATATGGAATTCAGAGACAGCTGCAGCCAAGAAAGCACACTAATTGACTAATATCTGGCCAGAATATCACCTGACAAGAGAAAGGCACACAAAGATCATAAGCAGTGGACAGGTATAATTAATAGTTCCCAGGTCATTTGGAAGAGGCTAAACAAATTAAAACGAAGCACATGGCAAAATACTTGGATAATCTAACACTTGAAAATCTCAATGGAATTTTCCCTCATCTCAACCTTCCACAAGCCACCATCCTGCTGCAAATGACAAAAACTCATGGTAACGCCTGTGTAAAGTGTCAGGGCTGGGTCAGGCACTTGACAAATGACAGACACTCTCTGTTAAGGGAGAGACACTTATGGATTGGAAAAGAAAACTGAAACAGCTTAATAAAAACAATAAAATGAAATATATACAAATATCTACAAAACCAATACCGAACCCAACCCCTCTGATGGCAATTACATCAACATCACCACTAATGCTGTGGGCAGGCACTAGGGAAGGCCCAGACGGAACCCAGTGGCAGATGGTGACTTGATTCAGCAGCTGGATTCTGGAACTGGTTTCAGGAACACATGGATCAGGATCAAAGGCAGAAAGGACAGAGTCCTCCTCAGATACCAGCCTTCAAAGCAGTGAGCTTGGCCCTTGTGACCACTCAGCTTTATAGTGAGCATTGCGTATATGGGACGGAATACTTTGTTAGTCAGTTTAGGGTCACCTGTCCTGTCCACTTCTCCCTGCAGGTGTGGCCTCTTACTTTCTGCACCCCCAAAGCAGTACACAAGATTTAGCAGTGACCTCGGTCTGCACAGAAGCAAGCATAAGTGAGAGCCCTTCTGTACACCAGTCCTTGGTAGTAACTACAAACATCGAGCATTATCACTGCTAGAAGCAGACACTGCCTGTGAAAATCTGCTGTTAACTTCAGAAAGTGCTGTTACTTAGCAGGCCTAACGGAAAAGTAAAGTCACTGAACAGAATAATTCTGTTCTAGCTCAAACCAGGACGTGCCTGCCAAAAGAAAACTGCCTATCCAACCTCATTTGCTCAACAGCTTTCAAACCAGCCATTGCCACACAGTAGGTGAGACCTTGACAAACTCTCAGGAGATCCGTGATCAGGTGTAACTGGCACTGAGAGAATTAATGAGGATTCCAGTTCTGGATTATCGCTTTACTGAGAGAAGGCTTGAAGTGCCCGGGATCTGCCAGCCTTCCCCAAATTGTTCAAAGACAATTCTTTAGTGTATAGGTGCTGCTGCTCAAACAACAATAAGCAATACTTTTTTGTCTGGTCAGACTTCTAGATGATTCTAAACAACACTGAGTACGCAGATCAAAAGGACTGATCTCTGCAAAGCACCCAGCCATATAAAGTTTAAGAAGAATGATGCACAAACCTAGACAAGGACCATCACCTTCCTCAGAACGCTCAGAGTCAGAAGATGTGTGTTAAGGAAAACACACAGAGCTTCAAAAAGTCTGCTCAGAGAATTTGTGCCAGGCATTTTGCCAAAGGATAGATCATTAATGGTTTCAATGATCTCCCCTTGGAGAAGGGGCTGCCAAGACAAATCCTCTTAGTTATACTAGAAAGGTTAAGTGAGGTCAAAAAGTCCCACCTCTCCCCAGCTGTGGGCACTTCAGCAGTTTGATAATTTTGATAAAGAAATAAATGAATGCTTTAGGTGTTTACATTTAATTAGTCTGATGCCAGCAGAGTTTCTAACAACCAGCATTATACTTGGGTCTGTGTCTGCTTCGATTAGCTCTCTGAACAGCTGACCAGCTCTGTCACCCTACTGAAATAATCTGTTTTGCGCAAGTCAAGGCCATTTGAGACCTCTGGGCTATGTGTATGCTGACAGCATGGCTGGCCACTTTCAGCTCCTCCAGCAAGACAGTAAAATAAAGAGGACACCAGATGTACCTGAATCTCCAGGCAGTTTCCTGTCTCCCTTTAGGTTAAGGTAGACAAGAGAGCCTGTTTATTTTCTTCTGAAGGCATAGCAAATAGTTGTGCTTGGTAACACGCTTTGAAAGCCGCAGACAGCCTAGTGGACAATACCTCAAGGATATTATTTACCTTCCAAAGTAAGGTGTCTAAACATTCATCTGTTTCCTAAACATTCCCATGCACAGGAAGCAAGAATTACTCTCCTTCCAAGAACAGGTGATCTTCATGACAACAAAAGCGTAAGTGAAAACTGAATGGCATCGCAACATTTAGTATCCTATCAAAACAGTTAGCCACAGGGAGTACCCAGAACTATTCATTCAAACACATTCTTCAGAATGCAATGTTCCTATTTCAATTATTTCGAGATTAAGTTTCTGTGCCGTACTAATTTAAAGGAAAAATTGTATAAGAAATAAAAATACAGAATTTTTGGACACAAAAAAACCTCTGCAAGATTAACTGAAAGGTCACTATTTTCTCTTAAAGAACCAGGAAAACACTACATCGATTGTCTGCAATAATCTTGGATAATTTTCCTAGCATTTGCTCTTTGAAATTAAAATACTTTCTACTGTCATCATGACTGCATGGTAAACTACAGATATAATGGATGCAACCTAACACAATATAGTAGTTTAGTATCTATTAACCTTGCATTAAAACAACACTAAATGGTTAAGGACCTACTTCTCCAAGGTCCAACAACCTCTCAATGCATCACCACAACTAAAGGCAGGTAGTTATATTGAAGTTTTTCATGTTCACAAGGAATTTTGGATCTGCTGCACTCTAAGATTGCTCAACAGCTCTGACCATACCACTCCCAGTAGTAACTCCCCCAAAATAAGCAAAGCATGCACAAACCTCCCTGAAATAGAGTCATATAATCCTTCTGACCAAAACCTTGAACA
>VWZK01001606.1:29946-87587 GCA_013396935.1 Baryphthengus martii | reverse complement strand
CTCAGCAACACTAAAACAAGGCCTACAGGTCTTTAAAGGAAAGGGTCTGTTCTGCATTCAGTTACGTGCTTGATTGTTGTAAATACCACATAATAACTACCAGAGGAGGCAGTCCCTGAGAATTTTTGAGTACTTTCTTCCCTTCTCAAAACTACACACTCACCATGCACATTTCATTTTCCTGTTTCAAGAAACAAAATGGCAGGAAACATGTCCTTTTCTAGCTATGTCACAGGTAAGGTAGCTACAACTGTGATTCACTCTGCNGAAAAAAAGAACCTCTTATAGCAGGTATAAAAACAGTAAGCAGTTCCCCCCAAAATATTAGATACATGAAGAACACCACAAACAACATCATCCCAAATATTTACATACCATTTTTGCAAACCTACATTGTTTATAATGGGGTTCTGAAATCTGACAGAAGGGAAGTTTTTCCTTTTTTCCTTTTTTTTTTCCTCTTGATAAAACAAAGCTATTTCAGTGTGGCTAAGTTCTGAAGTCTAGAAGAGTGCCATTTGCCTCATTCCTTGGGAAAACTGCAGCATTTTTGCCAATAGTGACAGAACACTAGAAGAATTAAAGATGAGGCCTAAAACTGCCATCACAGCAGCACCTCCTCTGCTAACAAGCTCGATTTTTCTGTCTGAATAACGGTATCTGCAGGAAGCACGTGCGTACAGGAAACCACCTACTCCTCAAGAAAGGTTTTCCCTCTACTCTGTGTTGTAAAACTAAGGTACTGAGTCAACTAAGGATTAAAAGAGCATGATTTATTCAGTACATTTTGCATAAGCAGATACAAATTTAAGATAAATACAAATATGGAAACAAAAAAAGGAAAAGCACAGTGAGAAATGCTTTAAATAGCTGGAAATATTTTTGATGACAGTAAATCCTAATAAAACCCTCATTACAAAAAAAAACAAACCACCAAACCCTAAGGTTCCTACCATCTTGAACACTTAAAGGAAAATGAATTCACAGCTTTAGCAGCATCAAGTTTCAAAACATCTTCCTTGGACACAGAGGCCTGATCTTGAAAAGTCTGGAATCCAACAAGAGTTTAGTTGTGTTATCAGACATCAACTAGTACCACTCACATTTCCACAGTTTGTTGCCGAGACTGTAACTCGAAACGACAAAAGTCATTAGCTGAAGAAAATAATTTACACCCCATAGATAAGTTATTTTATACACCTCACTGAAACGGAACTGAGTTGTATCTGACCGTATGTCACACATTCACTATAAAAGAATTCTCCATGACACCAAATCAACTTTAACTCAAGAAGCAGTGTTTTCCCAAAATTTGCAGAGCGTCCATAAAGAGGCTTCTGACCAATACTGTAAAATCAACACCCAACTTACTCTTTCAGGAAACATTCCTCACATCTGTAACAGACAGGCTAACTTATCTGAAACTAACTTACCTAACACCATTCCCCTCACTTGCCAAAATATGTTGATGAGGGGAAAAAAAAAAAATAAAAAAAAATCCTGAAAACACCTGGCTGTTTCTTCAGTCAGAAAGAACTCAGAAGAAGAAATGTTTGATTTGATTTTACATGTTAAAAGCAGTGAACAACAAGCATGAGTGCTCAAGACATTTTTTCTTCTTACATCAGGAGAGTAGCTGTTACCTGACATTTTTTTTTGGAGAAAAGCTCTTTTATCTTTGAACTTTTGGAAAAGCATCACAGGATTTTACAGAGATACTCAGACATCTTCAGATAAGAGGTCTCAGAAATATAGCTGTCATTCTTTATGTATTTTTTGAATAATTACAACTATATATAGTCAGGCTTAATAGTACAACTGGAAAAAAAAAATAATCGATCCTGTAAGTGCAAGACAACGAAACCAGCATATTTTATCAGGAAATCAAAACCCACAACAAATGTGATGGATGGAAAAACTTGAAATCAAAAGAAAGCGTCCTTTTTATTCATTACTGGTTTTGCTCTTCAGTGCAGTGAAATGCCTTCCCATCTTTCAGCCCAGACAGGGAAACCAGGCAGGAAGTGACAACTTGTAAGAGTCCTCACACAAAACCATACAAGGTTTCTCTCTGTGTCAGGAAAGGAACTGTATCTAGAACCACACAAGAAACAGATAAGACATCACCACTGATTTTTAAATCCTTCACTTATTTATGTGAAGGTGTTGTGAACAAAAGTGAAATTTTTCAGTCACTGAGTACTAAGTTGGGAGAAACATTTTGAAAGAAACAAAAAAGTAGTCAAGTTCTATCTTTACTAACTAGGATTATTAACTTTTATTTTCTTTAATTAGGGCTTTTGTGATCTCCCCAGAAATCCATCTGAGAAGAGCATGGTGGCCTTAATCATTGAAGGGAAAGAGTTCCTCTAGTATTCTACATCACAGAAATGAGCCTTCACATTTCCAATGCATCTAAAATGTTAGATTTCTGGTTTTATTCAACTAAATACCAAAGTTTCACATGTAATTTGTTGGAAATGACAGATAGTACTAGATAAATGACACACAAGTCTATAAATATATAAGAAAATACTGGATAAAAAAGCACTCCTAAGAAATCAGCATTTCATTCATAGAACATTACTTCCAAATTGTAGAAATTTTTGCCTAACATAAAATAGTGTAAAGAGTGGGAATATTTGATCAGGTCATATATAACTACAGAATTCAACCAAGCACAGTAAAATTTTGTGCAATACACCTTATTAAAAGAGTACATTAAATACTGGTATGGTGTGAAAGTGCATGTATCATCCTTCTGATTATAATTACACAGTTGCTACTAGCAACTTGATGCAGGATCTAAAATACAGTGTATGAGAAAAGCCACATATTTTTCTATTTCTTTTCAAAAGAAAGTTCTGTTACAAATGGTGCTGCCACAAAACAAAGCAATGAAGATGTGAAAAGCCAGCATTATAATTGTATGCTCTGTGACAACTCATTCAATCTGCACATTGGATTAGGCAAGGATTTTCATAGTATCTGCATGTTAGGTTTTTATTCTCTCTTGGTTGCCCAGTGTTGAATGATCATTAAAAAAGTGTCTTGACTCCAAGGTAGTACACTTGATGACAGAAAGGCCCATGAGTTAGTTCAAATCAAGCAACTCAATGAAATACAGGAAGAGCATCTGGACAAAATCTGAGTGGTAGTTGTGGCCACTTCAACTTAAAGTTCACTAAGTGGTCTGTAAAGGGCAAGATTCTTCCTTTCTCAGCTCCCACTGCTTCTGGAAACCATACTGTGAAAATGACATAAGCTGGCAATTCCCTTGGTATATAGCAAGTCATAATGACACCCTCAGCCTGATGTTTCTCTTATAAGAAAACACCCAAATAGCTGGGCACTAAACATTTTTTGACAGCAGATGACAAGATACCAAGGTATTATCATACCTATATTATCTTACCTATACATATAGGTATTATCATACCTATGCATTCTGCCTTCCCTAAACCACTAACGTCGCCAAGGCTTCGCTATCTGCTGTAATTGTGAATCTTCAACTAAACTTTCAAAAAAAGTTTAAACACAAGTTGACAGTATCCAAAGGGCTAATTATACACTCACATTCGTAGATACAAACGACTCATCCTTAGACTGAACACAGGATACAGTGTGTGCATCTCTGGAGCGTATCTCTAGTAAACTCCATTTTTTATTTTGTCTGCCTTTAAAGTTTGGTTAAAAGCTATGATACAGACATCAGATGCCTTGCTGTTAAAAAAAGAATTAAGTCACACCATAACTCTGTTCAATGACTTGAATCTGCAGTGTTCTTTCCTCAGGATATTAATCTTTCTAAGAGCATTCTTGCTCTTCTTCACTGTTACCATCTAATAGCAGTAATTACTTCTTGTTCTGTGTTATCAGATGTCACAGGTATTAAATGACTTTTTTTTTTTGTCATTGCATTGAAGTCTCTAAAAAAACTTTTCTTTAAGAAGTGATCACTGACAAAAAGAGCACGTGAGCTCTGGTTTACATAGCTACATTTGCAAAGATGGATGCAGCAGATCTGCCCACAAACATAAATAATCATTAAAAGAGTCAGAAAACTGCATCTGAAGAGCCAGCTGCACATCCATTCTATATATGTACTCCTGCCTAAACATCGTGGCTTAGAAGGTATGTTCACTTGTCAGCCTTGTTTCACACCACTATGTAAATGATATATTTAATAACTGGAGGTAACTGAATTATCAGGCTTTAGTAGATGGGCTGGCATTTTTGTTAGAAAGGGAATTCGGATACCATCTTTATATATGGCATATCGTGACCCGAAGACAAAACGATTTCCTAAGGACAATCCAAAAAGCGTAGCAGAAAATAAACATTAGGGTTTTTTATTATATATACGAATTCACAGTATATCTTCATCAACTGAAATTTAATCACCTTTTTACAATTTAGAAGAAAAGCAGTTTTTAGGGTAGTTAAGCCATGTATCATCAATACCATGAAGCTAACCTATCAGTTATAATAGCTCCTATAAAATACCAGAGTGAAATTGCAATAAGCCTAGAAAATGGGCTACAAATCCCAGATACGCTCAAGCAAGCACTGAACCAAAAATAAAAATAGGTAGATAGGAAACCAAGAACTAGATAGCATTCATCTAATTCATGACCACTAACAGCAGAGATCACAGGCCAAGGTTTTAAAGCATCTTATTTGGCTCCAAATGGCAATTACTGGACAGGGACTTCAATTATAAAAAGCTTCCCTCTTCAAAAGTTAAATTTCTACTAGTTCCTTTGTATTCTCTCCACATATAATAAATAGCTCTTACACTTCTCAGAAGCACCTTATTTATTTTAGACAAATTAAAATTTGAAAACATTTAATGTTCTCAAATAATAAAGAACACAGTGTTGCAGTATTTATCATGCCTGGATATGATAAAGAGTTTCCCACGTTCTCTCCCTCTTCCAAACACTATTCTGATAAGAAAGGTGACAACGATGAATTCATTTTAACATTTTAATTTAACAAGTCAAGACTTTCTTCTCCTCGTGCTCTCCTCCAAAGAACAAAATCTTAAAAATTCATTAGAATCTTATTTTAGAAAAAAGTTATGGGAAAATCCAATTATTCGATTGTATAAAAAAGCAAGGACGGTTGTTTTTTTTCCCCTTCAATGGTAAACATTGCTCCTAGAGCTAAAGGGACTGAAAACCCACAAATAATTCTCATTTGCAGTCACAGCCTTAGAACAGACTCAGTCCAAGGGAACATATGTCTGACACTAAATTGCCTTTTTGGGTTTTTTTGTATATATCCTCTCCGCTGACCACATAGAAGTCAACCCAAGAAAAGAGAACAAGGATAGATTTTTCAAAGCAGACTTTTGGTAGAAAAAATAAAATAAAAAACAATAAATCAGAATTGTACCACAGTCCATTCCAGAATCCTTTCAGGATCAGAAAAATTTAAGATAACTCTGATTTGATTTTCATTGTAAGAGGAGAAAAATATGTTTTCATACAGACATGATTTAAACTAAAAATGCGGAATAACAACTCCCCCAACTCTTCTCCTTCACTTAGTTCTAAACAATAATAAAAGCACCTACCAATGCATTCTGGTTTCCTGAAGATTTTTTTATGTTTCTTGCTGGCATTCCATGAAGATGACTAAATCTATTCTGAAATCCTAACAAAAAAAGAAACATGAATTGATTTAAGAATATTTTCTATACCGTATCACCAATAAAATCCACCATTACATAGCAAGCTATTAATCTGACTTCAGTTAAAAACATCTTAATACTGTCAAACATTGTGCTGGTGGAAACAAAGAACGGGAAAAGTGAGAGAAATGCTAATTTGTCATGAAAGTGAACATTTCTGTAGATATTCTTACTGTCATTCTAGTTCTATGCAGAGTTGGCTGCCTAAGCAGAGCATACTGAACCATACTAGGAAAGTGATTTTTTTCATCGCTTACAACTTCATTAGTGGTAGAAAATGTTTAATCTGGTGAATACGCAGAGACCAAGTCCTCAGAAACAAGCATCTGGAAAATAAGTCTCCCAAAAGAATTCCATACATTCAGAATGCAGAGGATTTTAAAAGTGATTTGACCACTGGTTACATCAGAGATCTGTATCTGAACGTGAAAGGAGATCCCTGTGGCACAAGGAAGGAACAACACAATTCTTTGGCAGCTGAGGTCTGACAACTTCAATTTTTGGATAAGAGTGGGTTCCTAGCTGTAAATGCAATGTAATGCTGATACAACTTACTATTGGTTACACTGGATCCACACTTGTCTAAAGCATTTTAAAATATCAATTAAGTTTTTCTTTAAGAGTTACAATCTTAATCTGTGCTTTAAAGGAACCCTTCCATCTTGTCTACAAACAGTATGGCCTGACCATAAAGCAAAGCAAAGCAGAGCAGAAGGTCACACCAGTCTTTACAGCCTTTGAATTAATAATGAACCTCTCTAGAACTCTAAACATTACCACAGAAGCCAGGAACAAAACAGAACATAAATAGACATTTTAAATAACACTTAATAATCCTTAGTGCAAACCTTGAGACAACAAATAAAAGAGTAGGCTACCAAAATGAGCCACGTTTTACTCTGATTTTTCTAATCATTGTCTTTTTTTAATGATTCCTCTCTAATGAACTATTTAACTTTTAAGATATCAAAGAAACAAGAGGGCAACTCCAAGATCTTGTCAACATTTTACACATTTTGTACAATGCACAGATATCTTTCTGCTGTAGCCCAGTGATTCTACAGTTTGCATTTGCTTGATTGCTACCTACCTCTCCTCCCTGAATGGGACATAAGAGGGAAAGTACCAGTTAAGATACTTTCAAACACTGGATCAGGCAATTCTCTCTCCAGTTCTGTGGAGTCTTCTTGTTCCCACCACGGAATGATGCCCGTAATTCCACATGCTCCACCAGATTCATTTTCATGAAACCAATCACTCTGCTCATCATCACCTGTGTGAGGGCAGTATCCCCCAAGCCCCCCAAAACAGAGGGAGGAGCAGAGAAGATAAAAATCAGATGTTACCATCAATAAACACTCTGACAGGACAATTATTGCTTTTGCTTTATAGCTGTATAACAATTACTTGTATATAGCAGTTCTGTTTGGAAAATGTTTCTCAATAGCACGACAAGCCTTACCATCCATGAAACCACATAAAATGTAATGTTTTAAAACCAATTTACAATAGTGAAAAACAATAATAAACTAGTTAATCCTTTGGCAATAACTGCGGGGAAATCCATTTACGTTACTGCATTTTACATATTAACAAAAAACAAGCCTTAATCTCCTGCAGGGAATTAAAAGGTATAAAACTGTGAAACTAGTTCTTTGCAGTTGATAATGGTATATAATTAGCTTAATTTCATGATTTGTATGGCTAGTAAAAGGGGAAAACAATCATGAACAGATGTGACTAAATGAAGATAATCTGATTAAGTTCATTTAGAAATAAGTTTTGAAAAAGTTGATTTTAAATGAAAACTGACAGTATCACGTGATTGAGAATTATACTACATTATACCACAAAGCTGGTCATTTTTACTGACTGTATTTAGAGATGCAGTATTTAAATACCTGAATTTAAAGTCAAAAGTAAAGACTGAAAATCTGATCTTAAACTTAGCCCATAAACACACTGGCAACTGAAAATAAATTGTTATGTTTGTTTTAAAACAGGTAGCTTACAAAAGATCAGAAAAAACTTGATGAACCATGGTAAATTTCCTTTCTTACACTAAAAAAAATCAAACAGATTTCAAAGTATGTGCTGTATATTTTAATTCTACTTCAAAGTATCCAAACCACACCTCACCATTTCTGCATATAAATTATTTATTTTGGCATTTCAGTTTTTAATTAGGCAGAACTAACCAAGACACGAATGCAAGATTTATTAGACACAATTTTCAAGAACAAAAAGTATTTGTGTAAGATTTCATTGGCACTCAATACAAATAATGGAAACCCAAGCCAGAACCAGAGAAAAAAAATAAAATTCTACACATTTCTCCAAATAAATTGTTGCAGCGACCAAGCACAAGTGAAAAAGGCTATAAAAATTCATCAGGACAAGTACTTGAAGAAAATATAGAATGATTAAATCCCCTCACTGATCACTTGCAGATGACATGTGATCCTTACATCTTTAACGTTCACTACTGAAAGCAAAAATCAGCAAAAGTTAGACAGTAGGAACTTTTGGATGGAAGACAGGCAAAACAGAGATGGAAAGAGACACATAGGCCCAAATAAGATTCAAGTTCCTTTGCATTCCTGGAGCGTTTCAGATTACTCTCCATATTTATTCTAATCCTTATTTATAGCTATGTCATTTCAGAAAGGCATTCACCATTCTTTTTCTCTTGTTTCAGTACAGCCATGTACGGTTTCTCTGCAGGATGTCCAGGAGTACTGAACAGAGAATCATACCTTTTCATTAGATTGATCTATCCTCCAGAATGAATTTGAACTGCTTTGTTTTGATTCTCCACATTTACGTAGATAAGCTTTTTCTGAATACTTTGTCATAAGATGAGAGCTCTAGACACTAACTAGTAAAGAAATACCACCAGGAACTCAAAAGAAGTCTTGCTACACAAGTCAGCTGTGAAAATAAGTACAGAATTCTGAAACTGGGTTTCACAATCAGCTCAAGGACAGAAGTCTGGAAGAGGTATGCAATGGAGTCTTGGAGGAAAGAGCTAGAATTTTAGACTGGGTTGGTGGACCGCAGGAGAAGGCAAACAGTGGCTATGGAAGAGAACTAATATTTTCACTATATGCCCAGCAAGGGTTCCTTGAGGAAAAAATACAAATTGACTCTTGCTTTTTGTGCAGCAGAAATATTAGTATGTTAAGCAACTATACATTAAGACATCTCTACCTGTTATAGACTTCCCTATGCGCTTATGTTGCTTACTGCCAAAGGCAGACTTAAGATAGAACCTTGCAGGCTTTCCCCACGTGACAGGAGTTACATCTGGATTTTAGCTTCCTTGTCTGCACACTTTAAACAACTCTGAATCTTTTGACTATTTTCAATCATATTATCACCTTGAGGAGAGCATAAACCCATTACCACTATTCTTATTCAGGCAAAAGCACCCACGGGCATCTTGTTTACCAGATGCTTCACCTTGAAGGAATGTTATTTTCAAAAGGAGTCAGGGAAGACCATTATATTTTATCAATTCCCGGCCTCATATGTACAGGCAACACAACAGAGGCCTAACTGCTGAAGAGTATGATAACCAAATACTTGGATTTTCGCTTACTTAATTTGCAGCTCTCAAAAGGCAACACAGTATCCATAGCAAAAAGCAACATTTTTCACTTCACAATACATCAAAAAATTCACTACACTGTCCTTTCCTCCTACAGCTGCTGATTCAGCACAAGACTAAAGAAAATTATCATGTTCTTCCAAGCTACAGGAAAGGTAAAACAACCTCCAGATCTCCAGAAACTGATCTCCAGAAACTGAGCCAGTGCATTCTCCTATTATATTTAAGTATAAAGCTAATGTTTCAAATAATTACTCCAAAGCAATTTACATTCAATTATAACTGTACTCATCCATAGAAAAAAAAAAAAATTTAAGGCTCAGAAATGCCATCTCTAATTTTAAAATTTCAAGGCACTTCCATTCCTGCCTTGATTGCTTTCTTTTTAAGCTTCCCCCTCATCCAATTACTGTTTCCCTAATTTTCACTACATATTATTGAGTCTACATATTCACCTAATTATCACTCCTTTATGTTAAATTATTTGCCTTCCTCTTTAAGTTTAGGAAATTATTTATGCAGGCTTCTTATTGTTTCTCTATGGACACAGACCCCACTTGCATCACCATCAGTTTCACGTTCAAAACAGCAGCATTGCTCCACCTGAATCTTATTTTAGCTAAAGCAGTGCAGGATTAGAACAGACAGACTTTTCACTGCACACAGATAGAGTTTTGCCCCTACTGATAGATTTATTTCAAAATAGTCAGACTACCCTCCATAGCAGTCGTATCTGGTGTACATGTGCTTGCCTAGAACGATCACAACCTACTCTGAGAGGCTACTGTGGAAAGAGTTCAGTGTTGGTGTTCTATAAACACCATGTGATACTGTGCTGCTCCATTATCCATCAACTCACATACAATAGCACATGAACTCTAAATACCCTGGGATGCTAGTCTCATTTCCACAACCAGTGTACTTCATCCTAGGTAAAAAAAAACAACAACCAACCAACCACACAACAAACAAAACCCAACAGAAACGTGCTGCTAACACCTGCAATCATCATCGGGAGACACCAAAGATTCACTATAACACATACAAGGAGTTTCAGGACAGCAGAAGTTTAAGTTACCTCCCCAGAGAGGCACATTGCCTCTTGTTCTTCGTGCTCTGCAGAGCTACCTTAGCAAAAGGACAGCAGGACCCCCTTCAGACACCATTCAATTTAAGCAGTTAGTACTTCCGATTCAAGCTTGAAAACTTCACATGAAGGCCTCCTCCCACTCCTCCTACCTAATGTAATATCATCCCTTGCTCTGGAGTAGGAGAACTGTACAGGTGTACTGTTACAAAATGAAACCAAGGATATCACCTGAACTCAGCTTTACATTCACCTCTACTACTGTGATCCACATGGAAAATTTAGGATTTCGACTATTCAGGTCATACACAACAACTTCAGATTATTTCTTTTTCACCTGCAAAGACTATAAACTGATTAGCCACAACAGGTCAAGACTGGTGGCAATTACATCTGGCACATTGCAGTTTATATATATGGAGAATGCCATCCTGATATCTGCAGCTACTGAGATGCTATATAAGGCCCAAATTAGTTTCTTGCTAGAGAAGACAAAAGGGTGGAATTCTCATATACTGAATCAGTAGTGGGTCATCTTCATAAAGGACACAGTAATGAATATATGCTTAATCATAAAATAATGAACAGCTATCTTTAAAAGCTTTGCCACATCCACAGTGGAACTCTGACATTCCCTGACCTTCTCCCATTTTAACTGTTTAACACTTTATTAATATAATTTTCCTTCCTACTTGCCTAGATCTTAAAGGACATTTCAAGTGCTGTATGCCATGATTTAAGAGGCCTTAAGGCAACTTTGAATTTTCCCCAGTGTAGCAGTAAGTGTAGAAGGACTAGGAATGCAGAATACGTTGTATTTGCCATACCCACACTACAAAATTCATTAAATATACTTGCCATCTGACTTGTTTTCCTCCAAAACCAGCAACAATATCAACTAGTGTTTGAAGAATGCTAGTTTTGTTAACGTTGTGTTTGTAAAGCAGACCTGAAAAGTGCCTTGAAACTGCAGCTGATCCTGCTAGTAAGGCATATAATAGAGTTGTATTATATGTTGCAATGTAAAACTAGACCTTTTGTTTTGAAACTCTTCTTTTTCTAGCTTTCTACGCTGGGCATAAGCCTACTTGTCATGAAAGTTTTTAATAATTGCAACCCAGTGATTTATGAAAACGCTATTAGGAACAATGGCAAGAGTATGAAGAAAAAGGAAAGTCATAAGGATTTCTGATACATAAGCTTCAGCCACCATCCCGTTCTTCCAGTTACTTTGTTGGCAAGCTCTCCTACCTCTGTGCTCAAGTGCTTGGTATTTTCATAGGATTGGGGGGTTTTTGCTAAGTATATTAAATCTTGACCCAAAATCGACGCATTTACAAATACAACTCTTAGGAATTCACTTGATGATCTTTGTTAACAGTTCAGCAGCTGCCTTCTTCATTGACTTCACCTGCACTGAGCATTTTCCATGATCTTTAAGCTTTTGCTGGCAAATTGTACAGGGTATGTAATGTTTCACAGAAGAAAAATGTTTGCTGCATTGGGATTGCAAAAACATTGAGGACCAATTACTTCTGCCACAGGGTAATATGAGAGAGGGATAGAGTACAGCAAGGGAGCTGCTTTTGTCCTCTCACATGAGCTAGTGTAAGCACCCAGCTAACTTGGAAAATGAGGACAAGCACGGCTAGGCTCACATGTGGACTTCACAGAACGGCAAAAAAAACAGTCTGTGAGATTGGAACAGAGGAAGGCTGGAAAAGAAAAGAGTATAGAGGTTTTTTTAAAAATGTTAAACGGCACACTGCCTATTAGAAGGCAAACACAGGATTTCCGTGTCTCAGAAATTTTCTTTTATCATAGCAACTGATGAAGGCTATAGGAGCACCTCTCCTACAAGAAAAGCCTGAGTCAGTTAGGTCTGTTCAGCTCAGAGAAGAGAAGGCTCTGGGGAGACCTTCAGGTACCTTCCAGTACCTGAGGGGGGCCTACAGGAAAGCTGGAGAGGGACTTCTTATAAGGGTATGAGGGGATAGGACAAGGAGCAATCGTTTTAAACTAGGGCAGGGTAGATTAAGATCAGACATTAGGAAAAAGTTCTTTACTGTGATAGTGGTGAGACACTGGAACGGGTTGCCCAGAAAAGCTGAGGACATCCCTGCTTAAGACCAGGCTGGATGGGGCTCTGAACAACCTGGTCTAGTGGGAGGTGTCCCTGCTCATGGCAGGGAGGTTGGAACTAGATGATCTTTAGGGTCGCTTCCAACTCCAGCCATCCTATGATGCCAATTAAAATACACCTAGCAATTAACCCACTACTACTCCCAATTACAGGTACACCTGGTTTTCTCAAATCAAATTATAAAAGCTGAAACTCTTCCAAGACTTTGTGCACAGAAGAGTACAGTTACTGTGGTGGAATTTATTTCTGTTTGCTTTCTGAAACAATTTTGGAAAATATTTATAGTAGCAAAGTCAGGCACTTCAAAGATCATAACAAAATACTCAACTATTTAACTGTCTAGCCAACTGCTCAAAAAACTTGCTGCTTTAGATCACTCTCTTCTACAACGTCTGTTCCATAGGATGAATACACTTTGGGAAATAATTAGTGTTTTAAAAAGAGTATTTGTCTGCAATAAATGAGATACGGTTCTTAATCTCAGAGATACAAAATGGACAAATGTTGCCCTGGAGAACGGGATCTTCTTCTCCCCTGCTACGTAATATTCTGAATGATGGCAGGCACATCATTTAAACCAAGTATTTCGCCAGGCAACATTAATCAATCTCTGGTTCTCCACTTGACTTAGCAGAAACCTGAAGTCAGAAGTACAGAAAATTTGAACTACAAATGAGGTCAAGATGCTGATGTTCTGAACATATATCCTCGAGGAGGGACACTGAGAAGACAAGAATCAGAGTCTAGCTTTAAAAATGGACAACAAAAATCACTCAGTTTGTCCCTTAATACATTTTCATCCTGTCCTCTTCCAGCTTTGCTTCTCTCATCTAGGCTTTTCCTTTGCTTTTATTAAATTTATTTTCTCCTTCATTTTTTTTCAAACTTGCATGTGTCTCAGTTCAGCTACAAATGATTTCACAGAGATAAAATAATCTCATCTTACTTCACAAAGATAAAAATTACTAGCATTTTCTTAAGACGGGGAATAAGTATTATTAGAAAATAAAATTTTGCAGTAGGATCTCTTTTAGTACTTTCATTGAGAAGCCTTCACAAAACTAACGCTATAATGCAGATCTAAGAATATCTGAGATCATTAGATCAGAAGCTAATTATCTTCTGATTATACCCACAAAATAATCAGTTCAAAGTAGAGATTTAAAAAAAAAAAATGTTTTATCCTTACAATATCCTTACCAAGTTTATTTTTTTGTTGTTTTTTTATTTCTACTTCAGAATATTATTTCAGGTCTGATGCTTTCTGCTTGAAAATTACAATCCAACTGAATCAATGTTTAAAAATCAAACAGCCAAAGTAAGAATTACAACTCTAACACAAAGAATCAACACTAAAAAAGGTAACACTACACCAGTGAAATAAAACTGTTGTTCACTGATCCTTTTTTTCTCCTCCCACAAAAATATATAAGAAAATCAGAAAGTAACGAAGATATTTTCAACCACATTATTCAAACGTTTAAATAATTTAGTTCAGGATTTAGGGACAAAAATATTGATACAAACATATTGGGAGGGTACTTCAATATAGATCTAATTATGAAATGTGGTAGGTCATGTTATATATAAGCACAGAGGACAACTGTTCTAAAAATTGCAAGTCAAAAGATAAATTTATATAGGGAAGCAAAAGCAAACTTTTTTGACTTATATTGAAATACTTAAAGTATTAAAATACTGAACGTAAAAGATGGATCTAAACTTTCAAAGAGAATCCAAGTTCTTCAAAAAAGCTGTGGTAGCACAACAACTAAACAGATATTAAGACTGGAAGGTAGTTTATGTCGCTCAAGTTACTGTTGAACAAGGAATGTAACATCTCTGTTCCAAGTCTGAAAAATCATCTCCTTAAAGTAACATTAAAATAGAAGATTAAAAAAAAAAAAAAGATTGAATTACGTTAGAGAAAAGAAACAAAACACCCTAAACACACACTTCTTGAACCTACTTCTGTGAAATGGGCCAAGACTTGCTTTCTTGTTCACACTCAAGCAGTCTGTGGCAAACCGCAAAAGAACAATCTCCATCAGAATCGCCAACAGAAAATCAAGTCTTGATCACCTGAGAGACTATTTTTTGCCTTATTTTTGTATACTGTCAAAGACAGCAAGCTCCTAGTCCATGAGTTGGGCACTGAGATTCCAGCACAATACAGGTAAACGTCCAGCAATAAACATTATGATACTAGAAGGCAACAAACACTAAAGTTGAAAAAAACCAAACATCTTAAACTTCCATTCTCTACAGTTTTATCACAAAAAAAACCTGTGATAACATTATGCGTACTAAAGGAAATATGTGAATCCTTACTGCATTTTAGATTAAAAAAAGTTTTCAGAGGGGAGAGACTTTAAACAGCATGCATCTTCTAATCTCAGTCTTAGACTGCTGAAAAAGTAGGTAGTTTGTACCTTTCAAGAACTATAAAACCCTGCCATATAAATTTGGAAGTAAAGAAAAAAGCCACCTCAAAAATAGCTTGAAAAGCAGTAGTGTAACCAAAGAGTCCTGTCTGAAAATTGGAGCCACTGAAGAATGAAAACTTAATATAGGTATCTTTTGGAAATGCTCAAATTATAAGAAAGTTTATTATATTACAGAGACTGCTTCTCACAACAGCTTTTGACTAAGTCACGGATTCAGGACGCTCTCTGTTAACATTTAAAAAACCCGGAAAGCAAGCTATACTTCAACTCATTAAAATAGTAATAGCAACTGAAATATAGTAATTAACCTATGAAATAACTTGTAACGCTTACAGAATTTCAACTGATGTGGTTTGAGGGGTGGAGAAGGGAAAGATTGTTTCAATACCTTGTCTTCCCTCATCATTGGTAAACAAACCAGCATCGCTGCTGCTCAGACTGCTGGATTCACTGTAATAAGAGAGAGAAAGAAACAGATCAAAACAACAATTGATCTTTCAGTCGTAAAATTTGAAGGAGACAAGGCTGTGCTCAGATTGGACTTAAACCAACAGGGATCGGAAAGAAAACAGGATGATTTTTTTTATATATATTTCTCTTCTTTTAATCAAACTGCAAATATCCTAGTTCCATTAACTACAAAGCGTATTATTTTTGGCACATAAAACCACAGGAATCTAATGGTACCCTGACAGTAAGCCAGATGTGACTGCAACAAGGTGCTGACACAATTGATGCATTTTATTATCTGCTTCCATCAAATGCTCATTGCTCCCCTTCTTACGCCGTGCAATTCAGCTTGATCCTAGAACACCATTGCTCAATAAAATGGGAAAAGTCTCAATCAAAAGCAGCCTAAGCCTTCCTTCAGCACATGAAATGTAAGAGTCTAAAAATCAAATTATCTTTCTGAATGTCATTTGCAAATATGCTGCAAAAAAGACACTCTTTAAGGTTTCATAACATACTACTTGAGAAGAAAGAAAAAAGTCTCTAAGAGGTAGCCAATTAAATCAAAATAAAGGTCACTCTAAAGGGAATAAGTATAATCAATGATTGTAACATCAGCCAAAAAAAGCAACGCACAGTTTACTTTCCTGTGACTTCCACCATGGCCTTAAAATGAAAATGTGTGTATACAACACGCACACACTTCTCTCTAAATTCAAGACATCAAGAATTTTGTTCTTTTCTGCATAAACATTGGTACAAACTCTAGTTCAAGTGTCACTAAATAGTAAAACAGACTTCTCTTAATAACACAGATCACAATTTGGTGAGTTTCACACAAAAGGATTTTTTGTAAACTGTTTATTTCATTATTTTGTCAACAGTAGTTCTCTTAAGGAAGTAATGTTCTCACCAAAATTTCATCACATTTTACTTACATTGAAACATAGAACCATTGGGAATAAAAAATCATGTCAATTCACCTCACAAATTCAAGTAACAAAACGTTAAATATTTTGAAGAGGAAGATTCATTTTTAAATCAGTAAGGTTTCTTCTGTGAAAAAATAAAGATATTCAGACTGACCTGGAAATAGGACAGCTCTGGGAGTCTGCAAGAGGATTTTTACTATTCTCTCCACCCAAAAATTTGCTACAGAATTTCTGGGTTGGAGAACTGTTACTGAATAGAAAATCTTTTCTAAATAAAGAAGTGACAAGATTATAGACATTTGATAAACTATGCAATGGTTCTTAGCTCCAAGGACATTTTTAACTGTCTTTAGGTACCCAACTTAAGGGAACATATTCCCAGTGTCATCTAAGAAGAGGGACATTTTCTAAAGGCTTCCTGCCAACACACTCACGCCTTGCATGTCAAAGCGAGATACCTGAAGTTGCACTGGTTGCCCTGGAGGACTGCTTCTGCTTTAGTAACGAAGACCTTCGGAACAATCTTCAAGACTCAAGATTCATTCAGCTCTTTCAACTGATTGTTTACAGGTAAGGGACAAAACTAGCATGCAATAAACAGACTTAGAAGAACTTTTCTGACAATACCTGGAGGTAGTCACTTACCAATACTGCCCTTATTATAGTAACCAATCTGCCTGCTATGGTCAAAATCCCCGGGTACTCCCTGCATCTCTGTTCTACCTTTCCAGTAAGGAAAAGCCTTAACAGTTTATAGATACAATGCCTACAAAAAACAGAGGGACACTGGTGCTGCCAAGCAATTAACCAAAATTGTATGTTTTAATGTGAGGCTCTCATTGACAGTTCTGCATTCAGAACCAGGCACATGGAATAAACATCATCAAGCTTACCAGGCCCTGCAGGTAACATCCCTTGCGGATGGTGGAAAAATGACTTACACCTTACTGGGTTGTCAAAATAGTACTTTGGAAACAATTACCATTGTGGTATGAGTGCTGTCTAGAATGGATGGATGAGGTGTACTGCCAAAGGGTCATCATTCCCCCATTTTTCTAATGGTAAGCTCAGGTGTTTCTGAACTGTAAATTGGTTTTTGCATTTCGTAAATGATGTATATCCTTGGCAACCTGCAGACTTTTTATGCCCATGACATATAAGAACATGCTGTCTAAATGGTGACTCTAAACACTGACAACCTTTCTGATGAATAGAGATAACAATCAAAGCACCAATGTCTAGAAATTGGAAAAAACACTTAATTTTTGTCTAAGAACTGTCACCAGTTGAAATAGCCAGAAAAAAACCCTGTATTAATCATTTGTACATTCTGCCATTCGTAATACATTCTAATTGTTTCAAGATTATTTCAAGAATCTGTTTTCCTGGTTATTCCTCTGCTATGTGGTTCTCTATTTTATGCTGAATTCCTTAACCTGAGCACCTCATACATATTAATTTATTTTAGGTCTACTATTTTTATGAGTAATCCATTAAAATAGATACTACTGATACTAGGATTTTAACTTTGCAATTAAGAAAAATCCAAAGATATCACACAGAAGTAATGGTAATAAAAGCAAACAAATACTATACAAAGTTTCCATTAAAAAAAGAAGAGAAAGAACAACCTGTCACTCATGTTCTCATCTGAGCCCTTTTGCTCCTCATACTCCATTTTGTCCTTATTCGCCTGGTTTACTTCTTCATTGTCTATGACCACACCTTCATCCAAGATTTCTGGTCCTTGTCGAGCTGCAGCTACTTTTCTTTTTTTCACTTTGCTCTTGGAAAACTCTTGGTGTTGGTATGATTTATTGTTATTGTCCATTTCTTGATCTCTGCTGTTATCCTGCTGCTGAGTTACTGTCAGTGCGTTAGAGACTTCTGATGGCAGATCTATTGCCATCCGTTTTACCTTCCTTCTCCTGCGCAAAGTTCTGTTTCCCAAACTGTCAACAGCCAAATCTGGTTCATGCCACAGAGGTCTTTTGCCTCTAATGTTATTTAAGTTCGAGGAAGGCCTACGTTTAGCAACCAACAACTGGTCATCAGAGTCACTATGGTCTTTCTTGTTAGCATGATTGTCCCTGTAGTCTTTGTTTGATTCTTCTAAACTGGAATCAGAACCTTCACTTAAGCAGTGACCAGTCTCCCAGGGATGATGGCTGGTAAATGAACGTCTCTTTCGTCCCCTCCTTTTCCTTGCCTGTCGCTTTAGAAGACAAGACACACTTCGAGAATGATCTCCAGTATCTGCAAAACCTCCTCGGGCTTGTTCTGAACTTTCTTCCAGTGCTGAGACTAGATCGTGAACCAGCTCCTCCATAGTCCTACTGAAATGCCTATATATTTCATGGGGGAAAAAAAACAACACAGAAGAAAACAACAAATGAATATGGAGTGTTATGCACAAACTTTATAACAATTTAACCTGCCAAATAATTTGAGTCACTTCAGGCAAGGCAGTTTCACGTCCATCCAAGATTACTGTATTTCTGCTGAAACACAAAGCTCGGTCAACCAGTTCTACACGATTTGCAACACATCAGAGTATCTTCCTTTTAAAAGTTAACTTCCCAAATTTCTGTCTTGAAAAAAAGCAGGGAGGGGTGTCCCTCATCTGGTTTTGAGCTCACTATTATTGTTCAGTTTTAATTCACCTCATCACACTTTTACAATTTTCAAGGATTCCCCATGGCAAGAGCATCAACAAAGACCATTTACTCTAACTGCAGGTAGAACGCACATTTTAAACTTCCAAAAGGGAAATGGAATACATAGTTTTCTTCCTTGATAGCATACTAGGGAGTTCTTTTTAAAGAGTTGACATTTCGATAATTTTTTTTTAAGGATAATTATCTGTTGATGCTGCCTAAATGCCAAAATGAGGTTAAGATAGTAATTCTTTGATAATATGACTTCTGTATTTTAACAAGGACTAATTCTTTCATAATGGCTGCTACCTGTTTGATTTTTTTTTTTTTTTTAAATATTGATTCAGTGGAGTTATGTGAAGTTGCTACTGGTAATTCTAGGGTATTAAATGTAAAGTTTTCTACCACATAGGCACTTGCATCCATAGAATCACAGGCTTAGGTAAAGAAAAACATCGTTAAGTGTCTGATTAAGGTCTTATCCTTTTAAATGTTTCTCTTTCCTCCTTAAACTTTACTAGTATTAGCAGGTCTAACGCAGTAGCCTTCAGTAAGTTCACTCATGAACATAATTAAGAACACAGAACAGTACACACTTGCTGCTGAACTCTAATCCTTCTCTGAAGGCTGTGAACCTTCTCTGTAAACACAGCAGATTCTCACACCAAAGCATCAGAAGACTCCTTTTGTTGAGGTAAAACAATGAACAATGTTCATGCTCTTTACTCCATTATACCAACTGATAAATATGGAAGACAGTAAGTTATGTAGAGGACATTTTAGAGCCAGACTCTTCTCTTTGTTTTACACTATAGATTGATGGAAGAATTAACAAATAGTCTTCTACCTGTACCAGCAGAGTTGTAGATCTAGACACATAGCACACAGGTTCCCTCTTTCTTTGCACAAACTCCAATGTTAAAGGTACTTAGAGATGGCTAAATGGACAGTCAGAACCTTAAAAATATTAATTTTAAATATTAATAGGGGAACTGAAGCGCATGTTTAAGAAGAAATCCAAGTTGGTCATGAAACATCTTATGTAAAGAAATTTTATATTCTCCTTTTAAACCATTTTCAGAAATACTTTAAACATTTCATTTGCAAGATCACCAAAAGCACAGAGAGTGGTAGAAACACCACCTCATTTTGAATTCCTGAAAGTAATGTGTCACTTGCATTTATTTCTCATATCTCTTTTTCTGTCCTGCTGTAATCTCTAGTCCTATTATTCCCTCTTAACCCAACATTTTCTGTGGCTCTCAGTACAGAAGAATCATCCTATCATCTTGTAAGGGGTATGGCAGCTCTGGAAGAATGCTACACTTTCTCCTTAATCCATTTGGTTCACAAGAATCAAAATCTCAAAAATCACACAAAAATACTTCTCGAAAGCAGGAGAAGCTCCACAGAAGGAAAATGATTCCAAAAGAAGCAATGATTTTCTGAAAATTCAGAGAGAAAGAGAAAAGTGCAAGTCAATTAACCTAGAAATTACTTCAAGACACGTGGCATTACGTGAATTAAAACTAATATTTTGAGTTTTCAAAGTTTCAGTTTCTGTGGAGGGTTTTGGGGAGGCATGGGTGTTATCCCCACTGCCAAACAGGAACGCAAACATAGAAAGAGTTAAAGTGTTGTAAAATAGTGCTTACAGACTTAATTAGACCATTAGATAAGCAGGATGTTTGAAGCAAGAGGACCATCCTTGAAGTTATCCAAATAATGCACTGGACACTGTGAAACCCTGAGAACAGAGCCAGACATCCCTGAAGAAGAAAACATCCTGGGAAAATGTGGACTTACGCTTAGAGATTATATTGTTTGGTTTGGTTCAGTTCTTGCTTGGGTTTTTTTCTTGTGTAGCAGGAATTTCAACCACCGGTAGAGGCAAGTCCAGGTATCTTTGTACAGGGATTCTAAGCGTGATGTTTAAATATGTTAATATATGTTTCTCAGTAGCTATAACTGCACAACGGGGAGGGCATCGGCCCCTTTAGTTGTATCGTGAACCACCCATGAATACAGCCACCCAGGCAGCTCCGCGTATCAGAAGTGAGAAGCCCTTGAGATTTAGGCGGTTTTCTAATACTTCTGCACTAATGCAACAGAAGCCATAAGCCTTGGACAAACTCCAGTACATTTATCTGGGTTGAGACGTCAACTCCCCCAGCTGCCTGCCCAGCCCTTCTACCACCGGGCTTTGCATTGAGAGGGAATTGGTAGAAGTGGAGGCTTAAACCTACATTAAGCTCTCAAAACAAACAGGTTGCTGCTAACTTACCGGAATATGAACTAACATACACAATCTCTTGCAGCCCATTCTGCTAGTTCCCCTGTAGCACAAAGTAAAAGGGAAAGGGAATACAGGAACACTAAAGTCTCACACTACAGTTTGATTAATTTGTTCTATTCAGTATCCCTAATCCATGTGGATAATTATATCACTAAAATCAATGTGGCTCCTAGACAACAATTTGCTCCAGATAATGGTGTAAGTATGGTGGTAAAGTTGCCTTAGTTCTATGAAATACTTCAAGATCAAACACAATACATCCAGCTGGGATTTATATACCTGATCTAAGCTTGCCTTGAATTCTCCCCAAAATATTGTCAATACAGATGGTGCTAGATCAAAAGATGAAACTCAAACGGTTTTGAAGTAAAGTGATAAGATGATTTTAAAAGGCCCTGAGGAGTAAAGCCACTTAATTTCCACCAGACCATGCACTTTGAAACGTATGTAGTCCTGCAATCGATCTTTTATGTTGACTACCAGGTCTCTTAATTTCAACTCCCAAACTAAGATCTGTAGAGGGCAGCAACCTTGTTTACCCTAACAACTACAGCCATGGTCTCAGGTATAATAAAACTGTACCGCCTCTTAGCTCAAGTTTCCTTAGGATGATCACAGGAATTAACTGACCAATTTGGGACAGTAGAATCTCCTTTGAGAATACAATACACATACTACCACAGCTTTTTATTCACATTGCACTTTCAACATGCCAGTGGTCTACATTAAAATTCTATCTTCTGAAAACTCAAGAAATCTCTTTGGATTAATTTAATTGGAGTTCTCACTTCTCCTGCCATAACTGAAGGAAAAAAAAAAAAAAAAAAGGCAACAGTAACCAGCCAGAATAGTTAATCTGAAACCTGTCTCCAAAATTCAGGAGCATATTTGTATCACAGCATTAGTTATCAGACAAACTCCGTTTTGCAACTTCCTGCATTGTTCACAACCAGCTGTCAAGCTTGTATTCCAAACCTATGAAGTCATTTTAATCATCACTGCAGATGTTACTGTAACAAAAATATTTGCATTTGAAATAGGCTGAAAAACAACTACAAGAAGTATTAAAGACATTACCAGTCAGTATCAGCTGCATTCAGTAAGAAGAGAGATTTCAAGGATTGTAATAAGGAATGCAGAACAACATCTCGAGGTACATAAAATATTAAGCTGAGCCATAGTTTAGCACGACTCACGTAAGGCTATAAAACTGCTGTTACAGCAACAGCCCACAGCTAGCAATAAACTGTAATGTCTTCACTAGGAGAAGATTCTACTTCACTATAAGAAAATCTAGTTTGCCTACGCTGACCTTTACTTTTATCTGAAGCAATTTTAACGTGGTTCACCACAGGCTGACCCATTTCCTCTCTAGCCCTTACCAGAACAGACCATAAAAGTACCGTTGCAGGAAACAGCGTAACTGCTTTCACTTGCTCCCAAACAGTTCACCCAGCTTGTGTTCAGCATCAACATCTGTATTGAATCTCGTAAAGGAGATAATGGGCACTTGCTTCTGCAGTGGAAAAATCAAGTATTGTTTTTGTTCACTTCCCACCTAAACCATTAAAACAACGCAGAGTTCTGACTGCTCACAGAACACACGGTGATGGGAAAGCTAATTTAGTTGCACACCTCATAAGAGGCTGTATCTTTCACTAAACTAACAGCTGCATTTACATTCACTTCCTAGTTCTATATCTTTCACTGATAGATAAATAAATATGGGGTTTCTTGCACCTAAAGTTCTGCTGCTCTACATTTCATCAGTTCTGAAAAGAACCGTAATTTTTGCTGCGTTCAAAACCCACCTGATGCTTTCACAACCCACCCTGATCGCAAACTAAAAGCACAAGAAAAACCAGGAAATCCTTTGAACATCCAGCTTATAAGACCTGACTTTCTATAACCTTTTCTTATATGGATTCTCTTATATCTTGTAACAGGGCTATACTCAGCATACCTTTATCTTCAGACAGGTACCAATTTGAATCTCCTTTCTCTACCTCAGAAGTTATTTTCACAAAGCCTTGGAAACATCAGGTTTGAGATCTCTGCTTTGTTGATGAATGTGACTGAAATTTGGATTGAACAAGTGCAGAAGCCCTGTGAACAGAGTGGGCAGAGACCAGAGCACGGAAGGGCGCTGAAAGCTCCAACAGCTCTGAGCAGGGAGGGATGGCTTCCACCCAGCAGAAAGCCAGGCCTTCTCTGAGCTCTGCACCCACAACTGATGCAGCTTCCCAGACAGAGCTCTAGTGGGAACACGTGGCCACCCAGGAGTCAGGCTGCAGGCCGTGCCCAGCTCTCACACAAGTACAGGGTGGCAGCAGTGGAATTCCTCTGCTTAGTGACAGAGCTTCAGGAGGAGGTGAATTGGTTAAGAAGCATCAGGGTGTGCGAGGGGCAGACTGACCACCAGAATCACATCCTGCCTTCCCTGAGACAGGTCCAACCATCAGACAAGACAAGCAATACAGGGGATTCCCTTTCCTCTGCCCATCTGACTGAACATAGTGACCAGAATGAGAGGGTGCGATGGCAACAACTTCCTGCCCAGTGCAGCACGTGCAACCCCTCAGCAACAACCCCACCTTTCTAGATGTCCCTGAAGAACAGGTATGAGGACTTCCACATGGAACATAACGACAACGATGATTTGTCTAGCTTAGATGTGTCACCGAAATAAAGCTGGCCTACACCCTATAGCAAAACTCTAAGAAATAAAAAAAAATATGGATCGCTGTCATAGGTGACTCCATTCTGAAAGGAGCAGAAGGCCCAATATGCAGACCAGACCCACTCTTTAGGGAAGCCTGCTGCCTCCCTGGGGCCTGGGACAAAAAGTGGTGAGCAAACTTCCTACTCTGATCCAGCCTTCAGATTATCATCCATCACTGACTTTTCAATGTGATGGTGATGAACTTAAGAAATCTGAGGACGATCAAGAGAGACTTCAGTGCCTTGGGAGAACTGCTCAAGGGATTAGGAGCACAAGTAGTGTTCTCCTCTATCGTTCCAAAACAATTCCATGATTCTGTAACTATTTGGGAGGAAGCAATACATGATAAAACCCACTACCTTGCCTGAAGGATTTATGTTTTTAAAAAGGAAAAATATCATGGTTCTTGGGATACACAAAGGGGAAAGCAAAACAGAGCAACACAGCCTAGCTAAGAGTATTAAAAAGATAGCAAGAAACTACAGTGAGGAAATAACTGATAAGCTTATGTAACATAGAAGCTTGTGCCTAGATTATTCAGATGATTTATATTATTTAAACTCACCTGTCATAAAGTGGCCATCACCAAGAGAAGGACACAAAGTTCTACATTCATACCTAGCTAGGTATTATCTGCTAGACAACCAGGTACACAAAGCTACACAGTGATCAAAATGCATTTTATCCTGTACCAACCATTGCTGGAGGGCACAGCAGCTACCTGTTGAGCTGTAAGAAGCTTCATTTTCTTCTGCTTCTGAGGATCCTGTTCAGTGCTTCCTGGAAAGACTAAGAGCCAATGCACTGGCAAAACACTCAGAGTAAATCTGACAGGCAGACCAAAGAATCTTAATATAAGTGTAGTTTTCATATTATAAAACTTAAAACATGTGACAGGGTCAAAATAAAAACTTACAGAAATTAAATATCAGAAAACATAATTATGCTGAGTTTCAGATAAGATAGTGTGGACAATTACAAGAATTGAGGATAATTGAGACAGGTCAGGAGTACATCTATATCTGAAAAGGGAAAAACAAACCCCAAATCCTACACTATTTCTCATCTTTGAGATTTGCTGTCAGTTATGTCCGTATATAAATCACTTTCACGAAATAATGAAAGTACAGGAGGAGCTTAAAAAATGAAAGGTTATGAAAGTCATTATTCTACAATTAAAGACATAATTACTACACTTGCTGGATTTATAAATTCTTTCTTATATCAAATATACAGCTCCCATACACGTAATTGTACACAATTACTAGGAACGTTTTATTCCTCCAGTTGCATACTACACAGCAACTCTGGGAAACTATTTCTGTATATTTTATACTCATCAACTCTGTATTTGAGAAACTCCTTTAGATAAGTTCTGAATTTTCCTTACACTTGTCCTATGCAATAGGGTCACCTGTTACGTTTGCTCCTCCCTGCAGGTGCGGCCTTTCACTTTCTGCACCCTCAACGTGGTGCACAAGATCCAGCCGTGGCCTTGGTCTGCACATCAAGTCATGGTACTAACTCCAAACATCGAGTGTTATCACTGCTAGAAGCAGGCACTGCCTGTGAAAACACGCTGCTAACTTCAGAAACTTAGCTGAAAAGCAAAATCGTTGAAGAGAATTTTTCTGTTCTAACTCAAATCAGGACAAAATTAGGGCCAGACCAACTTGCAGTAAGTACATCTGACTTTCTTTATAACTGCTGCTTATCTAAGAAAGCACAAAAATAAATACTATCAAGGTGATTCACAGGTAACAGTAAAGAAGTGTTTGGTACAGAGCAAGGGTACCCAGTCAGAAAGGTGCCGACATGAACTTCATTTAATTGGTCAGCCAGAAACAGGATTTAGAAGAATTTGTCACGAGAGGTAGCAATCCTTGCAATCCCATTGCTGCCATTTACTGATATGCTGGCCCTTTTCAGAAGTATGACTTCATTAACTGCCAAAGTGGAGAATCTTATGAACTGTCAAATGGTAATACACTACAGCACCAAAAGAATCAGAGTGCTCAGTAAATACTCAAAACACAAACTATTCCTAAATTGTCACATGTATGCTCAATATAAATGAGAAACATCCAGCTGCACAGGAGCTTTACCACCCAAAGGAAACATTCTTACTCTGTGGCTGTTTTGAAGCTACTCAGTGCTTTAGGGTCTTAATGTTTTGAGAAAGCACAAGTTCTGGATTTTCTACATCAAGTATTAGACATTGAAAAAAAAAGATATTCCTGCCTCTCACTCAGATGGGTTTCCTTTAATGGACAGCTTCGGAAATAACTTATGTATAAGGATAAAAAAAAAGACAGTGGCTCTGAGGAGCAGTCAGATTTTTAACAGATCTTCCTTGAGAACTGCTAAGCTACCAGTCCTCTAGGTAAGATTTCAATAACTCTCTCTGCACTGAATTCCCCTGGGCAGCACATTGGCACAAGCCAAATCAATACTGCCTGATGAGAATTGCACAAGAATATGCCAAATTCCCACACCTTGTGTTGCTGAACATTGTTGTTAAAGCCTCTGGAACTAAGGTACTTTAGGTGGCCACAAAACAGTAAAATTTAAAGACAAATGACAGGTTAAGTATATAACAAAAACTTTCTCAGAGTACAGATCCAAGTTTGGAATGTATTGGGCAATGTTTCTCCTGTATGCAGCACTGGTACTGAAATACCAATATTTGGGTCACTGGAGTACACCTCATTCCCTGAAGCATTTTGAATTACACCAACAGAAATATAGTTATATTTACACCAGGCAAAATTGCATGCCTAGCAATACTAGCAAAATTCTTCTAGCAAACACATATAATCTGGGAAAAAAAAAAAAAAAATCCCTCTTTGAAAGCTTTGTCATTTAGAAAAAAAGTCAAGAGGCCATGAAAATACCCACATCAAAAATGTGGTGGTATCAGCAGAAGTGGAGGAGGAATGGAGTTTCTTAGGTAAGAAAACTGTTGTTCTTCTTGTTCTTCCCCATCCCCAGAAAAGAAATAAAGAAAAATGCAAAAAAAAATAATTAAATAAATCTATTTCAGATCTGAGAACTCTGCAGTAGGTAACTGTATACGTAACATAACCTCTAGAAAAAGCCTCAAGGCCTCCCATTACCAACATTGAAGAAACAACCTCCCACCATGCTCCTCTCCACTTCTATTAACAAAAGTAAAATTAATTAGAAGTTATGCATATCAATTGATACCAAACACAGTACAAGATATCTAACTTTTCACGGAGGAAATGAAATGCAAGATTTCCCAGCTGGTTGTTTGGGACATCTCGGTTCCGTTAAGTTTCCCCAGTACTAGTGTTTATACCTCTATGGCCTATTAGCAACACTCACTTCTCTCTTTTTCTGTCCTGTAATTCCATTTCTGCTCTTCATAGGTCTCCAATAAAAGCCGTGGGGCCCTTGGGGTGGCTATGCTTGCAGATGGAATGACAAGAAACAGGAAATCTGAATATGTACTGTCTTAGAACTACCCCTGCTCTCCTTGCTCGTTGGCTACAGTTGCACTTGTTGATTCCTGGTTTGCAACAAGATAGCTCCAGAGCAGCAAACACACCAAACCGGATGTTTCTGCAGCACACACGGCAAGAAGTTCAGGCCTTAGAGCGTCTGCTGCAATTAAAAACAAAACCAAACCTGACACACACAAATAAATAAACTTGTGACATATTTTTGATTTATCGTTTGCCTGCTGTCCGTTTTCTATCAACAAAGGGCAAGTTTTGTCCTCCAGCCCACCACTCGCTTCGAAACGCGGCGATCCGCGGAGACGTGCCCCTGGCACCTGCCAGGCTATCAACTCCTCTTCTCCCAGAGGCCCTGGGCGGAGGAGAAAGCACCGACGTCTTTTCCCCAACGCAACCGGCAGCAGCGGTGGGGACGGAGGAAGCACAGGCCGGGAGAAGCCTGGCAGCCCGCCGGGCAGCGGAGAGGGGAGGGCCGGCCGGGGCAGGGGCGGCACTTGCCCCACGTTTCCAAATCCCGCGCACGGTGCGGAGATGGCGTCTCCGATCCTCTCCCCGAAATACGGGCACCGCCTCCGCGGCCCTGCGAGAGGGCAGGGGGCAGCAAAGATGTTCCGCCTCCCCCTGGGCTCCCCCTCCCCGGTAGCCCGGGCCTGGGCTTACCAGCTCTTTCTCGCTGCCTGAGCTCGGGTCGGGGTAGGTTCAGCGACCCGGAACATGAACCCGGCGCCTCCCCCGGCCGCTCCCCGGGGAGGCTGGCGCCACTTCGCAGAGACTGAGCCGAGGGGAGCCGGGGCTGGGGCCGGCGGCGGCAGCAGCACCGAGGAGCTGGCAGGCGAGGGCCGAGAGGGGAGGACGCAGGCGACCAGCGCTGCTCCTCAGTCCCCCATGATAAGAGACCGGAAGCAGCTGCGGCGCCGGGAGGAAGCCGGGCGCGACCATCTCTCCTCTTCCCCTCCCCTCTCCGCACCGCTGCCCAAGGGCGCCGCATCCCTTTGTCGTTCTCCACCTTAGCTCCGCTTCCTTCTCGATCCAGCTCCAACGGGCTCCCGCTCTCCCTGGCGCCCTCCCGTCAGGGCTGTTTTGGACAGTGCCATTCCACCCCCCCGGCGCCGAGTGGTACGGTCCCGTTGCCATGGTGGCGGCGTCGGGAGGGCGGGATGGAGGGAGTGAGCATGGCCGCCCTGGTCCGGCTTCAGGCGAGGCTATCGGGGCTGCGGGAGGAGTATTTCCGTAGGCACAGGTAACCGGGTCGTGCCGGTGGTGGGGCGGGACGCACCTCCGCACACTGGGCTGGGGCTGGAGGGGCGGGAAGCCCCCGGTCTCTTCCCGACAACGAGATGGCGGCAATCCCGCCGAAAACGGTTTAGCTTTGAAAGAAACACCCCCAGTGTTTCAAAACAGCACGGTTTCTTTAAGGGGTCCGTTTAGGCGCTGAAAACCTCTAGTGTCCCGCTCTTTCCCCAACCCCATGCTTGTTTTGAGGGGAAAATTAGCCTCTAGACACTCCTGAGCCTCGCCTCCCGATTTCAGCCTGTTCCCTCCCGCCCGGCGCGCGGCCCCCGCTCCCCGGGCCCGCTCTGGCGCCGCAGCTCTGCCCAGAGGCTCACCCTCCCACCGAGACCCCGCAGCGGGACGCAAGAAAGGCCCGAGCTCCTGCTCTTATGGCTCAAGTCTGTCACTTTTACTGGTTGGTTTATCGAAACCACTTTTTAAAATTATTATTATTTTATTTTTTGTTTCCAGTTAATTGACAGAGAACTCTCCCTCACCCCTCCCGCCCCAGATTCCACCTGAGTTGATGTTTATTATCCACGCTGTTTAAAATGGAGCTTTGTTTCTAAAGTAGACTAGAGTTTCTAGTACCTGGGACAGGTTTTGTCTTTTTCTACTAGGTTAAGGAGATGTTTATTCCACTAAAGATCAAAAATGCCCCCAATAGAGAGCATCAGACTGATGGGTCAGGTCACTAGTTATCCTTCTCTTGAGCCAGTGGGACAGTTTGTGCCACTGAGTTTTCTGACTGCTGAGATGGTCGTGACCAGCTTTTACTGGATAAGATTTTAGAAAATAAAATGTTTTATGACCTATTTTAGTTTTGCATACATTTGTCCTGGAAAACCTTTTATTCAACTGTATTGTTGCTGCTGATGCTGTGTGCGTAATGCTAATACGCAAACAGGAAAAAAAAAAAAAAGAAACAAACATATTTAATGTAGCTGTAGGATTTTTGTCTTTACTAATTAATGAATCATTTGTTCTAGAATCCAATTACAACATCATTAGCATGAATAACAAAGTTACACTGAGTTCAAGTCGTGCCTGCACATAAAATGTTGTGTTTTCCTTCCTTTCCCTGAACTTTAGCTCATACCATTGTGGCTGTACACACCTTACCGTTGTGGCTGTAAACACACAGCAGTTCACTAAACGAGCACCAGTTACAGGAGACTATGCTTGTATTTCCCATCTTTCAGGTTAGAAAGAGCAGGCTGAGCCAGGCATGGAAATCCATTGGAGGGCAGCATGCTTGATGTTTGGAGATTTGTTTTTTGGCAGAGCTTTCAAAAAATGAATTATTTCCCTTTTAAGAATAGTCTATAATCCTTCAGCTTCTTGAAATTCAGTTTTTCAGCTGAAAATTTAAATGAGAGGCTTCAAACGGTCCAGCTCAGCATCTGAAGGGCTGATCAGTAATCTGATCTTTGTTCTCTGGAGCGAAAATCTTGGACTACTTTGACACAGCTGTCAGTAAAATCCTGAAACAAATCAGAATGTCTTGTTTAGAGATTTTGCTAGATCTTCATTTAACTTTTAAACTTAACAAAAAAGGTTTGGATATTAATGTGAGTCACATTTGCAGTGGTCTTTGAAGTATTTTTGAAACATTTTCATTTTGAAGTCAGACAACAGCTTTAATCCCCCTTTCAGAACTATACTTCTTCTACATAATGTAATAGATCTGTTAAAATTGCCAAATCTGAAATACTACGAGCATGAGTCAGTGTAATCTGTGCAGTCACTCATCATCCACAAATAGTCTGAGGACATTCAGAAAAAAACACATGCTACTGTAAAAAACCCCGCTACTTCATAATGCCAATGTTCAGCAGTGAAACACCAGATTCCTCAGAAGATCTGAATTGATCTGAATTGATCAGAAGGTGCAGAAGAATATAGATTATCAAGCATTTGCCCTTTTTTGTATGATTTGTCCAGTTTACAAATACCTCCCAGGATAAGACGTGAAGGATTTAGTTCTATGTGTCAAACACATTTTAAGATTTAAAAAATAAAAAAAAGTATGTTTCTTTCAGTTGAAAGTGTTTGTGGAGCTATGCTATATATAGGTCTGTTGTTGGTCTCCTTCAATAAACTTTACAAAGACTTCTAAATTGAATTCTAAACAGGCAAGACAGAATGTCTACTAAAAAACCTAACAGGAAATACTAGAGGAGAAGCACTGTTGCCATTGCCAGGCAAGTAGGACTGGGTTTGGAGTTGTCACCTCTAACACGATCAGTTCCATACCCCTTTCATTTCCAGGCTGTAATCATACCTGCCTGTCCAGTTCTCATATCCATTTAATCCAAATATTTTACCTCTGGCAAAAGTATCCTGGAGGTGAACCTGCTTTGGTGAGGGAGTTGGACTAGATGATCTCCAGAGGTCCCTTCCAACCCCTATCATTCAGTGATTCTCTCTCTACCTCGTACGAAGTTTAGGAAGCTGAACAAAAAAGAAACGAAGAAGCTCTCTAGCACAAAGGCTAGATTTGATGTCGACTTATTTTGTAGTATTAGGTTAAAAAGTCTGTTTTTCACAGTTTCCAGGTACTGGACAGGTCTGATGCATGTCAGATGAACAGGAAAATGTGTGCCCATTTAATGGGATTTAAGAGCACATGCTGCACCAGATGCTATAAAATGAAGGAAGCTAATGCTTCTTGACCTCTAGTAGTAAATCTGTGTTTTGTTTTTCAAGAAATATAATGAGGATAATCCTAATTTATCAGATAAAATTTAATTTTATTGGCATTTACTGACACAATTAATGTTGACACAACACTTTGTTAGGAGAGATAACCAATATCAACTGGTTAAGAAAACTATCTGTTATTAAACTAACTGTTCTTTTGTAGCCATTAAGCTATTTGGTAAATATGTGCTTAATAAAAATGGGATAACAAAAAATCCATTAAAATTAAAACATAATTTTAAGTTCAAGAACATGACAGTTACTGACTTTTTGAAGCAAAGAAAGAAGTTAATAAAGGCTAGGGATGATCTCATAGCTGGGTTCTAGCTCTTAACAGTGAAACCCATCATAGTAATGATTTCTTCCTGAACTCTGAAAAAGTTTCTTCCAGATTCGTTTGTCTTTAATATCTTTTAGATCCATGGTTTTCTTTACATGACTACTAGTAGAGGAGTCTCCTAATAGACAGTCACAGAAAGAAGGCAAGGAAGGACTACTTTGGAATTATTTTCCAGCTCTCTGATGAGGTCCTTTTGCTTGTGTTTCTTTCCCACTCGTGCACATGCCTTTTGCTTGTACACAAAGCTTTGACAGTTATTAGTTCTTGAAAATTTCCTTGAAGTCGTCAATTCTCCACCTACCTCTATCTTGCATCTTAAGCTGCCTCACCAGTATCTGTTTCTAAATAATCTAGATAACTTAAAAACAAACTCTTGATCTTTCTCTGTATCCTCTCCAGTTCCTCCAGCATCTATATTAATCTATACTGCAATCCTAGTATAATTTCTAATTCTTTGGTTTCCTTTTGCTTCCTTTTGTTTCCTCCCTACCTGTCTGCAGCACTTGCCATGTTGCTACCAGTTTCATTTCTACATTAGCTCCAAAATCCGTGTCTTTGAATTCCCATTGTGAAAAGTCCTGTCAAGACTCAAGAAGCTGTTGCATTAATTGTTGTAATGCTATGTAAAAGATTCCCATGGTCATCCCTTTGGAATCTACCCAAATTACTGACACCATTTGCTTCCAGTTCCTGACTTCACTAAGATTTTGTACTCTGACATTCTAGGGCTTATAAAGTGTGGACATTTCCACATCTAGTTTCTTTCCTATGCTTTCATTGTTTTAACTCAGAATAGTTTTAACTCATGTGTGTATCTCACTTTCCTTCAGTCACCACTTCTTCTTTTTCATATTTCTCCTATTTAAATGCCTGGCTAAGAAAACAGCTGAAAGGTGTAAATGCTCTACTTTCACCCTGTAACATCAGTCCATATATATTAAAAAAATCTACAGGCAAGGAGTGTATCTGTCACCATTATTAATGTTGTTACTGTTCAGGTAATAAATAAAGTATCAGTCATAAAACAAGGTATTTGAACTAGATCTCACCCTTAATATATGCTGCTTATTAATACAATTGATATTTACCATGATAATATTGAATAATTTATTTAATATTTCTGTATATATGATAGCATTTATATTATATTTCAGGCCTAATTATCATTAAAGTATTAACCGTATATCTGAACAACAACAGCAGAAGCCCATGACATGCTGACAGGGATATTTGATATTGTATGGCAATAAAAAGTATGCTCTCCCAAACCTTACGTCATCTATGAGCTGTGATATTCTTTGTTATCTTCATAATATGCAACTAATACAGATTATATTGTTCTGCACTATAATTTAACCACATAGAATTAAAAGGTGAAAATCCTAGTGAAAAAGATCAGAAACCACAACAGTAAAACATAATTAGAAATTTTTTTCTCCTTTGGTACTGAATTACCATGCTGACAAGTATTGCTACATTTTATATTTTCAGATCTCTAGATGAAAAGCGAAAAGTAGAATACAAATCTGCTGTCAAAATTCAGAGCTGGTTTCGAGGATGCAGAGTTCGAGCCTATCTGAGGTAGGATATTAAGCCTATTTTAATCTTTATTTTGACCTGAGTTTTTTCCCCAAATTCCACATGCTGTTACTTGATTTTAATAAAAAGGAGTATTTGGAAAAAAAACCAAATGAAAATGTTATTCTGCTTTTAAATAGAATTAAGTATGTGCTGTGCCACTCTAAGAAGTAATTTTTAATTTATTTTTTTTGAACTTGATACAATTATAATGGCATGATGCTAATAAGTAACACAAAAATAGTCCATATCCAGAACAGTTACACAGTATTGTTTAAGAAATCTTGGCATGACTGGAAAAAACAAAGAAGTTGTCCTTCAGATACGCTGTTTGCAGAGACTTTTCTTATCTCTGTTATTGTGGACATTACAGAAAAAATGCTTAGTGAATGTATGATAACTGGATTCTTATTGTAGAAAATAAAGTTCTACCACTGGATTTGACCAGGTCACTTAAAAAAAATCTTTCTTTACATAATTTTCTCCATTTATAAAACAGAAATCACGTACAAATACTTTGTTCTGTAAAATGCCATATTCACAGAATCACAGAATCTCAGAATGTTAGGAGTTGGAAGGGACCTCTGGAGATCATCAAGTCCAACCCCTCTGCCAGAGCAGGATCAAAGAATCAGGGCAGGTCACTCAGGAATGCATCCAGATGGGTCTTGAAAGTCTCCAGAGAAGGAGGCTCCACAATCTCTCTCGGGAGCCGGTTCCAGTGCTCTGTGACTCTTATAGTAAAGAAGTTCTTCCTCATGTTTAGGTGGAACTTCCTGTGCTCTAGCTTAAATCCATTGCCCCTTGTCCTAACACAGGGCACAAGTGAAAAGAGATTGTCCGTTCCGTCTTGACGCCCAACTCTCATATGTATATACACATTAATTAGATCCCTTCTCAGGCTTCTGCTCTCCAGACTAAAAAGCCCCAGGTCTCTCAGCCTTTCCTCATAAGGTAGGTGCCCCAGTCCCTTAATCATCCTTGTAGCCTTCCATTGGACTCTCTCAAGTAAATCCCTGTCCCTCTTGCACTGGGAAGCCCAGAACTGGATGCAATACTCTGATTGAGATCTCACTGGGGCAGAGTAGAGGGGGAGGAGAACTTCCCTCGATCTGCTGGACACACTCTTTTGAATGCACCCCAGGATACCATTGGCCTTCTTGGCCACAAGGATACATTGCTGTCCCATGAATAACTTCTTGTCCACCAGGGCTCCATGATCCTTCTCCATGGGGCTGCTGTCTAGCAGATCGCCTCCTAACCTGTACTGGTGCATTTTATTATTCCTTCTCACGTGCAGGACTCTGCACTTTTTTTTGTTGAACTTCATTAGGTTCCTCTTTGCCCATCTCTCCAGTCATTCCAAGTCTTGCTGAATGGCCACACAGCCTTCAAGTGTGTCAGCCAAACCTCCCATATTGATGTTGATACAATTTTTTTGGAAACACTGTGATTGGCCCCTTCTCCCAGGAAGCCCTCCTCCATTTCTTGTGATCATAGGCCTGACTGGTCAAACTCGTATGCTTGAGTTTCTGTATCTTCATAAAAATTAAGGCTATGAGGGAGAGGGATTGTTGTATCTTCTAGTTTGACTTCTTACCTGTCACAAGTCGTTATGTATCATCCAGATATACTGTTTCAAACCTAAAGAATTTTTAGGGAAAATAGCATTAATTGCTTAATGATCAATGTTTCCCTGTCCTGGTTTCTGCTGGAATACAGTTAATTTTCTTCCTAGTAGCTGGTATGGTGCTGTGTTTTGGATGGATTTAGTGTGACAGTAACATTGATAACACACCGATATTTTGGTTGTTAAGGAGCACTTATCCTAAGTTAAGGATTTTCCATTTTCCTGTGCTCTGCCAGTGTGCAGGTGCACAAGAAGCTGGGAAGGGAGCACAACCAGAACAGCTGACCTGAACTAGCCGAAGGGTTGTTCTATACCATAGGATGTCATACTCAGTATATAAACTGGGGGGAGTTGGCCGGGAGGGGCAGATTGCTGCTAGGTCATCGGTCAGCAGGTGGTGAGCAACTGCACTGTGCATCACTTGTCTTTCTTGGGATTTATTTCTCTCTCTTTTTGTTATATTCCTTTTTATAATAATGATGATGATGATGAGTTTTGTTATTATTATATTTTATTTCATTTTAGTTATTAAACTGTTCTTGTCTTGACCCATGAGTTTTACCTTTTTTTTTCAGATTCTCCTTCCTATCCCACTGGAAGGGGAGAGGAATGAGCAAGCAGCTGCGTGGTGCTTAGTTACTGGCTGGGGTTAAACCATGATACCCTCATAAAAAGTCAGGCTACAGCCATTATGTGCACTTGTTAAAAAAAACAACCACTTGTAAGCTGTTTTCCATTGCTGGTCCAAGTGTGTTGTCACAGGATGCAGCCACCACACGCAAGCGTTCAGCAGGCAAACAAACATAGTATTTCAGCCCTTTGAGGTATTTCAGCTATGCCATCAGTTTCAAAACTCCTAAAAAGACAGAGGATTGGCTAGTGCCCCTTTGTTCCCAACCCATGAGTAACAGCAGCATGCTGCAGAAAAAAAATGAAAACCCAAGCGTCTTTGCCAATCTGTTTTGTAGGATGATACTCTTCCACATACACATTTGGTTTTTTTGTAACGACCAATGTGAGAAGAACAATGTAATTATGATGAGCATGTAAGAAGAACTAAATTAGCTAAATGTTGAAGAGAATCTTCTCCATGACGGTGTACAGAGCGATCCTGCTCGGTGTCCTCTTTCCAAAGATGGTTGTGGTGTGTCTGACTTAGCAGCACAGGCTCAACACAGGCAGTTGTCAGTGCTCTGAATTACCTTCTTATTTAGGTCATTTGAACTACCTGCTTGTAAAGACTGCCTCCACTGAGTGACTCTTGCTGCAAGGCTCCTAAATTTGATGACCATAGTTAGGTGATACGAAAGCTCCCCTGTACAACTTTTCTAGGCGGTCCCAAAGTAATGATTGCATCATTTTCTGCAAAATTCTCATGTAACATCAATCACAGAACTTTTAATACCATGATAAAGTATATATGATAAGGACAGAGTAAAGATTGCCTCACAATTAAACCAGGTATAATTTAATAAAAGGGAAAAAGTAGTGCAAAAATTCCAAATATCTGTGGATTTTGTCAGATATTTAGAAATTATAAAGCTGTGAAGATGTTGCATGTGACTGAAAAAATTTTAAACTGGTCAGATATATTAATTAAAACCGTTCACGAAAATACAATCATCTATCATGCAAATTGCATTTGTGAGGTTATCTCATTAAACTTTTGTAATGATAGCTGAAATAACACATAGGTAAGTTTGCAGTAACCCATTTTTTTCCAAAAACCAAGTGTGTGTTTATGTATAAATATGTGTATATATTGTTTTATGAGTGTTTATGTGTGGGTGTATGTATATATGCATGCATGCATAGGTATAAAGTACATTGAAGTGCCCATCTCTTTGGAATAAGTATGGATATAATACACTGTATGTCATTTTTCCTATTAGGAAAAAATAAAGATATATTGCAAAATCTCAAAATAATCATTAAGGATATATTTTGTTTTAGATATCTGAACAAAATGGCGATTTGTATACAGAAGTGGTGGAGAGGTTATCAAGGCAGAAGATACTTCAGGAAAATGGTGAAGGTAGAAAACTAGTTTAAAATTTTTTGTTTGGTTATTTATAGAATACATTTAAAGTAATTTGTTCACTCGTCTTGAAATTAAAAAGCTGAAACATGATCCATTATACTCACAGCAACATACTTTACTGTGATCAAAAACACCATTAACTTCAGTAAGTCTACTCATAATGATCAAGTAAAGTTCATGTTTAAGTGTTTGCAGCTCTGGGGTGTTAGTCCCCAAACCAGCAATGAGATCTGCTCATGCAGAAGCCTGTGTGTGTGATGCTAATTGCAGAACTGGAGCTTTTCAAGATGCTTTTTTTCCTGGCAGAACTTTTAATTCTGAAAATAAAATAAGCTGATGTGTCTACACATTGCTGTTCTATGTTTTAGCTGTTTAAATTTCTTGCTTAATGAACCTTGAAGTATTTGAGGTTTTGCCTTAAGGCACACAGCAGATCACAGTCAATCTTATTCCCTCGACAGCCTTGGAGATAGCAAAAGTGTATGATAGCACACGAGCTAAAACCTCTGTTAACAGGTTTAGGAGATTAAGACGAAAATAATTTGCTTTCAACATAAAACAATTAAGTTTTTAATATGTAGTTTACTTCACTAATTTATCAATTTATGTTAATATTTTACAATAGTTTTGAACTTGCTAGTCATTTATTCTTGATTAATTTTGTTAAATTGTTGTGTTCCAGTTGAAACAGACAAGCAAGAAACAAAAGAGCTGTAACAACTCATAGATTACAAACTAAAGTCCATACCCCGTCCTAAACTGTGTTTTCAAGTAGCAGGATATATATGCCTGAAATCTTGTCTATTTTTCCCCCAAGCCTATCAGTAATCTAATTAAAGATTTTATCTCTTCCAGTTTACCTGGCTTAACTAATAAATCATGAGTCATCCTTTCGGGCCATGGTTTTTCATCCACCCTCTAAATAGCTGCATGTCTGGATTGGATTCTGCTTTTTTAAAAAGCGAGACTTGAGTTGAATATTGTCCCTGAGTTTAGGGAAGGTTTGTTTAATCTAGAAAAGCTTCTGTATAAGAAGAGAGACCTGATAATGTTGATATATGTTGAAATTTGTTAATGAAAAGAAGGGATCCATGTGGCCACTTGGAAAAGGGAAGGAAGAATACAACTCCATGTGAAACATTGGCATATACTGTCAAAAGATGTGGTGGAACTCCCCCTAATTCAAATTTTTAACAACAGATTAGACACATACTTATGAAGGATGGCTTAGGCATGCTTCAGGCAATGTTTTAGGTGAAAACATTTTATGATATCTTCTTCAGTTCTACTTTTATTTCATAGTTAAAACATAACAGAGTAGTGAATTTCAGAAACAAGACAATTTGTGGTTTTGTGTTTTTCAAGATAAGAACCATGTCACTTTTTGGCATCTAATCATTCTGTCTCTAAGAGAGCTTAAGCAGGATGAAGATGTGATGATGGCTGCTGCAAATAGTTTTCGATCTCTCCAAATTGTAAGGAGCTATCTTTCGTCCACTCTATGCTCAAATGTTAATTCCTTTGTTGGTAGTAATCAGTTTCCTATTTTAATCAGAATGATGTCACTTCGGAGACTTATTTTTATATACAAAGTTTCTAAAACCAGTGGTGCCCAGGTAGGATGCAAAATGAACACACCACAACCAGCACGTGCCTACTGTCCACTGCACTGAGCGGTGCCCTGTAAGTGAAATGGCAAGACAATTCTTCCCAGATAACCAGCCTACAACGGCACTTGGAATTGGTGTCCAGAATGAGAGGCGGTGGGCACTAACTGAAAGACAGGAAATTTCACTCAAGGATAAGAAAGCAAGCTTTTTACTGCGAAGGCAGTCAAACACCGGAATGGGCTGCCCAAAGAGTGTGAGCTGTGCTTGTGGAGTCTCCATCCTCGGAGATTCTAAAAGCCCAAGTGAATGAGGCCCTGCACAACTTGCTCTAGTTAACCCTGCTTTGAGCAATGATTTGGAGCTCCAGGGGTCCCTGCCAAACTCTGTTGCTCTGTACACCTATGAAATTGTAGGTCTTATACCTCATCTTATTATTAATTCTTTCTTCTTTTGCTCTCTCTTCTTAAAAACACACTGACAGTTACATTTTAAGATAAAGAATCTCCAATTAGGACAGATTTTCTGTAACAACTGAGCTGAGATAAACCCCCCTCAGCTTTCCATTCTTGAAATACATTTCTGAAAATAAAAAAAAATACTTAAATCAATAAAACCTGGTTTATATGCAGTTTTTCAAATAGACATCACTGACAAGCCGTTGCCAATTGTAAAATCTGTGGAATAAAGTAAGACAAAAAATTACACAGACCTCCGCCTAACATTCTAAATCAGGCTGTTAATTCATCCAGTTTCTGGATTCCAGCACTTACCCGATATTGGTTATGGCTCTGGAGAAAAAGAATCTCATCAGCAAGCTTTTGAATTGCACAGCAATCAGCATAGAAAAACACTTTCTTCCCTCAAATACTTCGTTTTGTGCTTACCATCTATTTGATTAGAGAGGGCTAAATAGAACTGCTTGATTGAAAGCTAACCTGAAAGCCATACAAGCAGCCAGATAAAAAGGCACCTTTTTCTCCCTTTAAACTGCTATATTCAGTATTGTATGTTTTGAAGTGGACTTAAAGTTCCATTTTGTTCCCTGTATTCATTGTTATACAGTCTTTACTCGATCAGTATCTGAATTTGGAACGTTTTAAAAAGGAAGAAATACATTCTCAGCAGCATAATACAACTTTAAAGGTTCAGTTTATGTTAGCATGGAATGCTTGCTCGTAACTATTGTAATGACTCCTGATTATGAAACACAATGATACATTTGACATGATAGTTAAATAAAAAAACCAAAAATTGGTCGCTTTAAGATTTGTCCACTGATAATGATTGGATTGTTATCTGCTGCCAGCAAACAAGGCAAAGCATATGCACAAAATACCCATGATTACTTGATAATAAATCATTTTAATGATTATCTTCAAAATTGTGAAATGTGAGTGGTACTGATGCGGAAAATAACGAAGGCTGAGGCTGATCAGATTGGCTGTCCGTATGTGCATCACTACTAGTATTTCATTTGCTACTTCTCTACTGCTTCTTCCTTTGATTGCTAAAATACGTTAAGTCAAAAAAACCCCAACTATCGATGGTGTAAATTTATGTGCCTTTTTATATTCTAAATATACATACTTTGGTATAAAGCTTTGTTTCCTAATACTAATCTAAAAGCTAAAATTAAGAACTGTGCTCCTGCAATTTTCTTAATTACATTGGTTGTCCTGGATTCTGAAAATCTTGCATGACCTGCAGGAAAGCATGAATTTTAAAACCAGGCAAACACCAGAACATGAATCAAACTGTGCATCACTGTTTCTTTTTACAATACCTTTCAAAGTCAGTAAATCACTTGTTAAAGAAAAGAGAGTTGTAACATATCATTGTCCTACGAAGCTGGCATGCATGATGGCCATATTTTTAACTGGCTTTAGAAGGCGTTATGGTTGAAAAAATGTGAATAGTTTATGTGGCATAGTTTGACACCACCCTAAATGGTTTTCCTTCAACTCAGTAAGCAGTTTTAAATATTCCCAGCCCAACAGGAGTTAGGCAAAAACTTATTTGGTCTATTAAAAAAAAAAAAGGTGCCTTTTCCCAACCTAGACCACTCATTCACTCCTTCTCTCAGTCTACTCTGAATCAAATTTCTGATTCTCCTTTGATTTTGTCACTTTGTATTAACTGTTTAAAGAGAAGAAAACACCAGTCAGGATCAGATTGTGTTAAAGCAAAAAGGTGAAAGTAGTACAACAGGACACAGAAAGCTTCAAACACCTTTTGGAATCATAGACTAGGAGGGAGATCTGTGTATTAATATCAGAGACAGATACAAAGACTTGATGGTTCAGAAGTGGAAGTGGTGCATGTGCATGAGATGGCAAAGTAATACTTCCCAGAGAGTCAGCCTTGCGGTGTCCCCTTGGAACTGGCACCCAGTACAAGAATCAGAGGCAATGCGATCAGCACAAGTTGAAATGCAGGAAATTCCACTTAAGAGTAAGAAAGGAGACTTCTGAACAAGAAGTCCCCAGTTCAGGAAAGAATCTTTTGTTTACTAGGAAAGCACATGAATATAGGCTTGGATTGAAGCATGGCTCTGCTTTTGTGAATAGGAATGAACACGTTCTCTATCACTTGTAGTAGAAGAACTAGTTGATATTATTGTAATTAGAAAACAGGGGGCAAATCCATTTGCAAAAGTACCTAGATGGTAACACAGGCTTTGGCTTTTAGTGCAAGGATAAGATTGTAAGACAGTTATATGAGCAATTCTGCATTTGGCTGACTTGTGGTTTAGAACAACACTGAGCAAAAACAGGAATGTGTAATTTTATTGTGAGTGATCCTGTTAAGTGATGGTAGAGTAAGGCCTGGATTTCTCACACCTAAGTGAGGCATGGAAGTTAGGACCCTCTTTGCCATTGATGGACTCTGTAAATAGTAGACAGAGGTGTAATTGCAGAGTTCTTTGATACTGTGCCAAGCTTAGAGCAAAAATGGTCCCACTGTCTTTCAATATTAGTAATATAAAGAGCATAATTATGTTAGGTCTCCAATTTAGATTCTTCAGTGAAATGGGATGGGTTCAGACCTAAGAGCTCACAGCCTTCAATTATGAGAAAAATGAACAAAAAGTGTGAGATTGTTTAGTTTAATCATTGGTGGACAGAAATCTGATGATAATTTTTAAGTTTAGGAATATCCATTACAAATGTACTTTTATCTGTTTGGTGGTGCAACAACTCTTACGTTCCCTTCCAAAGAACGAAAAGATAAGCCACAAAGCAAAACCATACCAATATAATTGAACAGTTTAGGGATCTACTTAGATCTGACAACCATTATTTCTTTCTGATTTTAGCTATCTACAATTAGTATCACTCAAAAAAAAACATTTACAGAGACGAAAGGGGAGACAGAGTCCACTCTAATTCATACCTTTGGCGCAGAGTGTCCCTCAAATATAGATATGAATGTGTGTGTGTGTGTGTGTGTGTACAACCACACATATACATGAAACATTTTTGAAATTTAGCAGTCCTGCATTTTTCTTTCATATAAGAAATATCTTTTCTGCTGTTTCCATTATTAGTAGATTGGTATGATATTAAAGTGAGCATTTAAAATGCACCTTAATTAAACTGCAGGAATTATGCCTTGCTTAATGTAATGAAGAAAGAGAATTTAAAATGAAGTAGCATCATTGTGTTCATTTGTAAATAACATATTGCAGCCAACTGTTTCTTAATTGCCCAGACTGTTGATAAATAATCCAGTCCTGCTGCTCTCCACAGACAATTTGCTTTGGATCAGAGTAAGCAATTCAAATAACACTAATTACAGTGAAACCCTTTTATAGTGAATTCCTGTTTGCCATGGGGGAGAAAATCACTATATCAGGGGAAAGCACTTTTGCCTTTGATTTGTGTCTAAAACATGAGAAACACATAAAAGCTGCATGTTGTGCTAAATAAAGGACATACTCTTGCATTCAAAGTACTTATATTTTACTTTTTATGATACAATTGTGAATTATGTTCATTTTGCATTTGTAATTAGAGGGCGGAACAGATGTGAAAGCTTAGTTTAAAGTGATGTATCCATTAAAATAACCTATGCTGCCAAGTGATTGCTTAGTATAATAGGGGATTCGTTCACTAGGAGAGGAATTCTACTTTATTGGAAGGAAACCAGGACTTCAGGAAATGTTTTCTATATCAGGGGATTCACTGTAACATGGTATCATTGTATTTATGATTTTATGATGTTAAAATGAATATTAAATGAAACAAAATTCCCAAGGATTACTCGGGAGGCAGCTAAGTACATAACATTTAGTACAGATGGTTGCAAGGCACAATTTTGCTCCATCACTGCATCCGTATCCTTGAACGATTTCGACTGAAGACAGCATTTCTTTGAATTTTTCATTAAACCAGACGTCTTGAAATATGAATTCCTTTTATGTTTCTGTGAGTTTTGGCTAAAAGAACCCCAGTGAATAAATCATACAATACTACGTGTCACTAGCACTTGTGAATATTTCTGCTTTGTTATTCTACTCTCAGTAGAGCACCATTGATTATCAAACTCAGCGGAGAGCATTTTATGATCATATATCTCCATTAGCTCCTAGTTTGACTACCATAGATTTTTCTGGTTAAGCTTGCATTATGTATTAGGAAGCCTATCTCTTCAATACAAAGTTTGATTTTATTCTCTCTAAGCCTAGAACTCTTATTATGTATTATGTATAAAGATTCTTATCTTTTATATGTAAAAATTGGAGCACTGTCTTTGTGTAACTGAAATATATGCCATCTTTTTTTTTTCCTTGATTCACAGACAGCATATTTTATTATGAAGATGAATTTCTACAATGAAATGGCTGTCAGGGTAAATATTTCTTCACTTGTTAAACAAATGAAAAGTCAATTGTGCTCCGAATTTGCTTTTAATAAAATGAGCAAACCAGAATAATATACACTTGATTGATATGCTGATGGCAACAGCGGGAAATAGTACATAGTTAAAAATTAAAGTTACACTCAGTAGTCTGGCTTGTATTTGAAAGTTGTAGCTGAATCGAAGGCATTTGCATGTGTCTTGTCCCATTCAAATGTTCATTGTACCTTACCAAAGACAATACTGATAAAACCCCCACACATTCCTACAAATGTAGAAATATATTTACAATTCTGAGAAACTATGGGGCTTTTATGTTTGGTTATGTACCTGTGCTTTTCCCTTGTTTTAGTACCTGATGTTTAATGTGTTGAATCTTAAGAGCTGTTCAGAGAGCAGAGAACAATTCCATTGCCTAAACATAGGGATGGAACTGCACTCATCTCATTGACCGTACTGAGTGAATTTTGCAAGATGAAGAAGAGTATAATAGTCCTTGTACTTTGATAAATATATAGCTAATGAAGTTTGTCACGGGGAAAACTGAAAAATATATTTAACTAAAAACTAGTTGTTTGTTTTTTTCCTGAACTTCGGAACTGCACTTAAGCAAATACGTAAAACGAGCACAGGAAGGACCTGAGATAATTTGTATCATGAGGAATTTTGGGAGAGGGGCTTTTAACAAGGCCTTGTAGTGATAGGACAAGGGGTAATAGCTTTAACTTGAAAGAAGGTAGATTTAAGCTAGATATAAGGAAGAAATTCTTCACTACGAATGTGGCGAGGCATTGGAACAAGTTGCTCAAGGAAGTTGTGGACACCACATCCCTAGAAGTGTTCAAGGTCAGGTTGGATGGGGCTTTGAACAACCTGGTCTAGTGAAAGATGTCCTTGCTCATGACAGGGGGAACCACATCATTTTGAAGGTCCCTTCTGACTAAAACCATTCTATGATTCTATGAAATCCTTTTATCTCAGTTCTTTTATATTATGGAAGAAACCTGCTTTGTTTTAGAAGCCTATATCTTTTTAGGAAAGGCATCTTGCCTTTTGAATTCTACCAACTGTAAGAATGTGGTGGGAATGGAGAGTAACCCAAGAAAACTCCTGTAAAGCAGGCATATTCTCAGAATGGATTTAAATTTCTGATTCTTTCTGATTCCAGCATAACTCAGAGTCAAGAGATGTGTTACCATCAGAGTTTTGGCTTAGTGTTGGTTTTCTCAAAGGCACAAAATAGAATTTTAGATTTGGTGTATGTTAGAGAGCTGAAGGTATTTTAACAGCAATCTAATTCTTCAGAAATGCGCTTTTGGTTTGTTTATTTTAGTTTATTCCTTAGTTAGCTGGTTTGAAAGTATTCCATAGTGGATACGTTCTGTATGCTTGTACAGCTGAAATCAGTGAGAAAACACAAGATGGAAGCCAGCTCTTAAAAGTTGGCTGTGTACTTTTAGAAGGCATTTGAAGACTCAATTTCAGAGGTAATTATGTATTCTAGTCAAATAGAGTTTTGCATTTGGTCTTTCATTTTTAAAAGAAATTGAATGTGTTCCCATTCATTTATAATGGAAATATAATGTTGAATCATTAGGTGATATAAATCTTCAAAGTACCATTTTTTCAGTCATGTCCTTTTCTTTAATGGAAATTTAAATCAGTAGAAAACAATATAGCAGATCTTTATTTAGTTACAAATGTCAGAATCCGATTCTCCTCTATCTAGATCTTGTACAGGCATTATCTGCAGAGCAGATTTAAGACGGTACCATTCTGAAACACTGATAATGGGTGTTTTCACTGTCATCTGTTTTTTGGAGAACTAACCAAGGTCCAGGACAGTAGAGAATAGGGCCTGCTGAGTTTCTGCACAGAAGATGCGTGGCCAGACTTTAGATTTCCTAAGCCACGTTCCTATTCACACGTTGTCAGCTTTGTTCATGGTTAATATATCTCAGTGTTCTGAAAATATAACTATAGCTGTGTATATTTTTCTGTTTAATCATTTAGTTTTGTCTCATAGTATTACTAAAATACTTATTTCAGTTTATAGTCACTGATTAGAAAAGCACTTTTGATTTTGAGAACTGAAATATCATTGAGGGCATACACATGCTCATAGTTTCGAAGTCAGGCTGCAGCTCTGGCTCTCTGGATTGCAGTTAGTTGTAACCAGGACTATCAGTTTCACCTTTTAAAATTAATTCAGAGAACTTGTTTTAATCAATTTCAGTTTTGAGTGCTAGGTCAGAATATGGTTCTCTCCCTGAAAAGATTAAAGGTTGCTATGAATTTTCAGCAACAAAAGTAGTCCTATGGAAAAAAAAAAATGTATTTCCATGAGCAGATGGCTTTTGATATATCAAGGTTTTGCCATTTGTTTTAGTGCTTAAAATAAACATTATTTATAAGACCACTTACATTTTGATGTTACTTAATGAGGAATATGCATCATTGATTTGACTAGCTTAAGAGGTCATTTAGAACTTGCCCGTTAACAAGCTGTAATCTGCTGAGCACACAATGACTTTGTTTAAAATTATCTGTTCGGTGCTGATCAATGACAATAATTGTTTTGTACCAATCACTGTTGAAACTTGCTAATTACTTTGAAGGGCATATACACTTGTCTCTTTTTTTCCCAATAATTTTTTAACCCTTCACCTTGGAATTAAAAAGAAATACAGTCTTAAGACGTTATACTTCCTTATAAAAGCAAATGTTTAGAGCTTCCATATCAAAAATATGAACATCAGCAGCAGCTTTGTGCAAAGTGTTCTTTTCCAAAAAGATCAGTCTTCACTTTTGTGATTGCTGATATACAATATTAGGGAAACAGAAAACTAGCATTTATTATTTTAATAATTTGAGACATAAAGCAGTTTTTTTATGTTTCCTTCAGTTGAAATCAGTGAGGTGGTTCTGAACAAAACGCATTGTAAATAAAGGTAGAATGCAGAATTTAATTGGTACATTGAGCCCATTGGAAATAATTATAGCTTTATACAATTTGAGTCTTTTGTCTTTCACTTTCAGTTTTGATCCTTTAACCCAGAAATACCCAGTTTGCATTTATAACTGTGAGGTGAAGACTGTCAGAAAGAGTTTCAAAGGGACCATAATCCTGCATTAATGAGCACACAGCTATATGGGAGCCAAGTTGCTCTTGTTGAGAAATTTTGAAGCCAAACAGAAAAACAAAGCTAAGATCCTTATTCACATGCAAAGGATTTCGCTTAATCCCAGATCTCTGAAGACGTGCTCATTCTTTGCTCTTTCTCTATCGCTTTTTAACCCAATAAGCTTGTGTATGAGAAAGTGAAGTTGCAATGGGTATGGAATGTACTATCACCTAGTGCAAAGAAGCATGTCTAGCACTTAATTTTTTTAACTTTATATTTTTAACTGTATATATTTTTAACTTATTATTCGTATTATAACAATGTCTAGAGGTCCAAACCATTTTTATTTCAAACCAAACCAAACCACCGAACGAAGAACACCACATAAGTAAAGGAAAATACCAACTTTTTACATTACTTTTGAATCTTATTTGAGAAGAGAGGGAAACACATGGTGATGCACAAAGGGGAAACAGAAGAGTGTACTAACACTGAAAGTTAATATTTTATTATTCCTAATAGCTCTAGTGCATCATTTTATTTTCTTGGCAACCCAACACTCAAAGACTTATTGAAAGCTTTCCTTGTGATATTCTCTTGTTAAACCTCATCTAAAGAGATAAGCACAACTGTACCACAGTTGAGACTGAATGCTAGTTTTTACTTTTAAAAACAGTGTTTAGGCTTTTGTGATTGCAAATTGGTATCAAAGTATGAAAATATGTAGCCCTGCCTTAGTCCTCTTTTCGATGGCTCGAGTGTGTTACCATTTTCAGCTCAGGAAATGGCAGGAGATGGAAAAATTGCTACGACTTTTGTCAATTATCACAGTGGTATGGAATTGGACTGCAATGGATCTGGAAGGCGTAGACAGAATTTTGCCTGTTACTGAAGAACACTCCCAAAACTTGACGATACTGACTTTTTTTAGCATCATAGAATCATGGACTGACTTGAGTTAGAAGGGACCTTAAAGATGGTCTAGTCCCCCCTGTCATGGACAGGGACAGCTTCCACTAGACCAGTGGAAGAATATAAGGATATTTTTCATATGTATTTATCTAGAAGATACTTACCTCTTATGGGAAAGAAAATGAGGACTAAAGGACAGCCCTCAGCGTGACTGAATAGAGTAAGTTACATCTTCCACATGTATGTAAAATAATAGAATCATAGAATAGCAGGGGTTGGAAGGGACCCCTGGAGATTATCAGGTCCATCCCGCAGGATCACCTAGGGCAGGCCACACAAGAGCATATCCAGGTGCAATTTGAAAGTCTCTAGAGGAGACTCCACAACCACTCTGGGCAAGCTGTTCCAGTGCTCCGTCATCCTCACAGGAAAGAAATTTTAAATATGTTCATGACATACGGATAGATACGGCTTAAGCAAATGGCAGTACTGATAATATTTTACCTATTTAATTCTTACTTTCTGTTCTCACTAAATAGCCAGTAATCATTTAAGAAAAGTCATGATTAGAATTTTTAAGTATCAGAGATGGTTTAAACTGTTCTGTTGAAGTAAATTCTTGGTGAAAGTCAAGCTAGACTAATTTATTTACTTTTCCTTCTCTTATTTCTTCAATATGCTTTTTAAAACACACCAAAATATGAATCCTTTCTGGTGGAGGATGCTATCTAATTTCTATTCTTAAAACCTCTTTAGGACTAGCTATAGATAAAGAGGCTTCCTTTTCCAGTCGAAGTTTTGTCTGTTATGCAGGAGGAATAGTATTTTGTGAGAAGATTAGAATTAATGTGCAATGAGTAGATGTGCATCATCTTACATTGGAGATGAAAGAACCACAGTTTGTAAATGTGTTCCCAGAAAACCTGGTTCATTGAGTTGCTGAGAAGGCTTCTGTTCAGTTTAGATTATACCCAAAGCACGAAGGTGAGAGTGTAGCAGAAGAGATTGGTGAGGTGACTCAGTAAGGAATGCTTGTAGCTGAGAAAAGACAGCTTCTGTTGTCTGCTTTTTTACCATTCCTATACAAAGCAATGCCACTAACAGTAGCAGATATTTCATTATCACACCTCGATATGAAGTGGTTTAAAATTTAATATTAATTTTTCAGTGTCGGCAATTAATAGTAAGTTCATGTCACTGTCTAACTAACAATACGCTATGTCCTTTCATCATTTAGCCCATTGAAACATATTGGTGCTTCTACTTGATAGCGCTTTTAAGGAAATCATGTTATTTGGGAAATACAACAGATATTTGATATGCATACAAACTTTTGATTTGAAATATAATAAGTAAATATTTATTTCCTCTAGATTCAGAAAATATGGCGAGGCTATTATGTTCGGAAATATATCCATAATTATTACGCACTGAAGAAATACCTGGAAGCCATTTCTGTGAATAACGAGATTGTCAGGTAAAGAGAAAAACTCCATGTTGTAAAGCACCCATTTCCTCTTCTTTTATTTGTGAAAAGTTTATGCCAATAATTTAACTCTTTCCTCGAGTGTAGGTGCTCCTCCATTATCAAATATATATAAATATATGTCATCATTCTCCTTAACCTAAGACTGCACCTGTTGCACCATATTCTGCTGACATTTACACTGTTATGAATTCAGAATAATTTCTTTGAATTAATTAGACATACTCTGGCTTTATATCAGTTTAACAAAACTGAATCTGGCTCTTCATCTATGCTTAGAACTCACAGATTATTATGCCCTTAATACATTTTGTTGAACTAGATCTTTTTTCAAGGATACACAAGCTTAAAAAAAAGTCTTTTCATAATTTGTTTTCAAAATTCATTACTGACAAAGGATGAAAATGCAGATTTGCATCTAAGTTACATGCATGAGCCATACTATGAATATTAATTGTGAAAGATACTGGTGTGGATATAGTGAAGCAGATTCTTTCTATAGTTACAGAAGAGATTCTTTTGCCTATGAGAATTCTGTCTAGAACTGTTGTCTCTGTATGTTCCTACTCTCTCTCTCCTATCCATTCCATGACACTCCCTGTACTTGAGTTGAAGCCTTTCTAAAGTAGAAGCAATAATTTCCCTCTAGCACATTTTTTGTCCCGATTCATGACTATTTCTTCAGATAACTGGAAAACAAAATACTGGGTGACCATGATGACTACTTTTCTACTGTAAGCGAAAGTTATTGGACAAAATCCACCCCGTATTTGCTGTTCAGAACGCCTGAGACAAATCTTTGCTCTCTGAAGCACAGAAATATAAGGGAGGTTAGCAAAAAAGTGTTTCTGGAAGTCTTGCCTGGATCACATGGCAAAGACTATTCAACCAGAAGACCGTTACAGAAAACAGCATATGCAATTCATATATGAAAAAAAAAGGAGAATTATCCAACTTTGGACACTGATTATTAATTTATATTGCTTTCCCACAATTATAACTGATGCTACAGGCTCTTTGTCCTAGTATTATAAGATGAGGATTAGTAATGAAGCATACTGATAACTGCCTACCTCTGATCTCTCACTACTATTCATTTATGTGTATTCTATGCAGAAAGTTAGATCATAACTCAGCAAAACTAGACTTAAAACACCTCTACCTTCTTGTTCTAAAATCGCTGAAGTTTGTTCTCTTCTTGAAAAGGTAGAATGCTAGGAAGACTTGAACAAATCCTGGAAAGTAAATGAAACCATAACTTTTCTGGTTTAAAATGTATATAACTGGATGAACTGAGGAGACACAACCTGCATCTCCATTTGTGATAGTTCTGTCGCTCTTCTCCATCCCCTGCCTGAACCTGGAACAAGGCTCATTACTTGTCAGTGTGACTGGCCTTTGATGTGTGTGAACAAAACAAAACAAAGCAAGTGGTGCTCCTGCTGTACTGAACACAGATTGAATTGAGCTTTGTATTTTATTTCCTCGCACCCACCAAAGATCTCTGCTGGGTACATACAACTTTTCAGGAGTCCGGGTTTTGGCAGGGATAGAGCGTTTAAACCGTCAGAGGAGGACTGTAAAAATATTTGTCTTTCAGTACTTTGACATGTTCATCATATTCCCTAGCATTTGTTCCAGGTCATTAAAAACCATAAAGCCTATGCAATGGGTAGGTATTTTAATCAAGAAATACTTTTGTGCTGTTCTTCTTTAACAGGTAAGGTGAGAAGTATCATTTCAGGGGCATGAAAATGTGTCCAAGTTGATCTGTGCGAGCTCTTACCTGGCAACTGGTATATTGTTATTCTGCTAATTTGAGTTCTGTCTTCTGTATTTCATGGAAATGTATGTCTTTCAGGTTAAAAAATTAATCTGTTTCATTAAAAAAAAAAGTTTTAAATTAATTTCTGAGTAAATCCATTGGTCAAATGGATCATATCATTTTGGTTTTAAAAATGCATCAATTCTCAAGTGAGTCAAGAATCACTGAAGTAATCTTTTTACTGGGGTACATTTGAAAACTAATATGTATATTATCTTCAACATTCTTCTTATGAAATCTAACAGATGTTTAGTGAAGATCAGGTGTAGGACCTCAGCCAAACAGATTTTTCCTGTCATTGGGCTAAGTTACTGCCAACTACTTTGGCCCCAAGGTGGCCCACTGCGTTTCATATGAGGAATATTGAACAAGTTGGAGGAGAGATTCTTTGCATATTTTCATCAGCCATCACATCAAATGTGGAAGAGTACATCCTCATTGTTCATAAACAGTTTTGTGTATATAAAATTATTGCAATGGTTCATTGTAAAAAACACCAGGAATTATCTGGGATTGAAGGAGTGCATTAATGAAATGGCTGGGTTTCATTCCAGCATTAGCATCATGGAAATTTGCATGTTGGCAGACAGTGCAACTAATATCTTTGTACCCTCGGATTAGGTTGTCTTTGAGTGTTTCACGTCTCTAGAACACCGCAAAACAACACGACATGATTCATGAAGTAATGCATTTTTTTATTTGTTTTATAGTTGTGTTCATCAGATTATATGCATTAGTGCAGTGTCAGTGCTAGTAAAGAACCAAGTTTCTCCACAAATAAGAACAGAAACAGAGCAAAACAGAGACTGATTTTAATAACTCTAGAGTGGTACAACCACCAAAAGTCACTCCACCCCCCAAAACCCCCCCACAAAAACCCTGCAAAAACCGCAACAAAACGCATGCTAGAAGTTTATAATTTCAAAGGTTGGTTTAAACTGTGTTCTGTCTGGAATTATAATGTAATTCTAAACCGAGCTACAATGCATGGTTCTCAGTTTTACCATCTAGAATAATAGAATTTTTATTTATCGAGAATTACTTGAAATCACATTGCAAGTCCTTCTGAGATACATTTTTACCTCGGTTTCCAGAATCAGAGGTTGTGCTTGGTTTTCTTCTTATTCAGGAAGGAGGAGCCTTTATCAAATTACCACCCACTTGTTTCTAAGAGAAATTTCAGAGCAAGTTGCCATGAAACTTTGGACATTCTGTTAGTTTCTTAAAAGAGTGTCTTACAAGAGTTACTGAATAAAGTTTGTTTCCTTTTCTCTCCTCCTTCGCCCTACATTTTTTAAAAACAAGACACTTCCCTTACTAAGGGGCTTTCTCGACCAGTAGCCACATCTTTACCATTCATCTTTAATACAAGTCGTCCTTATTTAATAGCTGCCCTCATTTTGTAGCCAGACCTTTATCATTTGTCTTTACTGTGAAAACCCCAGGAGAAAGTAAACTTAATAGAAGCTGCCCCAGTTTAAAGCCATAGAGGGATGTAATTAAGTTTAACAGAAATTGATTTAACAGAAATTGACCTAAAATATAATTAAATAATAATAGTCATATTATGTGTGAGTTTCCACTCACTTAACAGACTGCTTACCCTAACTTAAGGCAAGGTTTTTATATGAACTGAAGATAACTGTTGGCTTTAGCTTCCGGACTGGCTAAGACCAGACTGGTTTTCCTCCAGCATTCCCATTACTCCTCACTGCTACAGAACCAATGGGTGTGATGTCTGTTGTTGTCCCTATTAGAATCCCTAGCAGTTAAATTTAGAAATGATTCAAAGAATCACTTGATAGATGTCAAAAGAACAAATTTGAACCTAAACTCTGTCTGCATAAGTACATACTCACTTTTTTGTTGACATTTGTAGTTTAGCCTCAGTATAATAATGGTGAAATGGGTTTATTAGTCCAGAATTCCTTTTTAGGAAGTTCTAAATCAATCAAAGAAACCTCTTCTTAAATATTTATTTCACAAAATTTTGCTCTTTAGATTTTGGTAATAAGTCATCATCTCTAACATCCATTTGTATTTTAATAAATACTAATGCATACTGTATTTTATCTGAATATGGATTAGCTTGGTCATTGCATACATAAATACATGCATTAAAACAAATTCAATTACTTCTCCGTGAAGTTAGTATGTTTCATTTTAAAGGAAAACACCTTGTTTTGAAACATTCTTAAAGCTGCATTTAACACCTCCAAGAGCTGGCAAAATGGTTACAAGGGGAAATATGCCACAAGCAATTAGCATAGGCTATAACTCCATATGATGCATTAGAATTTTGTTTTATGTGAAACAGTTTCCAATCCATGATAAGCAAATGGACATCACTTCACATAAATTAGCATGCTGGTGCCATTATATCAGAAGAATTTATGGATGATGTCAGTTGCCCAACTGTGTGATTAACTTGCGGTTCTCTGACTAAGGTTATCTACACACTGGCCTTTAAACTACAGTAAAGCAACTTTGCTATATGTCAGGTGTGCCACTAGAGATAAGATTTTGGGACGTAGTGCTCCATTTACTGATGAATGGCACCGTTTAAATTTTTCCTTAGGCACAGAATTCAGTAAGATACAGTGTCAGAAAACTAACAAAGTAGTGACCAAGTACTGGCGTTGGGGTTCTTGTGTAATCAGGACAGGTAGTTTAGCTTGGCTATTGAATAAGCACTGACTTAAAGGTAGCAAAGACCTAAATCTGCCTTTAGCAAGCATCATAGTGTACATAAACTCTGTTAAGATTACAAGTCATGGATTTCCCACACTTCAAGGATTGACATCATGTTCTTCCTGCCCTTGTTTTGCCTTTAGTAGTGAAAAAGCTTTGAGAGTGGTCCTGAAGAGTGTGACTTTCATCCAAGTTTGACTAACTGTTCTATCGGCAGATTTAGTATCACAGTCATCGGTAAAGCTTTTTGGTTTTCAGGAAATGTCAGGAAAATAGATAATACAAAGTGATAAAAATCACTTCCTTGACGATATGCGTATCCACAAATCCTTCGTGCAGTCTGATTTTTTATAATCTTAACGAAGAGTGAAATTCAGTACTGTTACGTGGTGCCAGTGATCTAATCCAGTGTTTAGCTTTTCTGCAAATATGCCTGAGCATGTAATACCAAAAAAAGTAAGAGTATCTAGTTTATTCTTGATTACTAGAGCATTACTAAGGTCTATTTACTTTTAACATGACAAGTACTTTTCCTCTCAAAACTTTCGAGGTATTGCTGTTTTCCATGAAGTGGGCCTGGAATATATCATCTGTTGCCATAGGGATGTGAAGAGAACTTTCTCAGCCTCTATCTGTCTGTTCCTTTCTGATAAAGATAAGTCTAGGTACTTCCCATTTTCTCAAGTGTCAAAGTGTTTTGAAGAATGTATATATTGCGTTATAATTCAATTAAAATGTTCCTCCTCATTGACTACAAAAGCAATTGATTCTGTAGTCTATTTTCAATTAGTGCCAAAGCCTTTCAGACAGCTCCTTGGAATTCTTGCAACAATAAAAACCTCATTTTTGTAATGTTATCTTTCACTTGATGTTTAATTAACTAATTTATCTTCAACCCGTCTTCTTTTACTTGTCTTCAGAGATATCTAGAGGAAATACATTATGCTTTTTAACTTATTTATATGTAATTTGAATTTTATGAACATAAACTTATCCTGTCATCTTTCTTTGGTGGTCATAGAAATACCTAGATGCTTTCTTTTATTTAAATACTGATTTTGAGTAGTAGGGCACATAATGTGAGACGTATGTGCCTTTTCCAGAGGATTTTAGGTATAACTGCTAGGTCTTGTAGGAAATCGTAATCCATCAAGGATCCAAGAATACTTGCACAGCTACGATCCCAGAGTACTTCCATAGCTACAAGCCTGATGTTGTTGGGATGAGTAAGATATAAAACGAGTTATTTCATTCTTCTCTGTGATTTGACGTAGTTCCCGTTGAATGATATTAAGATGCTCATCTCAACTGAAGTGAGAGAGAGACCAGAGAAAAGCTTCACACCTGGTTAAAATATTCTCGAAAGTCACCTATTTTGTGATTGTTATTCCTTCTTAAACATGTTGTCCATAAAACCATCTTTCTTCACAGATTATGAGCACAAAACTCCTTTTTGCCAAGTCAGTACATTTCAAAGTCTTCTCATTACGTACCTTTATATATGTTAACACTGTTTCACTTACATATATGCTTTATACAATGCATATAGTTATATACCTATAGGCTTTTAATACTACATCTTGCAAAATGACATTTTAGATGGACTTTTTGTCTTTTAAGTTTGATCACAAAATTGAAGTGAACTGGCTAAAGCTATAGAGTACTTTCTAAATGCAGTGAGGCTAAGGTATTATGATTACACAGTAAACTGAATTTCCAATGCAGATTTAGCTAGATATACCTTATCCTATATATGTCTCCCTTGAGCAAGTGGTGAACACAGTCTTACGAGGTTTTTAGCTAGTTCTATGTAATATAGATCAAGCTTTGTGGATAAACGTAACTAACTGGTTAGATTGTACTCTTAAAAAATACAAAGACTGTATTTTCTCTTGCATTTTTGTACAGCACTAAACACAGCATTAGGAGTAATAGATTAAACATGAACCTTTGTTTCACTTGATCCAAAGGATTTTTTTTTTTAATTTGAGTGTGTAAAAAGAAATTTGAGATCGTTACATTCACTCATTAGACCAGACAGTCTGTGGTGTAGCCGATGGCTTTTGGTGAAGGTAAAATAAAACAGGTGTGACAACACAGTGTTGTAGAATAACAATAGTTTTATACCTGTGAGCTCTGAAGGCACCATAATGTCTGGATAGATTTTTTTATTTTGAAAAAGGTCTGTTTGAATTACTGACAGCTCCTAAAACATTTTCTGCGGACAAACACTGAGTAATCTTAGCATTTTATATTGTCTTATATAGACAGACTTCACAGTCTCATGTTTAGTTTGAGCTAGGGTTTTCACTGTAAAATAAGTAGAAAAGGGGAAGAGGTGCAGTTTCATTAAGCTCTAACATATCATTGACTGTCAGGTAGGTCTTGTTATGCTGTCCATCCTCATTTAACTATCCCACAAGATCTCTTAATGAAGTTAAGCCCCAAGTTCACTCCAATAATTCTGTGGCAAGAGTTTGTGCAATGTAACAATTCATCACTTGTCAGGAAGGCACTTTTAGTTTATACATTTAATAAGGGCATCCTCTAGCTTGGTTAATTAGAAGTGAACAGTTTGCATATTTACTAAATGCAGAGTGTCATTGCCACCACGGCCTATTGCCTACATGAATTATTTCTCTATCTGCAATAAACAGCTGGGTAATTATTACTGCCATAATCAGATAAATTCCCTCTGTAAGGCTTTTCTTACATGGCAATTCTTTGAACTCATCCAAAGCTGAACAAAATTTATGAACTCCAGCAGCTAGGCCACTTTTTCATAGTGTAGTGTCCCTGTTCCCTATTTCAAGGACATGTAGAGTATCATAAATATTGTGTAAATTAGGAGGATAAATATGATTACCTAAAGATTACATATTAATAAACTTGATTTTCAAAATATAATTTTCAGGTTGTAACTGATTCAATTATAGCAGTTCTGGTTTTATCTAATTGTAGAGACATGACAGGCCATCTATATAGAGGCTGTACTAGGTTATCAGGGAAGAGCTCTACCAATTGAAGACTGAAGACTCATGAAAAAGTATATAAATATTTTTCATGTGCCTTTTGGAGAACTAGTCATTCCAACTGTTTAGGTCATTAGAAGCATGACAAATTTTATGTGCCATTTACTCAACTCACTTAACGCAGTCCTTTTGTCATTAAAACAGGGTGATGTTTCTTTTTGCTGTGCGTTTTTCAGTTTAATAATGAAGCATACAATTTAAATGCATAAAATTTAATTGCGTGAATTTATGTTACATTAGAAAATTAGATATTGCTTTTATTGGTAGAAGCAATTTGTATACAAATGATTGTGTAACTAAGCTTGCTTTATGCTATCCAAACATTTCAGCTCATATGTGACTGTATTTAGAGATATATCAGAGAGCACTTAATTTACACATATAGCTTTTCCAGAATGTACTGGAATGTAGCTTATTTTTGAGTTCTCCAAAGAAACAAAAGAAAATCAAAAGATATAAGTGTAATTTTTTTTTAAATTAACGCACAACAGTCCATTTTATTTAACACCACAGGTTTTTTTTATCATAGTGTAAGATACTGTGTCTGACTGCAACTAGAAAATAGCCATTAACTGCTTACATGCTTCATAACTCATTAAATAAGTAGAACATTTTAACAAAATGTTCAGAGATAGCTGATTTTTTTTTTTTTAATATTCCTTATTAATGAAGATCAAACTAAGTAGGGTGTTGTCTGGCAACATCTTACCCAGTGGAAGGCTTTTGAGACTAGACTTCCTTTCTCACTTCCCATTTACACGGAAAAAAAATAGAGACTTCAAAGGTGAATACCTTTAAGAAGAACCACACCAGAGTTGTGTTTTATTACAAGTGTGGTATCTATGCATTGCATTTTTGCAAGTTCATGATCTGATTATTGAACAACCCCATGGATCAGTACAGGTTGGGGGCTGATCTGTTGGAGAGCAGCTCTGGGGAAAAAGACCTGGGAGTCCCAGTGGACAAGAGGATGACTATGAGCCAACAATGCGCCCTCGCAGCCAGGAAGGCC